>JAWNMU010000097.1:0-116892 GCA_035043665.1 Drosophila quasianomalipes
CTAGATTTTTTGTCCCTAGTCCTCTGTCTCCTTCGGATGTTTTCAACAGTATTGCACGTATAATCATCGGGTACTATTTCCGAAAATACGCAAAGATGGAACATGATGTGCATAGCGTTTGTTTTTATTGGCATTGTGATATTAGATTTCTGATTTTTCCCTCTCTTAATTCGGTCAAAGGGTTGCGTTGCATGGCTGGCTACTAGAGAAAAAACTACAAAGCGGTACACGCTTTGATGTTTGAAAATATAAGAACATATTCGAAAATGCAGTTAACCATGGAAAAGAAACTTTAATTTTTCAGTTAAGTTGTGAATGTGAATCAATCTCAACGACAGCACTACAAATAAAGCATTGAGGACACCGAAAAAGAAGCAAATGGAGTGAGCAAAACAAATAAAAATAGCTAAAGGTGAAGTACTACTGCTATGAGATGATAAACTAGAATATGTACATGCACGTGCATATAGATATTCCATGGTAGAAAGGCATAAGGCCAACCACAAAAAGAACGCATGAAAAGAACAGATGGGAAAGACGACGGAGAAGGGGAACGAGAAACGACAAAACCACTGAGAAAAAACGATGGGATATATGAAGCTAGATATTATGAGCAATATCAAGACAAAGGGGTGCGAATATGTGGAAATAAAATAACGTGAGTCTTTGGAAGAAAGCGAGATCAGTGAGTACACCACACCACCCACGCAAAGGAGCTCCCTAATCACACTCCAAGATATAAGAAACAAGAGCAAATAAAACTTCTAGGTGAAGACGAAGGTACAGAGAGGCAGTAGAAACTTTAGGAAAGAGGGAGAAGGGAATGAACAGGTCTAATAAAAAGATCGAAAAAAGAAACAAATTGGCAAAAAGAAGAAGTAATACAAGCAGAAGAGCCACGGAAAAACAAAAAACAAAAGCAAACAATCAGATAAACAAATAAGCAAATAAACAAATAAGAACATAAACAAATAAGTAAATAAACACATAAACAAACAAACGAAAATAAAAAAAATAAAAAAAAAACATTAACTATACAAAAGAAAGAACCAAACAGAAAAAAAAAAAAAGAAAAAAAAAAAAAAAGAGAGAGATGTCACGAACCCAAACAATTAACTAGCTATGGAATGCAAAGTTTGAAAAGGGAAGAAGGAAGGAAATCGGCGGGAGGTGAAAGAGGAGTGAGAGCGAGAGGGAGGAGATGAAAGAGAGGGGGAGGAGGGGGTGAAAGAGAGAGGAGATAGTAGAGAGAGAGAGGAGAGGGGGAGTAGAGAGAGAGGAGAGGAGTGAGAGGAGTGCAAGAGTGAGAGAGCTGTTTTCGATTAGAGATGTTGTCCCCCGGCGTGGACGTCGACCTCTTCAGCGACTGAGTTCCCGAGCTTTCCGTTGTTGAGCAATGCACGCGTGACTCTGCTTCTGGAGGTTCCCTTTCCCCCTCCCTTTGTGTTCTGAACAACAACGCTTCCCCCTGAGACTTGGCTCCCTAGAGATACCCTTGGGGTGGGAGGGTGCGTGTGCTTGGTTCTTTTCGACTGGAGCAGCTGCTTCATCAGGATCATCGGATACGGCAATGCGGGACCCCCTCATCGCCTCGTTTTGGTAGTACGGCTTCTGTTGCCCGTACTGCTGTCCATACTGTTGTCCATACTGCCCATATTGCTGTCCATACTGCTGCCCATACTGCCCATATTGCTGCCCATAGAGCTGCTGGGTCTGCCCGTTCTGCGCATAGTCCCCATAGTTGTTGTAGGAGGGATACGATGAGTCGGAGATATCTATAGTTACTGAATTCGTAGATCCCTGAGTGTAGTAATCTCCGTATACTCCCTCTCCGTTACCCACATAGTTTCCGTTTTCATCATACCCATCGACAACCTGAGCTCCGGTGAGAGGAACTGACATCATCCCCGTCTCTCCCAGCCCTCCCATCGCAAGCATGTTGCTGCTACCGATGAAATTTCCGCTAGGGTCGAAGATGTTTCCGTTTTCGTCCATGTAGTTTCCCTCTTCGTCGTACATTCCTCCGGGAGGGGGGCAGAGAGAGACAAAGTTCCCCTCATCGTCATAGTACCCTTGTTGGTCCTGTGTGTACATAGCATTCGCGTCCTCCTCTTCACCCGCTCCTCTTCCAATGTAGTTTCCGTTTTCGTCGTACAGGTTGAGCGTGGGATCCGTTCCCCCGCCCAATCCCTGTTCCGCCGCATTTCCATATCCGTAAGCGTTGTCGTATGCTCCCACCTGCGCGCTTCCTCCGTAGCCCTCTGCGGGAGAGACCTGCACGTTCTTCGCGTCAGTATAAGACACGTACAGCCCACTGTTATCATAGTATCCGATAGCATTTCCGTCAAAATCGAAGACACTCCCATCTCCTGCGATATAGTTTCCATGTTCGTCATACATTCCACCGTTTTCATCCAACACTCCTGGGCGGATCGAGATTCCGTTGATGGTGATGATTCCGTCATCTTCTTGTTCTTCCTCATCGTCAGACGCTAGGATTTCATCCATTCCGATAAACGCACTTCCTGCATTCTCCTCTCTCTTCTTGTTCTCTGCTGCAGCGATCTCCCTTGCGTCTCCTATATAGTTTCCGTCTTCGTCGTACATGTCAGTGCCAGTGAAGGGCGCAGAAGAGGGGAGGAGGCCCTGAGACGCACGCATTGAAGACCTCCCAGATGAGGGGTTGGATCTTCCCTTGTTGGATCTCTGGGACATCTTCCCCCTAGCGCTCATCTGGGCTATAGACGCAGCAGTGGGCGAAGGTCCGTCGTCCTTCTCTGCTCCCTCCTTCAGCTGTGCAATACTGATAGAAACATTCGACAACACAACCTTCCTCTTCATCTCCTCATGTTTCTTGACCTCCTCCTCCTCCTCCTCCTCATCCTCCTCCTCGCTGCTCTCCTCTCTCTCATGATTCTCCTCTGTGATTCCTGTGTCGTTGTAAATAGAGTTGTGAACAGGTGCCAACTCATGTTCTTCATCTGGAAGGAACTCCTCCAGCACGGGGATAGTGGGAATGATGCTCACTGCGTCTAGTTTATGGACTTTGTCGATTGCCCTCTGTTTGTCCGTTTTCTCCTCGTCGTCCAGCAATCCTCCGTGGGGCTGCGCTTCACCTGAAATACGTTCCTGGAGGAAAGTGCAGAAATAGACGAAGAAGGCGATGATCTTCGTTGTGGAGTATAGCCCTCTCCTCCTCAGCTGCCTGGCCACTGCGATATTGACGAAGTAAACAGCGAAGAACTGGAAGAAGATGACGGCGATAGCGAAAAAGATGACACAGTAAAAAACCCATTCCCTCTCTCTGTCCCACAAAAGAATCACCAGAGCCAATCCCACTCCGTTCTCAATTCCCAGCTTGGCTTCTGCAACGATGTAGCCGAACCACCAATCCTGGACAGAGTGGTTGGGAGCCCAGGGAAAGGAGAAGAATACCATCTGCAGAGATACCAAATGGGCGAACATCAAGTAACACGGTTTGAACTGTAACGGGTCGTCTCTCTCGTTCGCCTCGCTTTGTTTGGCTGAGTTGTACACGATGTACATCCCTAAAAGATAGGATACCACCAGCCAGATGAAAGTATATGACCCAACGGCTTGGAAAAGATACGCAGCGATGAAAATTCTCATCACAGAGGTGAGCGCTCCTTTGCAAGACATGTACATGTACGTTCCCTTCGTCACAGAGATGTACTGGAAGAAGTTAAACGCAGTCCAGAGGGAGTTTAGCGCAGTTCCGACGATGCAACAGACCTGAGTCCCTGACATATTCCAGGACTTGTCGTTGTATAGAACGAATACCTGTACGATCAGCGAAGGCAGATCCGCCTGGAACGTCGTGAAAGCCGAATGAGCTCTAAAGTGGGGGTGTCTCCACTGTTTGTGACGCTTCGCCTTCCACGTGCGAAGGTAGATCAGGAAATCCATGAGTTCCCTGCACTGTGCGATGTCGAGCAGTGCGTATTTGAATCTTCCTCTGTTGCAGTAATCCAACACTATTTGTGATGATGTCTTGATCAAATAAAACACAATCAATGCAATAGCAGGCATCTCGTGTCCGTTGGCCCAGTAATACCTGATGAGGAGGACAGTAGTGACGATTACGAAGATGTACAATCCAATCAGTAAGATCGCCATGAACAGATTTGTCCAGTGATCCGAATGCTTCTTCCCGAATGTCTTCTTTCCCTGGAAAGATCCAGGTTTTCTCATGAATGACCCATTCATCCCCCCATTGAGGGACTCTTAGGACCTGAGTGAGAAATACAAGGTAAGGGGGAGCAGAGACACGTCGAAAAGATATGGAAGCAGGAGGCAAGAGGAGAGGAAATGGGTCATGATGGAAAAACGCAACCAATAAATCAGCAAATGTGTAGCAAAACTATCATGAATACTAGTATGAACTGGTAAATGAAGCGTATTAAGGCGTGCAGGTCTGGAGGGAAATGGGTGCGTTGGGGAGAAAAACAACAGTTTTTGTGGGCTGTCTTCCACCTCAGTTGTCGACTGTATTTCCCGATAAAAAAACGAATGGAAATAATTGGTCAATAAAGAGCCAACACCTACCAAAACTCCTAGAAAAGCTCCCTGTATGCCGCATCATGGGGGGGAGAAACATAGGCTCCCCGGGAGCAACTTGTCCTGTGTTCATGTATTCTGCAATGTTCTTAGCACACTCTGTCTTTGATTAAATGTCCTCTGCACGAACCTACAAAAAAATATAACTAGAGAAGGGTCACAAAACACATAAAATGTGCGGTGAATAAACGTTGGAGAATGTTAGTCCTGTTCTGTCAATTGCAAGCTACTAGTGATTTCTAGTAAGAGAACGAAAAACTGGCAAGTAACAGATGTGTTCTATATTCTGTTCAAAAATGCAGAAAAAAAAAATCAATAGAACAAAAGAGAAATTAAGTTACAAAGGCCCTTTTCCGTGTATTTAATGATGGCAAGAAAATATTAATAACTGCAGTCAGAAAATAGTTGAGAATGTTAGTAGTCAAGCAGTCGAGGTGCCTGCTCTTTGTGTATGTATCCATTTTGAATACAGGCGATTGTGCATACGTTATGCACAATTATATATAACTCCCATTTCCAAAAATAGCGGAGCTGTGTATTTATCATTGTTTGGTGCATGGAAAACGCCAACAAGCAGATATAAATTACTGGCTGGTATAGGCTTACATGATGCTTACAATATAATGAGTGAGTATGTGTGTATTTATGTCTCCGCATGGTACCTAATGTAGAGTAGTCCTTCCTTTATAGCTCCTGCCGCGTGTCGCTCTCTACCACCTTCTTTTTGCATTTCATATGTGTACAATTTCGTGTGCTGCAATATATATGTATTAGTATCCATGGGGGTTTAGTGTTCGGTTGATTTATGTACCCTTAATCGAACCACATGCAATAAACTCTGTTCTTTTACACCTGAGCATCCATATTTCCTGAATCTTTCGAAGCAGTCAACACAAACAAGTTCACTTGTTGTGAAGAATTCCTCGATTGATAAATTTGTTGCAACGCTGTCATGATTACTGTGCAAGTTGGACAGTGTGGAAACCAGGTATTGTTGCTCTTTTGCTTGTACAGAACCTTTTTTTTTATTCTCTTTATGTCTAAGTTTGAATGTTTTTGTGTGTTATTTTATATCAAACACTACGTAATCGAGATAGAATAAGATTTATGAGACGTGCCTCGGAAATAGAAAGCTGAATAAAATTAATTAAGTTGGATATATTGGTTATGCATATGAATCTTTATTTGAATGCTCTCTTTGCCAGATGGGTTTAGAATGGTGGTCTCATTTAAAAGCCTTAGGAGAGCTGTCGAATCCTCGCAGAAGTTCCAGCAGTCCTTTCCTGGGTGTGATTCCTGGTGTTCTATCCAAAACCACTTCTTTCACGACGATGGGACTGCTAGATGCGTTGCTGTGGATAGGTAGGAGCTTGTTGAAATGAATATTGTTGTGGTCCTGAATGTGATTTAATGCGTGCATTTATGTATTAGAGTGGGGTCTTAGGTGTGGGTTACTTTTTCGTCACCTCTGATAGTATATGTTAATGTGTTTGTGTGTGTGCGTGTGTTTGTGTATTTATTTGATACTCCAGTGAGCCCAAGGTGCTAGATATGTTTGTGGGTGCGTTGGATGGGGGAGAGTGGAGCAGGAGGGGAGGAAGGAGGAGAGGGTTTTTGAGGGATTATTGTGTAGTGAATGAGAGCTGCGGAAGGGGAAATAACTGGGCAATGGGGTATAATGGAGGGAAGAGGGAAGGTATATTCGCATCGACCGTAGAGGATCCGTCGAAAGATAAACACGGCATCCGATACCCAGATTGCAGGAATATGAAGAAGAAGGTGAGTGAGGAGGAAGAGGAAGAGGAAGAGGAGAGGGGACGAGGAAGGGACAGATATAGAGGCAGAGGGAAGTGGGAGAAGCGGGGATTTGGGGGAAGGGGAGCAGGAGGAAGAGGAGGCGAAGTGTTGCATGATCGTCCGTTCCAAATCGATATAGAGGGGGGAGGGGGCGAGAGGAGGGACGGAGGAAAGCGAGAGGGAGAGGCCGAGTCTCTGAGTGAAAGGGCGATAGAAGCATTGAGGAGAGAGGCAGAAGACACAGACCGCCTGAGTTCCCTTCTGCTGATGCACAGCTGTGGGGGAGGGACGGGGAGTGGGCTAGGTAGTAGGATAACAGAAGATGCGAGAGAGATGATGGGAGAGAAAGTCTCCCTGCTCAACTTAGTCGTTCTGCCCTTCTCCTCTTCCTCCTCCGACACCGCCATCCAGAGTATCAACACTGCGCTAACTCTTTCCTCTCTCCAACAGGTATCTGACGCTGTGTGCATCTGCAACAACGACGACGTCACTGCTGCCTTGGGTCCTCAGCCCCTTCCCTCCACTCTCCTCTCCTCTTACGGGCCCTCCTCCTCCTCATCGTCGTCTTCCTCATCTGCCTTCTCCTCTTCTGCGGCATCCTATCGTTCTGCCAAGCACAGTTTTTCTCCTGTCAACTCGTAGGTTTTGTTCTTCATATCTCACGTTCATTGCCTTTTTTATTTGTTCCTTTCTTTCTCTTCTGTGTTGTGTTGTGTTCGCTTTACGTTCTCTTGCCTTCTCTTTTCGTTTTTCCTTTTTCTCTCCCCTCCCCCCCCTCCCCCATCCCCCCTTGTCTTCTCTTTCTCTCCCACTCTTTCTCTTGGCTTTCCTTCTTCACTCCCCTCCTTTCCTGCAATTCCCCCCGCCCTCTTCCCGCCTCATCTACTAATGCATGTTTCGGCACTGCCCCCGTAGTTTCCAGTACCTCCATCCCTTGTGTGGACTCATTTCTGACCCTGAATCTTTCGTTCTGTCTCTAATCACTCTCCCCTCCTTCCTCCCCTCCCTTTTTCTCTTCCCCCGACCCTATTATTCTTTTTCCAGATATGTGGTTTCTTCCTTGTTGGACGTTCTTCTGCCTCGTCTTTTTTTCTCGCACTCCTCAGCCAAGAACGGGTATTGACACCTCCTTGTGTGCACTCATATTTCTGTTGTGAATCCATAAATCCATGTATACTCGCGCCCTCATGCCTGCATTTGTTTCAGTTTCATCCGCCCCTTGAGCTGTTTTTCTTCATTCTCTTCGTACCTTCACTAGTCCTAATCTCATTCTTCTTCTCTTTTTCTCTCTTCTTTTCTTTTTCCTTCTCTTTCTTTCTTTTTCTTTCTCTTTCTTCTCTTTCTCTGGTACTCTGTGGCTCATTCCCTGTCCCCCTCTCCCGTCCCTTATCTCCTCGCTCCTCTCTCTCCCTTCGTTCACTCATGTACAAACCTCCTCTCCTCGGTCTTACGTTTCATGCAGACGTCAGTGGAATCCCATGGAAGACTCCCTCTCTTCTTTGATGACAGATGTAGTTCCACTTCCTTCTGCTAAACTATTCGAGGTCTGGTCCTCTCCCCGCTTGCTCCTCCGCCCTTCTTCTTCGTCTCCCTCCGCTCCCCTTCCCTTTTCCTCCGTCTCATGTGACCCTCTTTACTTCGACTGGACGAAACACTGCGAAGCTATCAAGAAATGCGTGCCAAGAACTCTACCTCTGTTCTCCGCTCCACCATCCTCCTCCCGCTCCTCTTCCTCCTCATCCTCCTCCTCCTCAGCCTTCTTCGGGAATAGCCTGATAAACCCTGCGCTTGATTTGGAAGAGGAGGCGTTCTTCCTTTCGTCTCATAGCGTAGTCCTCTCCTCTTCACTCCCTAATGCCTCCTCTCTCCCTCTCTCCCTCTCTTGCAACATCTTCCCCTCCCTTCCCTCCTCCTCTTCCTCCTCATCCTCCTCCTCCTCTTCCTCCTCTTCATACGCATCTCTCTCAAAGACATTAAGCGTATTGTGTATTCCCCACGAATCAATTCCCTCCTCCCTCTCATCTTCCTCCGCATCCGTGTCCGCATCCTCCTCCACCTCCGCCCCCCTCCTCCTCAGTGTTATCTGCGCCTGGCCTTAATCTTTTCAGTGCCACCTCTACCCTTGCCCCCCTCTCTGACTCCCTCCTTTCCCAGCAGATCAATAAGAGCTTCTCTTCCCACTCCGCTCCCCTATCCCTCCCTCATCACTTCGGAAGCATCCGCCAGAGGAGCAAGCGCAATCATCGAATCGGAGGAGATCGGAGCAGACCATGAAGGAGGGGAGGAGGGAAGGACGGAGGGGGAAGACTTGAGGGAAGAGGGAGGAGGGGGCAGTGGGGAGTAGAGGAGTGTAAAGAGGTAGGGTGGGGAAAGAGAAGGAGACAGAGAAGGAGGAGAGGAAAGGATCGATCAAGGGGAAAGAGCAGAAGAGGAAAGGGCAGCAGGGAAAAGAGAAGCAGCCCCCCTCCCAATGCCTCGATGTCTCTTCCTCGGTCCTTGACCTCCGCTGTCCTCCCTCCCTCCCTTCTCTCTGTGCACCCTCCGCCTCCTCCTCTCCTGCGCAGTCCGTTTCCGCCTGGTCCGTCCCCCTTCTCCTAGGCCTCTCCCCCTCTCTCTCTCCTGTCGATGCTCTCGTCCGCCGTCTCTTTCCCACTCCCCCTGGCTGTCTACGCATTCTCTTTCCTTCTCCCCCTCTGCTGCCTCCTCCCTCGCCTCCTTCTCCGCTGTCCACTCCCTTGTCTCCTCCTCCGTCAAGGCTTCGAGAACAAGCATCGACCCTTCCTCCTCTTCCTCCTCCTCCTCCTCCTCCTCCTCCTCTACTCGTCGCTCTCTGCCCCTGCAGCTGTCATCGTCCTCCCTTTCGAAGGTTCCTTCTGGGAGTGGTCGGTCGATTTCGATTGCAGTCAACAGAGGGAGGTCAGCGTGGGTTTTAGGTGAATCCGGGCGGAGGATGGGAAAGCTCATATCTGCTGGGGCGTATGTCCACTGGTACGAGAGGTACGGAGTGTCAGTCTCTGACCTGGAGCAAGCACTTGAGCAGGTGAATCAGGTTGTTGACTCATATCACACTCTTCTCAGTTGAGTTTTTTTTCTTTTTTTTTTTGCTGACAATTTTTTTTTTAACTGACAGTTTGTTAACAAACGTAATAAACAGCCCCTAATGATGTCACAGTTTTTGTTAACAAACGTAATAAACAGCCCCTAATGATGTCACAGTTGACACTCCTCAAAAATTCTAATATGAGCAGCCTTGAATGCTGACAAATTCACGTAACTAAAACACAAAGTGCCCTTAAGAATGCCACTGTGCGAGACTTAGCCGAAACAAGAAAAGTACCAGTCGCTGACACCTACACATGAATAAGTTGATCATCTACGTAAGTGGTGATGTGGGGGGGAAGAGACGATGTCGAGAAAAGAAAGTAAGCAGGCAAATGAGAAAACAAGTATGCAGATACACTCTCACAAGCGAACAAACAAAGGAACAGGAATATGATATTAGTAAGTCAGAAAATAGAAGCCAAAAAAAAAAAAAAGAGGACTGGTAAAAAAAAAAAAGTTTATTAAGCAGGGATTAAAACATTAAATTAGAGAAGTGGATGAAAGATAGAGGGTTATACATATAGACATGGTTGAGTCGGGCTACAACTTAAGCGGAGAAAGCAATCTCCAAGGCATTTACTTGGACTGGAAGTCCTGTCCCTTGGAAGATCCCTTCACTCCCTGGAGGTCCTGAGATCCCTTGGAGAGGGGAGCTCCCTGGAAGTCCTGTCCCTTAGCTCCACCCTTGACTCCCTGGAAGTCCTGTCCCTTAGCTCCTCCCTTGGAAGAGAGGGGGCAGACTGCCAGTCCTGTCCCTTGGAAGATCCCTTGGCCTGAGGGTAAGACTGGAAGTCCTGTCCCTTAGCTCCTCCCTTGGAAGAGAGAGGGGCGGACTGCCAGTCCTGTCCCTTGGCTCCTCCCTTGGAAGAGAGAGGGGCGGACTGCCAGTCCTGTCCCTTGGCTCCTCCCTTGACTCCCTGGAGGTCCTGAGATCCCTTGGACTGAGGAAGAGACTGGAAAGACTGTCCCTTGGAGAGGGGAGAGAGTCCTGCTGAGACTTGGTGGAGACTCCTCCGAAGGTCTGCTGGGCCTTAGCTCCTCCCTTGGCGAGGTCCTGTCCTCCCTTAGAAGAGAGGGGGGCAGACTGCCAGTCCTGTCCCTTGGCTCCACCCTTGACTCCCTGGAAGTCTTGTCCCTTAGCTCCACCCTTCACTCCCTGGAAATCCTGTCCCTTGGCTCCACCCTTAACTCCCTGGAAGTCCTGTCCCTTAGCTCCACCCTTGACTCCTTGGAAGTCCTGTCCCTTAGCTCCTCCCTGGAAGTCCTGTCCCTTAGCTCCTCCCTTCACTCCCTGGAAGTCCTGTCCTCCCTTGGAAGAGAGAGGGGCAGACTGCCAGTCCTGTCCCTTAGAAGATCCCTTCACTCCCTGGAGGTCCTGAGATCCCTTGGAGAGGGGGGTGTTATCCTGCTGGGACTTGGTGGAGTATCCTCCGTAGGTCTCAAAGGAGTGAGCGAAGGTGGATTGTCCCTTTCCCTTGGCCTGGGGGAGAGACTGGAAGTCCTGTCCCTTGGATGATCCCTTGGCGAGAGGGGCAGACTGCCAGTCCTGTCCCTTAGAAGATCCCTTGGCGGAAGAATATCCCTTGGACTGGGGGAGAGACTGGTAGGACTGTCCCTTGGCCTGAGGGAGAGACTGGTAGGACTGTCCCTTAGCCTGGGGGAGGGACTGGTAGGACTGTCCCTTAGCCTGGGGGAGGGACTGGTAGGACTGTCCCTTAGCCTGGGGGAGGGACTGGTAGGACTGTCCCTTGGGGTAGCTCTTGGCGATGGGAGCAGACTGGTAGTTGCTCACGGGGATGGCCTGGACGGGCACAGCCTGGTAGACTGGAGCGGACTGGTAAGTCCTGACGGGAGCAGACTGGTAAGTCTTAGTGATGGGGGCAGACTGGTAGGACTGTCCCTTGGCCTGGGGGAGGGATTGGTAGGACTGTCCCTTAGCCTGGGGGAGAGACTGGTAGGACTGTCCCTTAGCCTGGGGGAGAGACTGGTAGGACTGTCCCTTAGCTCCTCCCTTCACTCCCTGGAGGTCCTGAGATCCCTTGGACTGAGGAAGAGACTGGAAAGACTGTCCCTTGGAGAGGGGAGAGAGTCCTGCTGAGACTTGGTGGAGACTCCTCCGAAGGTCTGCTGGGCCTTAGCTCCTCCCTTGGCGAGGTCCTGTCCTCCCTTAGAAGAGAGGGGGCAGACTGCCAGTCCTGTCCCTTGGCTCCACCCTTGACTCCCTGGAAGTCTTGTCCCTTAGCTCCACCCTTCACTCCCTGGAAATCCTGTCCCTTAGCTCCACCCTTGACTCCTTGGAAGTCCTGTCCCTTAGCTCCTCCCTGGAAGTCCTGTCCCTTAGCTCCACCCTTAACTCCCTGGAAGTCCTGTCCCTTAGCTCCACCCTTCACTCCCTGGAAGTCCTGTCCCTTAGCTCCTCCCTTCACTCCCTGGAAGTCCTGTCCTCCCTTGGAAGAGAGAGGGGCAGACTGCCAGTCCTGTCCCTTGGAGAGGGGAGAGAGTCCTGCTGAGACTTGGTGGAGACTCCTCCGAAGGTCTGCTGGGCCTTAGCTCCTCCCTTGGCGAGGTCCTGTCCTCCCTTTGAAGAGAGGGGGGCAGACTGCCAGTCCTGTCCCTTGGCTCCTCCCTTGACTCCTCCGAGGTCCTGTGCTCCCTTAGCAGACGAGTATCACTCCCTTGGAAGGTCCGGACTGGAGGCTCTGTCCCTTGGCAGAGAGAGTATCCCTTAGACTGGGGGAGAGACTGGTAGGACTGTCCCTTGGCCTGAGGGAGAGACTGGTAGGACTGTCCCTTAGCCTGGGGGAGGGACTGGTAGGACTGTCCCTTAGCCTGGGGGAGAGACTGGTAGGACTGTCCCTTGGGGTAGCTCTTGGCGATGGGAGCAGACTGGTAGTTGCTCACGGGGATGGCCTGGACGGGCACAGCCTGGTAGACTGGAGCGGACTGGTAAGTCCTGACGGGAGCAGACTGGTAAGTCCTGGTGATAGGAGCAGACTGGTAGGTCTGGGCCTTAGGAGCGGATTGGAAGGACTGACCCTTGGGGGCGGATTGGAAGGACTGGGTCTGGGGAGCAGACTGGAAGGACTGCTCGCCCTTGGAGAAAGCAGAAACGTTGTAGATGACGGCGAGGAGAGCGAAGATAAGAACAGACTGCAAGTGCTTCATTTTGTTGGTTGTTGTTCGAAAAGAAAACTTTCTGATTCGATGTTTGAATTAAATTTCCATTACGTGCTTTGTAAAAAATAGACGTTACATCCTTATAGGGAATGTTTTCTTTGTCAGACATCCCACCGAATATTTTGTTGAAATTCACTCAATTCTTCAACAGAAATACGGGAAGAAGCGTTTTTCTTAAAACAAGAGGAATTCCCTATAAAAGGGAAGAAATGGGCTGCATAGGTATTTATAGGTAAATCACCTGTTGTAAATGTTGACTTGAAAAATATGGAAATATAAAGTAAGAAACTGTTTGCTATCATGGCTACGTATACTTTCAGAATTTGTTTTGAAGGAAAATATATAATGTTTGCGCAGTATACGAAGAAATACACGGAAAGGGATATTAAGCATGTTTAATAATTTTTTTAACGATGTTGTGATTAGGTTTTATTTGTGTATATAAGTTAATGAATCGTTCGTTTCTTATGTTTATACAACAAAATGTGTTGGAAACGAAAAAGTGAAAAATTTTAAAAATCTTTATACCTATAGATGATTGCAAAATTCAAAAGATTAGCTGATAATTAGTACATGTATGTGTACCTAGAAGTAGCTATAGAGCTAGCCAGTTAATACGGGATAAATGTCCAACGAGTAAATTCAAAGAAATAGATTGATGAAGTAAAATGAAATCTAAAAATAGTGCGTAGTAAGCAATATATATATTCCGTTGTATTCATAATTATATATAATCTTAGCAAACATGTATGTTTATTCAACGGCAGTTACGAAATATTCAGAGTATCAACTTGTATAACGAATAAAATATAATTCAAATAATAGGATTTTGAAAGGTAAACAGAATTTAAATGAATGGATTTGCGATAAACCGCGCTTCCTGCCTTTTATCCAATCATTGTTATATTTATTTTTGAATATTTACATAAAAGCGATACGCAGTCACGATGAGCTATTATTTCACAGAAGCGTTTGCAAATGGTTCAGAGAAGTTATTTCGCCTGGTTCTTGACCCTCGGGTACCAGTTCATATTTTATGTGCAGCCCTTCTATTCTCAGAAGCAACTGTTCATTGACGGCCTGAAGCTCTTTAATGGAGACTACTTCTGGTTCATGTTCGTGTCGTCCATCCTGGTGCTCAATCTTTCATGGCTTATTCCCATGCTCTGTTTCTTCTTTTTGTACTACATGCAGTTTCCTTGGATTGAGAAGTACGAGAATTCAGGTATTTTGTAGATATCATACTGTTGCTTCTTGTCTTTTGTCCGTTTCAGCGCAGAACATGGTTTTGTGTTTTTGTGCGCGTGTGTTTTCTATGGGGCTGTTTCTTTTTCTTCGCGCATGTGTGTAAATATATTCCTTATACTTGTGCAGAGAATATATATTTATACAACTAATGGCATGTGTTGTTGGGTTCATATCGAATGAATTGTAAATGTCTCGTTTCGCATTGTTCGAACGTTTCTTTTGTATGTTATAGGAATGGGTATGGAATAAGCCTGAATCTCCCCGTCGCACCCAGTATCTGTTGCTTTTCAGAAGGAGTTTCGAGAACTTCTTAAAGGGTCAGATCACGATGGTGTTGTCCGTGTACTTCATTGTGTGGGCTTGCCTGTATGGAAAGAGCGAGGAGGAGTATCACCGCTACATCTTCGAGGAAACTCCCGAATGGTACGAGACCTTTGGCCAGATCATGATCGGACTTTTCTTCTTCGAAACCATGTTCTACTGGTCCCACAGATACCTCCACACCAAGTAAGATATATGTCTAATCTATTTGTGTTCACGTATTCGCAGAGACGAACTGTATCTCGGTGTCTCCTTCCTCCACTTGTATTATTTAATGTGTAATTTAAAAATCGTAACTAGTTTTGTTGCAAAAGAGTGTTGGCATAGAGTATAACACGTATTTTCTAACTGTTTGATGTGTGTGTGTGTGTGTGTGGGTATGTGTCATTTTCCTAATATCTGTCGTGCATTGCATGCGCGTGTGTCAAAACTCCGATAACATCTGCTTGACTCCAATGGCCCTATTCTTACTGCGGCGTTCCACTTCTGATCTTATAGGAGCGGATACAAGTACCACAAGGACCACCATGCCTTCTACACCCCTGTTGTGCACGCAGGTCAGTGGGGCCACCCTATTGATGGACTGCTCACCCTGCCCATCCCCGCAATCCTCCCTTCCGTCTGTATGCACTTCCACCTTATCACCATCTTCAAGTGGGCCATCATCCACAACTTCCACTCCATGTACGACCACTGCGGGTACGACTTTCCCTTCAACCCCATCCAGCTTGTCCCCTTCGGAGGACATGCTGATGCTCACAACTTCCATCACTCCCACAACGTTGACAACTTCGGGTTGTACTGGAGGTTCTGGGACATCATCATGGGCACCAACAAGACCTGGGAGAACTACAAGATTGACAAGGCCGAGAAGGAGAAGGAGAAGGAAATGAGGAAGGAGAAGGGCGAGCTCGCGACGGACGACCAGTTGGAGACGGTGGATGAACTGGTGGAGAGTGTGGCCGAGGAGAACGATATCAAGAGCGGAGATGACAACCTCAAGTTCACGATCGAAAGCAACGATGGATTCGACGAGGTGAAGGGAGCGGCCTTCGTCAAGAAGGATGCCACCTCTCCCGCCCCTACCGCGCTCGAAGCCACTGGGTCGAAGAAGAACGACTAAGTACAATGTATCCAGTAGTCTTCAAGTGCTATCAGTCCGCCAGACCACATTCCCTGTGTGTTGCTCTCTTACATGTCGCTCGCTTGTGCCCTCCCTTCTTTTTCCGGTGACTGTTTTTTGCTTTCCATCCCTCGTTGCACATATCTCCTTGTCTGTCCTTCACCCATAGGTTCGATTCTGTTATTTTTACTTTCCTGTTCTCCCCTCTTGTTTTGTTTTTCTCCTTGCCACTGGTTGCTGGGCATCACTCCCTCCCTTCCTTTGTCGTGTTTTCACTCGTTGAATGTCCACTCCTGGGTGTTTGTATCTCTCGGATACTGTGGGTGTGTCTCGATTAGTGTTTCTTAATTTTTATCACGGACAACCTTGCAATGGAAAACTGCTCATGCAATCTGAATGGGTTTTCTTGCTCTTTCTTTCTTTTTTGTTTTTTTTACAGTGTTACTACTATTAGTGTACCCCCCTCCCATCCCATCCGTTTCCTGATTCATCCCTGCTCCGATATCTAAGTAGATTTCTATGGTCTCCATTCATGTGTGTTCATTGCATTGTGCCCTGTCTACTCTTTTTTCGAATGTCTTGTCTTGTGCACTTGTTTTGGGCATGTCTGTTTTTTTACGAGCGTAAGACTAAACAGGTTGTTCTTCTTTCGGACGTGTGTGCAGGTGTCGATATACCTTCTGCATGTTGCTTTCTCTGAAATTATCGGCAAGCATGTTTTGTTTATTTTATTATTCATAAGTGCTGCAGTTTTTACTCGAATACTATTCTATTTCCTTCCTCCCTATCTATGTTCAGGTCCTCCCTTTCTTGTTCTTGTTTATTACGTATGTTTCTGTTTTTCTCCTTGTGTGTGTGTTTGTATGCGCTCTCTGCTCTGTATTGATTGTTGGTATGTATTTCTTCGTTACCTTTCAAGCAACGCATGGTGGTTTTCGAACTCTCATCCCTCGATTTTAGTTTTTTTATACTCACCCCATTATATATATATGTTTATATACATATATTTCATGATGTCGTATGCAATACTACTTTAATCTCTGGTTAAGCCGTTGTGCTGATGAACTTTGTCGTTGTCTCTTACGGCCTTTGTGTGTTGATGAAGTACTGCTTCGAACTATTATGTCACGATCTATATGTACATATCGACTTGTGCATGTATAGTCTTGATCGATGTTTAATTTAATATAACTATAAAATTAAAATTAAAATGAGTTTTAATACAATTGTATAGTGTTCTCACCTCACTAATGATGAGATCATTGAATGTTAGTTTCAATTCGAAATTTAGATGATGAATCAAATGTAAACGCATAGTTACTAAAGGTAAAGAAATAATATTAAGAATATCAAACAAGACATTAAGCATATATTTGCTATGCAGCGTATATTTAGTGCAATTTTAGTATTCCTTTCATGAGCGGCTCAAATTGAGATTGGAGTCAATCCACTTGTATATATAATCTGGCCAGATTTTTGTATATAAAGGGAATTTGTTGGCTGCTCTAACTTTACTCGCATACAACTAGTGTTTACTACGTAATGTCTGGGTAAGTATGTTACAAATTTTCAAATTTTACTGTATGTCTTTCTTCCTTCTTTTTCATTTATTTTTTTTGTCGTTCTGATGGTTTCTAGGATTCGAAAAGTGAAATTGTTTATATGGTTTATTTTGGTCTCCTCCTAACAAAACTAAATGTTAAATATATTACAGCTCCGACGATTTTGTTCAACTCCCCTACCACCTACACCAAGCCTAAGCTTAACGTCGTCCCTGAGACTATTTTCAAGAGACGTGACAACTATGAAGTGAAGAAGGCTAAGATTCACGCTGATGTTGTCAGGCGTAAGGTGAGCAGTATTCTATGTATCGACTGCCCTTTATTCTCCAGTTTGATTTGACACTTAATATGAGGGAAGGTGTAATGAAGTAGTTTATTTTGTGCATGCAATGGTGGTTTGGTATTAGGATGCAAGAAAAAAAAGTGTGCATCTTCTGCAGATGCTAATGATTCATGTGGTACCTATATGATGATGCGAATTTACAGGAAGCTGTTGAGCGTGCTAGAAAGGCTGCCAACAGCAACAAGTTCTTGCGTGCTGAACAGATTGCCAAGGACTTCAAGCAGAAGCACAGAACTCGTATTCACATGGAGCGTCGTTTGAAGACTAACAAACCCGTTGTCCCGTACGAGAAGGACGCTAAGGTGTTGTTGGTTGTTCGCATCTCTGGAAGCCAGAGCATCGCTGGAAGAATCAAGAACATTCTTTCTCTCCTCCACCTTCGCAACAGATTCGACGCTGTGTTCTTGAAGGCTGGAAACCCTGACATCGACCGCCTCCTTAGTGCAGGTCGCTCCCTTCGTGAAGGTTGGAGTGCCCAACAAGGAGTTGATTTCCAACCTCATCTACAAGAAGGGAGCCACTATGCAGGATAAGAAGAGGGTTGACTTGACTGATAACGCTATTGTTGAGAACGCCTTGCAAGACAAGGGAGTGATTTGTATCGAGGACATCATCCATGAGCTCACCACTGCCGGACCTGCCTTCGTCCCTGTCACTTCTTTCCTCGCACCCTCTCCAGCTCCACGCCCCTGCTGATGAGTTCCAGAAGAGGCGACTGGGAGTGTACTTCCGTTCCGTCGCCACCAACGAAGACTTCAACATCATGGTCGAAAAGATGATTTAAGTCGTTCCTTTTCTGCTGCTGTCGTGGGTATTTTCCTTTGTCTCTGGCTGCGGAAGTGCCTTCGCCTTCTCCCTTGTTTTCTTCTTGTCCTGGTCCCTCATATAACCTCCCTCCACCTTATTTATTATTCTTTGTAGTTTCTCTTTCTAAAATTCCGCCCAGTTCTGTGTGAGTCTGCTCGCACATCCTCTCTTCGTTTTCCTGTCGTATTGATACTGATGTGTAGTTGATACAGACATGTACGCCTAGATGTAGTTCCTGTTTTCCTTAGTTTGTTTATTAGGATTGTCTTGTGTTTTTTCCCAGCCAGCTGTGTGGCATGTTCCTTTGTAGTTTTTAGTTTCGGCACGTGTTTGGTAGTGTCTGAACGTGTTTGATCGTTCATTAAACTCTTTACTTTTTTTTGTGTATTTTCCCTGGATATCTGTGTTTTACAGTTGCCCTTTCGCTTGTCATAAAATTAGCACTAAGTCTTATGAAATATCAAGTTGGGTGTTATAAATAAAATAAAGAAAAGTATATGAAGTATAAAATTGTATGGGCGTGCACGAACAGCGGTGTGATTTGTAATCGCTGTTTTGCATTGGACTTGCAAACAATAAATGAATTCAATAGCGTCAATGCAAACTTGTTTGTTTCTCAGCAATTACGTGATGCACGTATCTATGGAAGACAGAAGCAAGCATGTCAAGGCTTGTAATGACTCAACTTGAGTGTGGCAGTGCTAACCCCACTCCATGTGTGCATGCAAGTCCAAGCAATGCATGTTTCTACAATAAACGAGTAAACAGTGTATGAACGTAGCAAATTCTGTTTTTTTTCGGTAAATTATCAAAAATAAAGCCCTTAATTATGTCCCAATTGAATACTTCCTCTTCCAAGAAAGTAGCGAAGAAATACAAGTCGACTTGATGGACTGCAATGAACGGAAAGAGATAACTACCCAAAGGGAAAAGGAAGCGTTGATAGCATCACATGCAATATATAAACGTGGGAGTCAAAATGGACTGAATGAGTGTCGTAACACACAGAAGGAATAGGAAATAATGAGACGGGATGGATATGGTGTGCAAAGGGATGAGTACACATGGAAACATGAACTCACACTCTTATTCATTTGGCTAGTAACCTTAGCTACCAAATATATATGAATGAAGGAAAGAGAAATAGAACATGAAAGAAAGACACGGCTAAAAAAAACACACAAAAAAACAATCCATATGACGCAAGTACATGCATGCGTACGAGTTATTAGGGCTAGTAAACAGGCGACACCAACAGGAAGTTGTGTGTGGAGTTCGAGCTTCAAGAGATGAGGTAGCAAGTATACAGCACACTACAACTGAATCAAAAAGTAAAGAAAAAGTGTTTTTTATGTTTAAGTTGGGGAATCAAGAGTGCGGAGGCATAAATAAATAGCAGAAAATATAATAAGGAAACGAAGAAAAAACAAAACTGCGGTACAACGAAAACAGAAGCTAAGAGATAAGAGAATAAAGAAGATATCAAAACTAAAGCAAGTAAAAATAAATACACTATACTACCAACGAGTTAACTAGACGCAGATTTATAACTTTGCCTTCTTAGAAGATCCCTCCTCATCATCATCGTGCTTTCTCTTCTCCTTCTTATCCTTCTTGTCCTTCTTGTCCTTCTTCTCCTTCTTGTCTTTCTTGTCCTTCTTGTCTTCCTTCTCCTCCTTCTCCTTGACCTCCTCCTTGATCTCCTCCTTGACCTCTACCTTGGGCTCCTCCTTCTCCTCCTTTCTTGTCCTTCTTGTCCTTCTTCTCCTTCTTGTCCTTCTTGTCCTTCTTCTCCTCCTTCTCTTTCTTCTCCTCCTTCTTGGGAGACTCGTCCTCAGCTCCAGCGGGGACAGTGTCTCCCTCGACGTAGGTCTTGGTGGCGTAGTCCTCGTAGTTCTTCATGAAATCGGCGGGGGTCTTCTCATTGGGTCTTCCGTACTTGTTGAGAGATCCTTCGGCGATCATCTTCTTTTTGTTGAGGGCGTTGGGACCGAGACCCCACTTCCTGGGGTAAGTGTCTCTCTCCATCACAACTCTCTTAGTCTTGGCGACGACTCCGTGGTCCACAGTGGCCATCTGCACAGAGGTCATCTGAGCGTGTCCGATGGCAACAGCCTCTCCCTTGGTAGTCACAAGAACGACCTGGGTTCCGACCTCGATTCCATCGGAAAAGCCGAAGGATTCCAGGAACAGTGAGGAAAGCTCCGTAGCAGATGGAGTTTACGGTGGAGTCCTTCACGATGATACGCTTCATCTTGGTGAGGAGGATTTCGAGGGGCATCACGACACGACGGAGGTAGGACTCATCCTTGTAGTTGTCGTAAAGCCATTGGGAGTCGAGGACATCGTGCATAGTAACCATGTTCTCCTTCTCTCCCAAGTTTCCAGAACGCACACGGCGAAGCTCCTGCATGTGTCCTCCAACTCCCAACAACAATCCAAGGTGAACACAAAGAGTTCTGATATAAGTTCCGGCCTCACACTTGACCCACAGCACTCCCAAGTTGCGCTCAGCGTCGTACTCAATGAGCTTGGACTCGTAGATGGTACGAATACGGAGCCTGTCTCTTCACGGCAGAGATCAGAGGGGGACGCTGGTACACAGCTCCAGTGAGCTTCTGCAAAAGCCTTAGCGAGCTTTCCCTCCTCAGAAGGTCCGTGGAGACGAACGACAGCGACATACTCCTTTCCAGCGCTCTGCTGGGACTTGACCAAACGAGTAGCACGGTCAATGCACACGAGCAAGTTTCAGTGACCTACACACGACAAAAGCAACAATGAGATATATATTTAATGGATGTGGTAGATGAAGAACAACTATGCTGGTGTAGGAATGTGAAAAATGACAGTTTATCTGCACAAACCTTGGGGTCGAGGGTACCACTGTGTCGGTCTTCTCAACACGGAGAATACGCTTATCCAAGCAACAACCTCGTGGGAGGAAGGGTTGGAAGGCTCGTCCAAGTTGATGATACCATAACGGAGGTACTCCTTGAGAGAACGCTCAGAGAGGAGAAGCTCAAAGGAAGAGGAGTGTAGTGATTGGTGCGCACCAGCAACTCGTTGTAGTTCTTCAACAAAAGAGGCCACTTAGAAGTGTCAATAGAAGCAGATGACTGCTCGGGCTTTACAACATACTCTCCAACCTGAGACGACTCTCCCTTTTGCTGGTTATTGTCCGACATAGAAAGATAAGAGTATACTTTACAACTCGTCCTAATGTTTTTCCAAAATTTTGCTCTAAGACTGTATAAATAAACATATTATTTATTTTAAATGAATATAGGATGGAATAGCTCTTCTTATTCATATAGTTATATATCAGATTTTAGCTTAAATGGTCATTATTTCTAAGTTTAGGACACAACTATTTGGTTTGTTTCCGTTCTCATTTATTCGTGGATAATACAATTGTGTGTGTAATCTAATACTTATCATATATGTGTAACATATTTACATATATTTGTAAGGAGTGAGGTGCCAAAGAGAAGGTAATGTGTTTAATGTTAAAAAATAAACTTTATCAGATAAGAATCTTATAATAAAGCGTGGATTTAAGTGAAAGTACATGAGGTATTACGTGTTAACGTTCGAGTGGCGCAATCTATAAAGCAAGTGCTTGGAAAATGTAAACAAATGTCCTTGGGCACAACCTATTTACAGAGAGGAGCGTTGTTTTCTGAACATTGAAAGTGATAAACTGTACTTACTGAGAACAAATGTGTGCATATTGTGTTGAAGGTATATATTATGCCCTTCCCGTCACTATAAAGGAAAAGTTACTAGTGGATATTACTGAGATAAAGTGAAAGTAACTCGGATGTTCTCAATTTGGATGGTACTAAATGGACTTGAAGTCAGTAGTGAGTCAATTGTTATGTTTATTTAGAGTTGTCTTTTGTATATTGAATACTATATCATGCAAAGATATCGCGCAAGACTCTCTTATTTTGGCTACAAGTACTCCGGATGGGAAGAGAACAGCGAACATCCGTCTGTCCAAGGAGCTATGAGAAAGGCCCTGAAGAAGGTGTTTCCTAGATTCCCTGTGGATATACATGCTAGCGGAAGGACCGATAAGGGAGTTAATGGTATGGCAAAATAGTTCTGAATGATAAACATGTTAAATGTGTTCAATATCTTTTCCTTTTATAATTCTAATTTAGTGTATCTTATCCATGCTTAGCGCTGAATCAGGTTTGCCACTTCGATCTGCTGCATTTGGCAGATGATAGCTTTTTCGGGACATTGAATTTGCTGAAGAAGAGTACAGACGATGATAACTACAAAAAGATGGTGGATACTTTGAATAGAGAGCCTATCACTGATTGTGATAACATAGCTGTATCGCGGGAACTGAACAGTGAGAACCTTGCCTGTCCCAACACCATTCCCTTTGCAGAAGTGCGTGACCCTTACTTCCCTCGAGTGATCATGGCTAAACTGAATGCTGCTTTGGAGGTACAGTATGCAAATGTGTGCGTTTGCATTTCAAATTAATATTTCACTTGATGTGTGTTTATTTAGTTCTTTGATTTTGCTAATGCAATACTTTCATCTCTCCTCTCTCACCTCTCTTCCTCCTCCTCGTTCTACGTGTGTAGGAAAATGGAGATACTGTGAAGATTGAAGACTTAGAGCCTGTAGGGAATTATTTCCATTGTAGGTTTTCAGCTAAGAAAAGGACCTACGTTTACAGAATCTTGTTTGGTCAAACCTCTTCCTCGTAAGTTTTGGCAATAACCCCTGAGTTTGGACGTATGCATGTTTCGTACTCGATAAGCGAACGTATATACATTTGTTTGTTGTATCTGTACGAATACGTAAGCGTGAACAGGACTGACGCGTGTATCTGTATTAATGTATGTGCAGTTTGCTGATGGACAAGAAGTGTTGGGCCGTCAACGACGTCGTTCCTGCCCAGTTTGACATCGTGACTGCTCGTAAGGCTGCTGCTATGTTCATCGGTGTACACAACTTCAATGGTTTCCGCCGAAAGAACTGCCAAGGTATGCTGTATAATTGACTTGTTCTCCGTCCTATACTGTCCTCTGTCTAGAACTGGAATGGATAGTTTGCATGTGATATCGTTGATTAGAAATATAGGTAGACTGGAATGAAGGGTGCATATGAGCATGTGTCATGTCTTGTTGATGCGTGTATAATCTTTGAATGAATTCCTGTCTAAATGACTTGGTGTTCGGTGTATGACTACAGCTAAAGACCCTGTGAAGAGAATAGACTCGATCGATCTGGACTGGGTCCCCTCCGAGTACGATTGTTTGGGCGACCCCGAAACTATAGCAGCGCCTGTGACTTACAATGAATTCACCAAGACAACGAAAAAGAGCAACCCCGTCCAGAATGTCCGCGTAGGAAATGCCCCCTCCTCTGCCATGTTGTCAGTTAGAATCTCTGCGCCTTCGTTCATGCACTCGCAAGTGAGGATCATGGTTCAGTTCCTCTTCGACGTCGGGATGGGTAAGATCCCTCTCGAAGACGTTTCTAAAATCATTCAAATGGCTGACCGCTCTAGCAACCCCGCAAACATGGCTCCCCCAGCGGACTCTTCCTTGCGAAGATCGAGTACTTTGAAGAGAAAGAGATGAAGAAGTGGCTCGAAGATGTGTTGGACATATCGTGGGATAATGTACACACTGGAACAAATAGAATATTCGATGGTAAGCAACTATTCGAAGGTGGGAAAGGGAGAGATGTGAATGATGATGAGTAGAGTCAAAAAAAAAAAAAAAAAAGCGGAGCTTATCATGGTGGGAGGAATGCTATTTATTTGAGAGTGTATGTGTAAGCTCGCTGTATGTGTCGTTTTTGCATGGCTGTGATGTGGGTTAAATGTAGTCATATGTGACGTGTTTGTGTGTTATTATTGTAGAAGATGCTATTAGTTGTAATTTCCGTGTGCATAGTAATTGTTATGTGGGGTTTGTGTCTATTAAACATTTTCCCTGTAGATTTATTTCAATCTCGCTTTTTTACATGTTAGAATATAAGCATAACATTTGTAATAAATAAGGTTCTGTTTTTTTTTCAAGTCAGAAAATGGTACATGTAGGAAAAATGAATGAATGTATGTATTTTCTCGGCCACAATAAGAAAAACGAGAAATACTTGTATTAGAAGAAAAATGTCGGAATATCAAAATGTTGGCCAATCAGTAAAGGAGTTATGTAACTTCTCCTATTGGTTTCCTCATTTTAGGAAGCACACCATTCGTAGTTCAGTCATTGACTTGAGCCCTGAATTTGTGGAGTACCTTTTATCAGATGGTGTTGTCATTCCTGAGGATTTCTCTCTCCCTGTAAGTTTTGTAGGTCGTCGCTTGATTCAGAATGATTGTATGCATATGTGGCGTTGCCACCCGAGTTTTAATTGTTGTGTGTGCGCCTGTGTGTATGTATATACATTGGATATTCTAACACTAGTATTTGCTCTCTATCTGTTGTATATTCTTTTTCAATTGCATAAATATATAGATTTCTGATAGAAAAACCCATGACTTTCACCCTGAGATTGTGAAGAAGATTGACAGTTCAATGGAGGAACTGGGAGGGACCGTTTTCCCTAAAGGAAACTGGCAGTCTCCTAAGGACGCGTCGTGGATCACGGTTGATAAGACTCTGAGGTGCACCGATGTTCATGATATCATTCTCTTGCTCAAGAGCTCAGTCCGTCTTGCAGAAGACATTGAACATATCACTGAATTGATGAAGGAGGTGAGGGAAGGGAACCACTGGTATTCTCCCTCAGCTTGTTCTGAGAAAATGGTCGCAGCTCCACCCCTCTTCTGAATTCAGGTGCTTCGTACGCAATGGAGTGGTCAGAGGAATCAGCCAGCGTGATGACTCTGTTTGTGACAAGCTCCAGTCTGAAGAGGCGAAAAATGAAATAAAGGAGATGATTGAGGACTTCGTAGAAGACACTGTGAACGAAATAAGAAAGAGTATTCTGGATGGACTGAAGATCGATGAGAAGGATGGACTCACGTACTCGGTGGATGTGTATGTAGACTCTAAGGGGAGGGTGTGGGTGGTTGACTTTGCTCCTTTTGGCCCTCCTACGAATTCTCTCTTATTTGAGTGGAGTGAGTTAGACGGCTCTGTTACAAAGGATGAGAAGGGGGTGGGAGACAAGGATGTGTCGGGGGAAGAGAGTATTGTAGATGAGGTTGGTAAAACTCTCGATGGACTAAGATTGTCGGAGAAAGCTTCGAATGTCCCAGTTGAAGAGAAGGGTGATGGAATGAAGGCAAACGGGCAGCTATTCGAGTGCGAAATCAGAGTCGTGACTGAAGATACTGAAAGGGAGAGAAACATGCGGAACACCGTTGAAAAGGAAATGCACAGGTTACCCATGGAATCGTTCGATCTGAGCAATGAGCAGTCAATCATGCAGTTTATATCTATGTGTGAGAATGGAATGTACCAACTACAAGGAGATGACGACGATGAGTAAATAAGGATGTCTTAGAATTGCTTCATCTACTATCCAGGGATTTATTTATTTATTGGTCGGTGTGGCAAATTGATTGGTCCTTCTTTTTTTTAGTTCTATACTTCAGTAGTTGCTGTGCCTCTTGTTGGAATTAGATCGTGCTTGGCTACTACTGTCGACTAGCATGTGAATAAAATGAGTATTTCTGAATGTGTGAACATGTTATATGAATTGAGGTTTTACAAATATGTGAATTTGGAGTGTTGTCAGCATACAATCTTTTGATATGGGTTGGTTTGAATATAATTTGAATAAATAGTGTAGTATCTGCAGAAGAACATTATATTAGAGATATATGTCATTGTATACTGGAGTAATTTATATTATTTTTGTCTATGTTGTTTAATATGTTGAGTTAAATTAGTTTTGTTTACTTTTAGTTTCAAATATTTAATATTTGCGGAATAATGTTTTTTCAACTATCATTTCAATTGTTGACTACAATGTCAAAAGATTATTTTCGCAATAGGTATTGCAAAAACAAGAGAGACATAATGGTTTAATTAAATACATGTCCAGAAACTGTCATATAAGGTGAGGAAAAATGCTTATCTTGGAATCTTAGGTTCTAGATTAAATGGCATTTGTGCAGATTTCTACATCATTCAGTTGTTTTATACGATCGGAGACTCGATAAAAAATAATTAACAGAAAAAAATGTACAGCCTCATAGTATTGCACTATATGGGCCATGACCAATTTAAAACATCCATAACACATATTCTTATCCTTCAAAAAGTTTTTGCTTATATTTGTATATATGGGTATGAGACTTTGCACATTTTCGCTTGAACCGTGATTGCACAGATGCTCGAGTGGTCAAGAGGAAGGTCTTAAGTTCCTTTGGATTATATCCACGTGGGTTCGAACCCCACTCTGCGCATTCTACATTTTTTTCTTTGCCAGATTTAATTGTTTCGACACGCCTTAAAGAAGTATAAAACTGCGTGCCAAGCAGGAAGAACCACAATTTATGCTGTTATTGAGTATAAGCAGCTCAGTACATGCTTCCCCTGGTGTTGCATTTCATTCCATACGTTCCGATAAATTCGCCCAATTATTTACGCATGCTTTAGTGCTATCAATGAGTTAACGATGACCTCTGTCTGATTTGAAAATTACTACCTTAAGATTATGACACACTTTCTACCAACTGTCGATAAAACGGTAATATCTTTCAGTAATAAAATGTCAAATACAAAACAAGAGTCAAATATTCCGAGAAAAAAAAACGATACAGGAGAGATTCGAACTCTCGCTCCCGAAGGAACCTCCTTAGCAAGGGAGGCACGGTAACCGCTGCGCCACTGTACCCCTTTATGATGTCCATGGAAAAATTATAATATAGGAAACAGAAAGTTATTTTTCAATCCTTTGTGTAGCATTCTAATGTCAAATGTTACATTTATTCAAGCGAGTCAGTGTGAATGTGTGTTTAAATTTTATACTTCTTCTTTCTTTCTTTTTTTCGTTTATTACGGTTTGCTATAAATCTGTGCCACCTTTCAGAAATCGGCAAGTATTAATGTTTAATTCTTTGTAGGTTTACATAACAAGCTCCAATGAATATAATCGCACCGAGGAGGCGATGTGTAGAGAATATTCACATTGATGAAGATTAATAGCTGACACATTTTAGGTATCGTTTACCAGAAACTATTTTCAAGGAGATTAATGTAGTTTCTGCTCATGTGACATTGCGATGTAGTAAGCACCCAATCATCTTGACCGAACACCCTTCTACTCTACTCACGAGTTATCGTATAGTCCGAAGCCCAAACCATTTTGAGCCTTCAGATCAGAACAATCATTTGTTCAGTCTATGCAGTACATTTAGGGGTGATGCGCTTCATCGATGTTTCATTCGTAAGTAATACAAAGTAAGACACTCATTTACCTAAATCATAAGCGGCTGAACTATTTATCGATCAAATTTGCCCGTGCAGCATCCCTCTACGTACCACTGCTCTACTAAGTATACAAAAGAGAATTTATCAGAGTCTTGAGGCTCATTATTATTATCAGTTGCTTGCCCAAGACACACAGATCAAATACCTCCTTAATGACACAGAACGAAGAAAAAGCTTTTATACATCCATTCTCAAGCTTTCCAATACACTGTGACGCATGCGATGCGATGCATCATTTTAATCTAATTATTGTGATATTGAAAAGTTAAACTAAATATGTAAGATCATTTGAGATCAGCTTCTTTTGATAGTTACACAAGCTCCATTTTCCAACAAAAATCTGATACACCCGGTTTTTTTCTCAGCTTTTTTTTTTAAGTGCAAAGCGCGTATTTAAGGCGTTTCTCCTTTTCGATAATTACACAGGCAATACACTATATCTTACCAACATATGTCATACGCATACTAAACTCGCAACATTATTTCTCTCTTTCCACGGATTTGCTTTATTACACATAATTTTATCTGCGCGCGTATCTTGTGCTCTTTTTTTTTCAATCCGGTTATGCAGGATTACTGTTCTCATGCAACTTGAAAATTAAATGGTTGACGAATTTAACTCTAGAAGCACCCGAATCTTGAATCCTCGTTTTTCAATCTCACATTTGATTTGTTTTCTTGTATCTTTATGAAAATTTCTTGCATTTGCAAAGAACAAAAGCTTTTTTTTTTTCTTTTTAGGCACTCGTGTTATTCAGTCCGCTTTGCTTTCATACAGAAAACAAGTTAGTATATAGAATTGCCACCTGCGGTACATTTTGTATAACGCAGTCATGAGTGCTTCAGGTAAATTCAAGTTGTACGATGATTTTCTAGCAGAGGATGGGAGAACATCTGTAAAGGATGCAGTGAATGAAGACAGAAGTAAGGACCGTTCTCTCCACAACACTGCTCACCGTTCTTGGTTTTCCATTGACTCATCCAATTTTATCAAAACCAAACATGAAACCGACCAGCAAGAGAATGCAGATGCTGTTTATGACGAGGATGTAGTTGCGTGTGAGTGGAATTCTCAAGGCTACACAAGAAAGAAAAAACTGGACATTAGCAAGCTGAAGGAGGTGGACGAGGAAGTGGATGACCTGGAAGGTCTTCTCTTCAACCATATCAACCACTCAGGGGGAATCCTGGAGAATGGAGGGGAGAAGGATCGCGATAGAATAGAGAGGGAGTTCCGAGAACTGAGGATTCTGAAGAATACGCACATTGTGGAAAACACTCACCACCGATACTCCTGTCTTTCCATGCAAAATGGGAGGTTCGTATTAGGAAAAGCGAACGATCACACGGGCAACAATGATGAGCGGATTTCTGCAGAGAGGGAGGATGATTGGGGAGGGAAGAGAGAAAGTGTAGGATGGAACAGAGGGGGAGGGAGGGGAAGGAAGAGAGGGAAGGGAGAGAGGTGATCGATGGCAAAGAGGGGAATGGGGGGAGGAGCTTGGGATTGAGAGAAGGAGAAGAGAAGCCATTGAGGGATAAGGGAAAGTACGAAGAGGGAAGAGGGAGGGTTGGAGAGAGAATGGGGGAGGAAGGAGAGAGCAAGGGGAGATGTAGGGAGAGAGAGGGAGAGGGATGGGGATGAAAAAGGGAAGGAGGACGAGAGAGAAAGGGAAGAGGCAATACGAGTGTATTCACGAAGGACTCTCTCTGTTAGAACACAACCAACACTACTCCTCCCTCTCTTCTCTTCCTTCCTCTTCGTCCTCTCTTCTCACATCTTCGTCTCCTTCTTCTTTCCCCCTATGCGCCCCTGCACCATCCCTTCCCTCGCTCTCTCCTTGTTCTTCCTCTTCTTCCTCTAGCTTTCCGTCTCTTTCTCCCTCTTCTTCTTCCTCCTCCAACCCTCCGCACTCCTCACCCTGTGCTTGTACCACCATTTCCCATTCCTCTCTTTCCAGCTCTTCTCCCTCCCACTCCCCTCTCTCACAGTCATCTCCCTCCCATTCCTCTCTCTCATCCTCCCACTCCTCTTGCTCATCCTCCCACTCCTCTTGCTCATCCTTTTCTCACTCTTCTGTCTCTCTCTCCAAGCGTTCTCCTTCCCTTTCTTCTTCCCCTTCTTCATCTTCTTCCCCTTCAATACCATTCTCTTCCTCATCTTCCTCATCGTCCTCGCTTTCTTTGTCTTCTTCCGCCGCCGGTTCCTTCCTCCCACTACTTCCTCTCCCTCTCTCTCTTCTTCTTCATCTTCTTCGTCCTCTATCTCCGCAATGCTCCTTCCCCATCGCAAACATGATCTGGTGATCGAGAACGAAGAGGAGCGATACAAGTTACTAGTGGGCATGGTGGGTCTTCCTGCTAGTGGAAAGAGCTACATGAGCAGAAAAGATCCTCCGGTACTTCCATTTCTACAACTACAAGTGCAAGATCTTCAACCTTGGATGCTACAGGAGGATCCTCCTTACCTCCAACCCCTCCGCAGACTTCTTCTCTGGAAATAACGAGGAGGGAAAGAAGTACCGAGATGCCCTGGCAGATGTGGCCATGGATGACGTTATCAAATACATGTGCGAAGAGGGAGGACATGTGGGGATATTCGATGGAACAAACTCCAATAAAAAGAGGAGAGAAATGATTAGGAGGAAGATCGAAGAGGTTAATGACAATATGCAGAGGAAGTATGAGGAGGAACTTAGAAGATTAGCCGAAAGAGAGCGGCGAAGGAGACTCAGGTGGGCAGACAGAAGGGGAGGAAATAACGAAGGAAAAGTTAAAGGGAAAGGGAAGGGGAAGGGGGAGTGGGAGGACGAAGGGATAAAGAGAGAGGTAGAGGGAGAGGAAGAGGGAGAGGGTGAGAGAGAAGGAGAGGGGGGCAGAGGGAGAGGGGAGAGCAGAGCTGGAGGGAGATGAGGAGGAGGAATGCGAAGACGAGGAGAGAGATAGGATGCCTTCTCGTCCCCTGAAGATCCAGATCGTGTGGGTGGAGAGCATATGTGAATACGAAGACGTTGTCAACGACAACATCTCCAGGACCAAAACTCTGTCCCCGGACTACGAGGGAAAGTCAAAACGAGAGATCATCCTGGACTTCCGGAAGAGGATAGAGAACTACCGACAGCAGTACGAGTCGATAGAGGACGGCGAGATGAGAAAGGACTTCTACATCAAAGTTATCAACCTAGGGAAGGAGATCCGCACCAGAGGCATCAAGGGATTCCTCCCACTTCGACTCACCATCTTCCTTATGAACTCTCGCATCGACTACTCGTCCTTCTACTTCCTCCGCATTGACGCTAGCGAAGGAGAGGCAGGGTTCCGGGGACCTCCCAAGGGAAGAAAGGGCAGGGCTGAGGGGGACGATAAGGAGGAGGATGCGCTGGCATCGAGAGGGAATGCAGGGGAAAGGGTGGCGGATGCTGGGGGCGAGGAACGCGCAATAGGGTACAGAGGGCGGGAAGAGAGGGGAGGCAGCGGGATGAGCGAGGAAGAGAGGGAGTTCTGTCGACATGTGTCTCAGTTCTTATCGAACCAAAGGGAAGTGAAGGCAAATGTACTCCGGTGGAAGAACACCACTCGCCTTAACCAAACTACATCTGTTCTGTCTCCTCCCTCCACGCTCACTTCTTCATCTTCTCCACCACCCTCTTCTACAATATCTCCTTCTCCCCTCCCCTTTCTAGTTCTTCACCTGCTCCTTCGTCCTCTCTCCCATCATCCTCTCCATCCTCCTCACCCTCCTCTTCTTCCTCATCTTCTTCTGCACTTACTTCCCCTCCTCCTGCTTCCCTATCGATTTGGACGAGTCAAAGCGGAGTGAAAATAGGGGCAGAGGTGGGCGGCGGAGTGGAAGGCAGCGAGGGAAAGATATGGAGACAAATGAGTGCGCTCAACAAGGGACTATATAACTTTCACTCCAATAACGGAGACTTCATTTGTAAGTGCTACAGGAACAAAGGCAGGGCAGAGGGAGACAAAGAAAGGGATAGAGACAGAGACAGAGACAAATACAAAGAGAAGGAGGGAGAAAAGGATAGGGGGAAGGAGAGAAGCAAGGACAGAGGTGCGGGAGAGAGTGAGACAGATAGAGATGCCTCCCAACAGAAACAAACTACTTCCCTTCTCCCATTACCTTCTTCTTTTTCATCATCCTCATCCTCCTCCTCATCATCATCATCTTCATCTTCATCTTCATCTTCATCTTCTTCGTCATCTTCTTCGTCATCTTCATCCTCCGCAGGCCCTTCGTCTGCAAACATTTGCACTAGGTGCAACAACATCAAACCAGGGAGTAAGATCCACATGAAGTTGAGGAAGAAGCTATCGAAGTACATGGATAAACACTCCGATAACATTATGGACGACTACCACAACAAATACACCATCGCTCAGATCAGCAAACGAGTCGATAAACTGAACTACAGATACCCAAGGGTAGGGAAACTCAAAATCATTCATTCAAGCTCACACATGTAATGCATATACACATATATACATATATACATACACATATACGTATATGTGCACTCACACACAAACGCACTCATACACACGCATTATATATATGATGTATACACACCACCACACATGCATACCTGTGCGCTTACCATATCTTCGTTCTTTCCCTAATTGCCTTTGGTTCTATCCCTCCTTCGCTCGCCCCTTTCTTCATGATCCTATTGGTTGCTGCTTATCTGCTATGTTCAGGGAGAGAGCTACTTGGATTTGATCGACCGAATGGAGCGGTTGGTGCTGGAGATGGAGGGGAAGCAGACGACAGTGTTGTTGGTGGGGGATATCTCTGTCCTTCGGTGTCTGATTGGATATCTCCTTGGCTTCGACGGACAAGACATCCCCTTCATCAACCTTCCATACTACTCCCTCCTCAAGTGTACGCCCAACGCTTATGGAGTCAGCTCTCTTCTCTACCTCTTCCGCAAACAAGAGGGACTGACCGACACTCACTCAGTCGATCCATCTAAGACTCACTCGGCGACTCCTACACACACACTCTCTTCTCTCACCCACAACCGCTTGCCTCATGGGAAGGTAGGGGAGCAGGGTGTGGACTTGAAAGGAGAAGCAGGAAAAGAGGGGAGAAACGAAGAGGCGGGGACAAGAGAGCGGAGGGAGGCACAAGAAGGAGAGGAGAAAGAGAAGGAAATGGATGAAGATGAGGAGGAGGAGGATGATGAAGATGAAGATGAGGATGAAGACGAGGATGAGGATGAGGACGAAGACGAAGATGAAGATGAAGATGTGATAACTGAGTTCAATTACCCAGGTTTTTCCGTGTCAAAGGTGACTGCTAAGGAGTACCTGGGCAAAGTCATAGGTAAGATCATTCATATTTCTAAACGAGACACACATGTTCTCTTTCACAGCATTCCCTTTCACACTTTTTTTACTTACATGCGTTCGCACTCTTTCTCTTCTTTCCCCTTTCCCTCTCATCTTTTTACTCTTCTGCCCTTTCTTCTCCATTGCCTCTTCCCCTCCCTCTTGCCTTCCCTTTCTTCGCATTTCCCCAACCCTTTTTCTAACTCCACTCCGTTTCCTACCTCATTTCTTCCCCTTTGATCCCTGGCCCCCTCCACTATCTTTCCTATTTCCCCGTATTGATTGTACGTGATTTCTGCACCCCTTCATCTTTTCACCCATATTTGTCCCTCTTATTCCCGCCCTATTTTCTCTTTCCCCCATTGCCTTTCTCCCATTGCCTTTCCCCAATTGCATTCTTCCCCTCCCGTACACTTCCTCAACTATGCCCCCCCTCTCCGCTTCTACTACATCCTCTCCTCCTCCCCCTCCTCCACTTACTCTGCTGTACGATACGGATGTATCCACCACAGAAGAAACATCATAGAGTGTTGGCTAAGATGGAGGCAATGAGGAGGGAAGGAAGAGACTTATCCGCAATTGAGGGAAAGGAGGGATACTCCCTACTAGAAGGAGAGGGAGAGGGAGATGGAGAGGGAGAGAAAGAAAAGTATGAGAAAGGAGAGATATTGGAAGAGAAAAAGATGGAGAGAGAGGGGAAAACCAAGGGAGAGTCAGGGAGAGAGGGTGTTGCAGAAGGAGAAGGAAATAGAGACGGTGAAGGAGGAAAGAAAAGATGGAGGCAGAGGAAGAGAGGGAAAGAGCAGGTGCGAAAGAGGGGAAAGAGTGGGGAGGGGAGAGAGAAGGGGTAGCGGGAGGAAGAAGGAGGAAGAAAGGGGAGAGGAAGGGGAGAAGGGCGATGCGAGAGATCTAGTGAGAAGGGAAGAGGTGAAGGGAAGAGAAGAGGGGAGAGAGAGAGAGAAGGACGAGGAGGTGGAAGAGGAGGAAGAGGAGGAGGAGGAAGAAGAAGAAGAAGAGGATGATGACGAGGACGAAGATGAAGGAGGAGGAGGATGATAAGTCACGTTCGAGTGCGAATATAATGGGAATAAAGGGCAATATGGGAGGAGAGGATAGCAGGAGAGGAGAGGGAGAGGAAGGGAGGGGACGAATCCCCTCTCTCATCTCCTTCTTCCCCCTCTTCTTCCGTCTCCTCTCCCTCTCTTTCTCCCTGTCCTCTTCTTCTCCCTCTTCTCTCTCCTGCTCTCCCCCTCTGCCCTTCCCTAACTCTTCTTCCTTTTCTCCTCTCCCCTCGTCTATTTCTTCTCTTTCCACTTCGTCTTCCTTTTCATCTTCTCCTTCTCTTTACTCTACCTCCTCCTCTCCCTCTTCTTCCAATTCTTCCATGTCTTCTTTCTCTTCTTCTCTTTCTTCCCCTCTCTCATCGCTTTCTTCGTCCTCCTCTACGCTTTCTTCCCTTCCTTATCCCTCCTCACCCTCTTCCTCCTCTTCCTCTTCTTCTTCCTCTTCTTCTTCCTCTTCTTCTTCCTCTTCTTCTTCCTCTTCTTCTTCCTCTTCTTCTTCCTCTTCTTCTTCCTCTTCTTCTTCCTCTTCTTCTTCCTCTTCTTCCTCCTCTTCTTGTTCCATTGCTACTCCCCACCCTATCCACTCCAAATCGACACAAAAGAAGTCGCCTCTGCCCCCTCCACCCTTCCTCTCTCCTTTCCTGCTCTCTTCCACCCGCCCCCTCCCTGCCTGTTCATCTGCCTCTTCTGCTATCCCTCCTTCTCACTCCTTCCCTTCTTCTCCTTCTTTTTCTCCTTCTGCTTCTCCCTCAACCCCTTCCTCCTTGCCCCACTCCTCCTTCCTCTTCCTCCTCACCCCTCATTTCCCCTCTTCAACCATCCCTCGATCTTCCATCTCTTTCTCTCTCCCTCTCTTACCCTCACTCCCACTCCCACTCCCACTCCCACTCCCACTCCCACTTCCACTCGCGTTCCTCACCCCCTCACTCACTCGCATCCTCACTCTCATCCTCACTCTTCCTCTCCTCACCCCCCTTCACACTCCTACTATCTGACTGGGCCTATTCCTGGTTCTTCCCCTTTCCCCTCCTCCTCCGCTCTCTCTTCCTCTTCCCCTGCCCCCTCCTCTTCCCCTTTCCCCCCGCTTCTCCTTCTATTATCCTCTCTATCTCCCCTTCGCCCTCACCTTCCCCCCTTCACACTCCTTCTCATTCCCGTCGCTCATCAACCTCAGGATCTCACCATTCCTCCTTGTCCTCCTCCTCCTCCTCCTCCTCCTCCCCCTTCTCTTCCTCTTCCATTTCCCTCACCCCCTCTTCGCCTTCATCTCCTTCCTCTCCTTACTCCTCCTCTTCCTCTTCCTCTTCCTCCTCTTCCCCCTCCCCCTCCTCCTCCTCCTTGCTCAGTGGCCCTTCTTTCCCCAACAGACGAGAGGAGGAGTCCTTCCCAGTCGCCCCTCTTTTCACTGTCTCTCCCTCTCCCTCCCCCAACTCCCCTCTCCCCTCTCCCCTTCCCCCTCTCCTTCTCCTCCTTCTCGTCCTCATCTTCATCTTCATCCTCATTGTCTTCCTTTTCCCCTTCTTCATCATTCGTTCCGTCCTCTCCTTTCCTGAGTTCTTCCTCCCCCACCCTCTTCTCTATCCCCTACGATGTCTACAAGGGTATCTGCGATCAACCTCTACCGCTCAGTCTGAACATAGTCGACGGGGAAACAAAAGAAAACAAAGAACTCACCATAGACTGTATCGTTGATTTAAAGGGAAACGAAAGGAGGAGTACAGACCACCAGGGAGAGAGGGATGCCGAAAGGCAAACTCAGGGGAAAAGCGAGTGCGATGGAGCCAAAGAGAGAGGAGGAGAGGGAGAGAGGGAGGGGGAGACAGAGGGAGAGAGAGAGAGACAGAGGGAGAGAGAAAGGGAGGGAGAGAAAGAGGGAGAGAGGGAGGGAGGGAAAGAGGGAAAGAAGGAGGAAGAGCAAGGGGTATGCATGGATTGTTACACCGAGAGACAGAGAGAGATCGCACTAAGAGTACTGGAAAAACGAGATCTCTCTGACATCCCTACTCTCTCTGTCCTCTCTCCTTCCTCTATCCCTTCCTTCGCCTCCTTCTCCTCCCTTTCCTCACTCTCTCTCCCTCCCCCTTCGCTATCTTCCTCGTCCCCTTCATCTGGCTCCTCTTCTTCCCCTGGTCTTCTCTTCGGAGGACCCTCAGGAAGAGCAGGAGAGAGAGATAGTGGGGAAGGGGAGGGATACACCAGACAGAAAGACGGAGAAGAAAAGAGGGAGAGAGAGAGGAGTGGAGAGGACGAAGGGGAGAGACAGGGGGGTTCTTTGCCTATCATCACTGCCCCGTCCCCCCTTCGACGTCTCTTCGCCCTCTCTTCTCTCTCCCTCCACCCCTCTTCCTCTACTCCTGCTTCTTCCTTCTCCGCCTCTTTGTTTCCCCACATCACTCCTTCTCTTTCCAGCAAGTCTCCGATAGGTGCGAAGGGAGAGAGGGAAGAGAAGGGAGAGAGAAGAGAAAAGGGAAAGAAAGTCAAGGGAGGGAAAGACAAGGGAGAAAAAGAGAAAGGCGAAAAAGAAAAGGAGAGAGGAAGAAGAAGCAATCAGATGATTTGAGGAGCACTGCCCCTCCCTACTCTTCTTCCCCCTCACACACCGCTCCTCCTTCTTCTGCTACGCCCCTCTCTTCACCTCTCCATTCCTCTTCTCCACCTTCATTATCTACACCCTCATCTTCTTCTTCACTCCTCCAGTTAAAAAACATCGCTCAATCATCTTCCCTCATCCCTCCTTCCTCTCTCCAGTCTGCGTCTCTCGCCCTTCCCGAGTCCTCATCGTCTTCTTCATCTTCCCCCTCTTCATCATCTCCCTCTTCATCATCATCCTCTTCATCCTCCTCCTCTTCCTCTTCCTCTTCCTCTCCCTCTACTTCATCATCTGCCCCCTCCAAGAAGAAACAGTCGAAGAACCGTTACTTCAAATTGGATGATTCCTACAGCATCCCAGATATATACAAGTACAAGGACAAGTTCAATACTTACCACGGCAAGTACGACCAAGGCAATCAATGAGCCCCATAAGAGAACCAACGAGTGCCGAAATATAACAATTAACAGCATATATATTTCTACGAGCGTGGTTCCACTATCCTCTGGATGCTCTCACTCGTTAGTGCACATCATCATCTATGCCTCAGTCCTGTTTCCTTGCATGCTCATGCGTCAGTGCTTGCATTTTTTATTGCGCTGAACATACACATATGCCCTAATCACTGTATTTTTTATTCTCATATCAGTGATACTTGTACAAGCGTACATGTATGCATTGTTTTCCCTGTACATGTATTCGTTTTTTCTTTGTATGGACTCGCATTTCCTTTATCCTATAAATATAATTGTATTTAATTAGTTTTCCTCCTATGCATTTTCCCCGTCCACATAATTTCGTGGATACAACATGCACACACGCATGCTACTGTTGTATACATTGATTTAGCACTTTCATCTTAAACACAACTGTTTTGTTCGTTATTCTTATATCCCTCATTTGTACATTATTTATGTTTCGTGTACGCATGATGTTCTTTAATTTCTCATGGGATGACAACTCGACCAGTTTTGCAACGTCCCTCATTACTCAAGTATATATAGTCAGGCTCAGTGATCCTTACTACCCCTGAAATATACTTATGCAAACAAATTCTTTTGCAAGTAAAATCAACGATTCTTCGCACACTTACTGACTCACCAACTTACCCACCCCATTACATAAATCTTCACATCAAACTGAGCATGCGTCAGAAACATAAAATCTTTTCGGAGTGACGATGAGAATAACTGATTTATTTGGGCGGGGGCACACGCAACAAATTTATGGGAGAGCTGCTCGGACTGAAGTTTCTCACACTTACGACTGATAAATTAAATAATTTCTAATTCTAGAAACATAAATCCATAAGGGAATTTAGTTTTCATTTCGTTGTTATGCATTACGTTCATAATTTCAATTCCATTTTCAAGTAAACTAGCTTTTTGTGAAGATTGTTCTATAAACATTATGAATCATCAGATATTTGTTGTTTCTTGCATTCGCATCCCACTTTTTTTTCAAAGAGCTTAGGCATTTCTTTCTACCAACTTCAATTTCACCTTTGCGCCGTATATGAACACAATTACTTTGGTACCTAACCAGATATTATACTTATACAAAAACAGATGAACACCCTTCCTCTTCTGCTCATCGTTCTCGCTCTTCTTTGCGTGGGAACTTTTGCCGACTTCCTCTACAACGCTGTCCCTATTGACCAGGTGAAGGATGGAATTAAGTACCTCAACATCCGCAGGTGCATGCACGGACTCCAGACTTCTGACTTCGTCAAGTACAGCTACTGCATGGAGAAGTTCACCCAGAAGCACGCTACTGACATGGCCAGCACCGGAACTTTCGCCCACACCTCCAACTCTGACCGCAGCAGCGTTTGTGGAGCCGGAGTCGGAGAGTCCATCTGGGCCACCTTCGGAGGAACCCCTTCCAATGTCAAGTTTGTGACCTCCCTCCAGTCCTACTACAGCGAGGTGCAGTGGTACAACTTCAACACAAACTCCTGCCAGTCCGGACAGACATGCGGACACTTCACTGATATCATCTGGAAGGCTGCCACCCAGGTCGGATTTGGACTTAACAACAAGAAGGGAACCTCCAACACCTACGCCAGCTTCAACAACGGAGCCGCCGGAGCCGTTGCCCCCAACATGTACTGGGGAGGATCTGGAGACTCCCTCCGCTTCTTCAAAGAGAATGTGCTTCCTATCACCAAGACCGAGAGTGAGTGCACCCCCATCGTCGAGAAGTGGATGAGCACCACCAACTACTTCATTGGAAGCAGAAGCGTCCTCCTCAACGGAACCCAGGTCGACTGCGAGTAATCCTCTTGGAACGATTGCCCATTCCCATTGTAACTATTAATTTTATTTTTGTTTTTAATTTAAATTTTAATTTTAATTTTAATTTTAGTCCCCATTGCTTTCATCTCCCCTTGACTCGTAATTTTATCTCCTTCCTATCTTTTTGCTGTTGCTAAAACTGTTTAGTCGTTTACACCTCTGTCTTCTAGTGTTAATTCCCTCTGTGAGTTGCTCCTCTGAATGCGTTGTACTTTCTGCATCATCTACTCGCTTTTTTCTTGTCTTTGCGTCTTTGTTTCTGTATGTTTCTTTTTGGTTGCTTCTCGCTAACTCATTAGATCTCTATATTGAGGGTCAGTTCGGTCGAATGCTATCTGTTCATTGAATTTTCCCTCATCGGTCCGGCGATCTATCATGTTATTTGCGCACGCTATTCCTTGTCTTTATTTTAATCACACTTTGGATTTAATCTCCATCGCTTCCATGATTGCTTGTTTTTCTTTAGAATAAAAACATATCTGTTATTTCAGCCCATTCTTGATCGTTGGCTGTTTTTGCTGTTGTATTGCCGAATTATCGTTGTACAGTTGTTGTAGCTGCGGGACAGTTTGTTGTTATGCAACATGTCTTTATCCCCTTATTTTTCATTCTTATCTGAGGGCGGAGAGAGTGAAGAAGGAAGAGACAGACGTGTGTCCTCATGCTCTTCTCGATGGTGTGTGAGTTCATGTTGCCATATGTCTTTATCCCTTCTGTGTACACTATGTCCTGTATCTTTATTCTTCTATTCCCACTTTGTACGCCCCATTTTCGGTTTGTTTTTGATTCTCACGTGTATGTATTACATGTGATGCTATCAACGCTGCCTGTTTGTTTGGTAGTTATCTCTAGTTAGTTTGCTCCAGTCGGTCAAGGCTGCTCATACTCTTGGTTTTTTGAGGAGTATCGAAGTGTGACGTCGTTAGGGGCTGTTTATTTTGTTTGTTAATAGACTGTCAGTAAAAAAAAAATGCTCTTCTCGATGTAGCATGTTTGCGCATCTGTGAATGTAATGCTTAACCGTTTGTTTGTGAACTCACCTGCTCTGTTCATTTGCTTGCGAGAGTCTCTGATTGCTTGCTTGCTTGCTGGTTCGTTTTATGTTTTTGCTTTGCCCTGCTGACTTGTTAGATCTCTCCTCAGCTCTCCCAACATATATACATATATATTTGATGTTTTCTGTGTTCAGAGAACCCCTGATTTGCGTATGTATGTAGCTACGTATACTGCTATCAATGTCCATTGTTAGCCAACATTTTCTGACCTGTTAGTTTCGAATCGAACCTATCAAGAGGGTCTGTACTTTTCTTGTTTTGGTTGAGTACAGCACAGTGACGTTCTTAGTGGCAGTTTATTGTCGGCTATGTGAACTACATTCGTCAGCCAAAAAAGAAAAAAAAAGAGAAGAAAGAGGAAGATATCACTTGGCCCACGCATTGCTTTCGTGGCCTTTAAGGGAAAACACGATGCAGTTTCCTGACTAGTCAATTATACGAGAATACATTTGGTTTTTGATTTGTTTTCTGTCTGTTTCTTCTTACTTGCATCGTTATTTTTTGGTTCTTATACTTCAGTGATCCTTTGTCTCTTCAACACAATATATTGCCTTCAGTTCTTTGTGACATAACTAACTTTCTAAAATTAATTAACCTTTGAAAACGACGAAAGAGTACTTCATTAGCCATGGGGGGCATTCCACAAGAGTGCCCGTGGGCTATTGCACTATATCGTGAGACCTGTATGGTATAATACATTGACTAGAGAGGCATCTTTATCAATGGAGTTTGAGAAGCGCATATCGAAATGCCAACAAGGAACTAACGTACATCTCGGTCACCTAATAGCGGTGCCCCGGATCTATCACTATCTTTCTTCGTATCTTGCTCTTTTCCATTTCCTTTTGCTTCGCTTCTCTCCCGCCTCCTCCCCACCACTCTTGCTTTCACTATTTATGAATTTTCCTTTCTCTTTTCGAACAGAATCAGTGCATTCTCTCCCTTCTTTCCATCTCTGTCCTTTACCTCCCGTGTGCTCTTTCCTCCCTTCTAGCCGCTGCGCTCTACTCCTTCTCCACTTGATTCTTTCTCTTGCCCTACATCCAGGAGGCGATTGAGAGGATGAGAGAACAAGGGGCATAACATGAGGAATGCTGAACACGCTCTTGCTCGAGGACATAGTGTCCATCGTCTCGAGAAGATGATGCAGGAGCACCAGAAGATGTTGTAGAGAGCTCAGAGGAGGGCATGATGATATTATCCTTTTGATGATGAAGCGGGAGATAAGATTTCTATTGAATACACGTCATGTAAACACAAGCTTGTTCAGCACGTTAACGAGCACTAGCTTGTCCCTCTCTTCTCCTTTGCACGTGCCCACTGACTCTCCTTCGAACACAATCTCATGCGACGGTCTAAGCAGGTTTCTTATATCTTCTCTATTCCACGCATCCTCACATGTAGTCGTATAGGTGGAGAAAGACTCAGAGTGGGCGTCATTGCCCATGGTGCAGCCTGGGATGCGTATGCTTCTAGCAAAGGTTTTCTGCACTTTCGGTGGCACACGCCTGCTTGATTCCTATCTGACACGCATTACTTTCCAAATCAGTTTTATTTCATCATCAATTACAGGTTCGTCAACACAAACAACTTTATCTAGTTCAATCGGGCGTTTATCAAATCCAGCTAGGCCATCTGGAACCGAACTGAGTAACTGAAGGTCTTTCTTAGCCGCAGGAAATACAGTCATCACTTTTGGACTCTTCAAAAACAGGGACCGAAACGAAACCCGAGAGAATGCCATCTGAATTATCATCCGAACCTACAATTTCTTTATTTTGCATTTGATATTTGACGAGAGTGTTTTAAACAGACGTACGTGTAGCGTGGAAAAAAGAAAATATCTGCTGCACCAGTCAACTTGCGACCGAAAAAAAAACAATAGTGCACTCTATAGAAAGCATATTAACACCTTGCCAATTAATAACACAATCACACTTCCTTATCTTAATGCACGTATATATGTGGTGTGCTCATTTACTTACCATGGTGGCTGTTTTGTTTATTTTCGAAACTTATAATGATCTTGATAATTGGAAAGTACGAGCTTATTCTGGGTAATGATTCTAATTGTTCTCAATTTATCTCTACTGCTTTGTTAGATTGTGATGCCATCGCCTACTGATATAGAGAAATATGCCAATTTAGCACTTAAAGACCTGGACTCTTTAGTTTCTGCAGTTGATAATATGTTTGAGGGAATGGAGATAAAGATGAAATCAGGCCCGAACCAAGACCTATCTGCTCTCCCGTCGACAAAAGACTTGTTCAAACAAGTTTTGGAAGCAAAAAAGTCACTATCGACGAGTATAACACGTACTACAGGAGCATATTCAAATTATAACGATACATTGTCGAATGTGCAAGAGAGTGAGGGAACACAGGAGTTACGAGAGAAAGAAAGGGAATTGCTGCAAGTGAGTATTTATTTATTGACTCGAGCCGGTGGTATACACTCTTAACTCATTATATGCTATTTCAAAATACATAATCGAGTATATTGCGCTCATGTACTAATTTATAAACACATCTGCTGATTCCATTATTTATACAGGTTGTGAGAAAGAAGAACGAGGTGCTGCAAAGGATTCACAAGGACGTCAATGAGATGTATATCACAGCTCAAGTGAACGCCAACGCAATGTCATAGACACCGATTTACGACATGACACAATAAAACAGAATGTGGGTTTACTATGCTTGACTATTGATTGACAGATATGTTTTACAATTTTAAGACATTTTAATTGCACTTCGATTACAAAAAAAAAAGAAAACAAAGAGACACCAAAAGAGTCTTACAAAAAGCTACCAGCATACTACGGTAAGATACACTAAACCAAAGAGAACTTACCAAACGAAAGAAGAGTATATATTATTCTGACTACATAAAAAGAAACCGTGCAATCAAAGACGGACAAAGAAAAAAGAAACAGAGAAACACAAACAAACGGGGTAAGTTAAGAGAAGAGAAGAGAAAAGAAACAAGTCAATCAACCAATCAATCAACTAATCAATCGAAGACGTGAAATCAGCTAAAAGAAACACGTCAAACAAAACCAAAAAACCAAAACAACAGACACAAAAAACAACAGAAGATGAAAAGAATCTCAACAAACACAACGTTATACATACAAGAATTTGGACTTTGTTTAGGCAGAGTTGAAAGCTCCAACACACAACAGTCAACGCAGATGCTTACGATACAAAAAGAGGGGAAAAATATGAAAAGAGGAAGGACGATAAGGGGAGGGAGAAAGGGGAGAAGATAAAGAAGAGAGAGATGATTGAGAAGGAAATGATATTTCCTCTTCCTCCACACCTACTCTCCCTCACGCATACACACAACCGTCATTTCCTCTCGCATACATCTCATCCGACCTCTCTGATGCTGATTTCTGACCGACAACACCAATGCCCGAATCCAGTCTCAGCGCTCCCCTTTTTATTCCCTCACTCATACGCAAAAGCAGACACACGGGCGCTCTTCCACCCACATACATGGATGCACATTCCCTTCCACCCTTCGCCTTCTCTTTTCTTTTTCCATCGCCCTCTCCTCTACGTTTTTTCGACTCCTCATTCTCTTTTTACACTATAGCGCAACTCTCTCGTTTGCTCCTTCATCCTGCTTCATCCTCGTCCCTCACCCTTCCTCCCTTCATCCTCGTCCCTCACCCTTCCTCCTCTTCTGTTTGCATCTACCCCCCTCCGTCTTCACCCCTTGTCGCTCCTCATCTGAGCCCCCCATCTGAGCCCCCTAGTTCTTCCTGTTGATGTCTGTGATCCCAGGCTTTCCTGACCCAGGAACTCCCACTCCCCTCGTGTTTTTCACGATTGGTGAGTCCGAGTACTTGTGCCCTGCAAAATTGCTTGCACTACTACGAGCGCTGCCCCCTCCCCCGAGGATGTTGGCAGCAGCAAGAGTGGAGAAGACGGGACTGCTTCCCTCAGCGAGGAGTCCTTGCCTTATATGCGTCTTCTTCAACTCAGACTCAGCGTTCCTCAGTCTGTTCCTCAACCGCTGGAAGTCCTGTGCTTTGGCCTCCAACAGAGCCTTCTTCTCCAGCTTGAGCTTCGATGAAAGCATTCTCTGTCCCACTTCTGTTGCTTTAGCAACGCATCAAACTTCTGCTGGTTTTCTCTCTTGGCTGACTGACGGATTTTCTATTGAATCAGCCGAGTAGTGGAGAGGGAAAAGAAAGAGAGTGGGAAAAAGGAGGAGAGAAAGGAAATGACATCGAGGAAGAAAGAGTAAGAGAAAGAAGGGAGGGGGAGGAGGAAAAAGAAAACACATGAGGTACAAGTCACACGCATCGATATGGAGTGTTCAAACTGAGCGTATATGATAACAACTATCCAAATAGAAACAAACAAACAGATAGAACGGAGGCTACAATCAACGAACTGCAGAGGTTGGAACTGTGAATATCAACAGAAGAAGCAATACACGATACACGAGGGAAACACCAACCGACGTACATCAATCTCAATATTCTCCAACACGTCAGCTTTCCTTTTTATCTTCTCCGCCTCCGTGTACTTCTTTGCCTTCGCCAACAACACTTGTCTCTTCCTCAAGTTCAACAAATCCACTGAGAACTTCGGCACTCTCCTCTTCTGCAACTCCTCGTACAACTTTCTCTGCTGGTCGTCGTGCTTCAGCTTCAAACTGTAGTACAGTGTTCCGTGCAACCATACATACATATTTACACATCCATACCACACGTAAGAAAACACACAACATATAGAGAGAATTGCAAACAAAGGGGAAATTATACTTTATAGCGCATACATACACACATAAATCAAAAGTAAGACGAACATACGAGTCCCATTGCAAATATTAGCTAACAATGATGAAATGGGCTCAATCATTCGATATGGAAAGTAAACGTACGCTTCGATGAGCTCGTCCGCTCGTATCTTCTGCTCGATCGCTCTCTTCGCCCACATAGAGTTGAAGTGTTCTTGATGTTGAGCCACCATCTGGAAAAATATCTTGATATCCTCCCTCTGAATCAACTCCAACTCCCTTCTGTTGAACTCGTTCTTCCTCTTCTTCAGAGCCTCCAAGTGCTCCCTCGCCCTCTCCGCATCAATGTACTGAGCGTTTTCCTCATAATCGTGCATTTGACGCTCCACTTGAACCATCAACTGCTCGAGAGCCAATCCTTCATTTTCCTGGTCGCCTTCTTCACCATACCCATTGGAAGACCCGTTCTTGCTGTACTCGTCCAAGTCATGCTTATCGTCTTCGTCTCGAGCATTGTAAGGGTTCATTTGGGAATAGCTCTGGTTGTTCATGTTCTGCCATGCTAGAGAACGTCTCGTTTGCATCTTCCGCGAATTGATGGTCATCGTAAGGAGTCCTCTCATTATACATGTCATGAAACCCTTGCATCCCTATCTCTATCACCGTGCTGCTGCGCTGTTCGATTCCGTAGTATGCTTGCTCTCTTTCAGCCATATTATTTCTTACAATACTTCAAAGATAATTCTCTTTACTTACCAATTCTTTCAATTACTTGGTATGGAAAACACGAACGAGTACAAATAAACCTTTCGAATTTTATCCAGCTGATATTCCGTAATATATATCTATAAATAACGAAATATAAGGGTAAATACTCTTCTCTTAAAAAAAACCCCAAAACAAGTCGGTTTCTGATCTTTTCTTCTCAAATTGAAGGGTTTCATCTGGGCACTTCAATTTGGGAAGGCGCCGGACCTGCAATGCCTGTCTATTTGACGATCGCGAAAAAACCCCTTTTTCACTATATCACCATATATCATTCTCTACTTCTTATACAAATCGATTTATTAAATGCACCATTAGCTACAATCAATATAGGTCTAATTTTTGCTGAGCTGTTGTGCACTGTTGCGCTAATTTTCCTCGACTTTTTATAGTACAAAATGTATCTCACTATTCTTTGTGATATGGCCTTTTACATGAAATTCTTACTCATAAATACAGTGTATTATGTATTATACAAATAATTTTATAATTTACGACAGCCCCATTCGTGGATATATTTTCTCGTGACTAGTAGATTTGCTTCATATTGTTTTCCTCGTGGGAGAATTTTGAATTCTCGTTAGATACTTCTGAACACTATGATTTCTGTTCTAGTAGATGCGTTTGCTTTTTTTTATTTCCTTTTCATGTTTGTTAACTGATATGTCTTCTCAAGCTTGTAGTTGAATGCGCATGCGATATCGTTGTATAAATACCCACATTCTGACCTTTATATCTGTATAGTGATTTCATTTCGGACGCTGGCACTAACATAAATGTTTCATATGCTACTGCAGAAAGAGAACCAACTTTGCTGCGTCCGCTAACAAAAGCCTACGAGCAACCACTGCACCCAGTGCTTAATTATTAAAAGGCATAGCTGGTAACGAGGCAAAACATCAGACAGAGATTTGTGAGTCAGAAGACAAAGCATCGCAGGGAAAGAACTAGGGAGACAGACGTATAGAACAGATCACGAAGGCACACATACACACGAAACACAAACATGGCAAACGTATTAGTTATACCTAGGTTTCGTCCATTGAACAGGAAGGAGTTGTTAGCAGATGGAGATGACCGGCATGCGTTTCGGTGGAGGAATAACAAGGTGGTGAAGCATCATCGAGGAGGGAAAGAAACCACACTGTTTCACGTTCGACTACGTTTTTCCCATGGAGAGCGAGCAGGAGGAGGTCTACCGCATCGTAGGCGCACCAATGATCAACGAAGTTTTTAATGGATATAACTCGACTATCTTTGCGTACGGTCAAGCTGGATCTGGTAGGGGCTGATTTGCAATGGAGACGACACGTTCACTTGTACTTATATACAATGCACATGCACATATACATCATACACATACAATGCACACGCACACACACACACACATACATATGCCAACACACACACACACACACACACACATACACACGTCAACACACTCACACACGCGCACATACATACACACATATACACATTTACTTCTATGCACACTTATACACGTACCCGTATTTGCATACGCATGCACGCTCTCTCCCTCTCCCTGCACCCACAGGTGCAAAACACATACGATGATGGGAGTCATAGATGACCCTACTCACAAGGGACTCATCCCTCGACTTGTGCGGTCATTCTTCGAAGAAATTGAACACGCAGACCCTGACATCGAGTTCACCATCAAGGTAAGACATGTTGTACACACACACGTACACACGCACACACATACACACATAGCGTACATACAGACATACAAATACGCATAATCACTCACCCGCACCCCGCATTCTTTAATGCATACGCATATTCACGGATATTCTCTCTCTTCTACTTGAAACCTTCCCTCTCTTTCCCTTCCCTTCGCTTCCTTCTCCTTTCCCTTCCTTTCCTTTCCCTCCATTCGCAGGTGAGCTATGTGGAAATCTACAACGAGAAGCTGCGAGACCTTCTGAACATAGATAAATCTAACTTGAAGATAAGGGAGTCTGCACAAGGAATGTGGATCGAGGGGGTTACAGAGGTGTACTGGGAGACGAAGAGCAAGTACTGGAGCTCATGATGGAAGGTAAGGCATGCGTGTCGGATCGCTGAGAAACATGCCATCTGCACTATATATACGTCTACTATAAACGTTTACACTGCGTACACCACACGCACTCAATCTTCCCTCTCTTCTCTCTGATTTCCTAACAACCCCCTTCCTCATTCACTTCGCGTTCTTTCGTCGCCCTTTCTCTCTCCTGCTCCATTTCCCTTGGCTGTTTTCCCCTTTTTTTCCTCCCCCTCCTTCTGAATAAAAGGAAACAACTCTAGAGCGATAGCCGCAGCAGGATGAACGAGCAGTCTTCTAGGTCTCACTCAGTGTTTATCTTAACGCTTGGGCAGAGAAACACTGTCACAGGCGCCAAGAAGGGCGCCAAGCTTACCTTAGTCGATTTGGCGGGAAGTGAGAAGGTAGGGAAGACAGGAGCGGAGGGACAGACTCTGAAGGAGGCACAACACATCAATAAGTCTCTTTCTGCGTTGGGGAACGTGATCAACGCACTGACGACGGGAGCTGGAGCACATGGAGCTCACCATGTTCCCTACAGAGACAGCAAACTGACTTACCTTCTTTCTGACTCGCTTGGAGGAAACACAAAAACATGCCTCATAATCACCGCCTCTCCATCTGCCTTCAACACAGACGAAACGCTGAACACGGTACGGTTCGGAAACAGAGCGAAGAATATCCAAAACAAACCGAGGGTAAATGAGGAGAAGTCGGTGGAAGAGTACCAGAAGATGCTGAGGAAAGCTAAGGAGCTTATCAGAGGCAGAAGATCGTAATCCAAAAGTTCAAGGCCGAAACGACCATGCTCCGCAAGTGTCTCGGAGTGTGTGGATATAGAAGGAGGGGAGGGCAGGCAGTTCCCCATTGCCGTCCCTCCCCAACTAACGATAACGTGGAGGGAGCAGGATGGGAGGACGAGGAGAAGGAGGAAAAAGAGAACGAAAAGACGAGTAAGATGAGAGACAGTGGAGCCAGTGGAATGCAAATCATGAAGGTGGGGCCAGAGGGAGAGGACGATGACATCGATGCAATGGAGGAGCAGGGGATCAATACCATTTTGACCAACACGACGTGTTTTCCATCGACAATTTGAACATGTTGGGAGAGGGAGAAGGGGAGTGGGGAGAGAGAGGGGGAGAGGGAGAATGATAAGGAGAGGGAGGGGGAAGAGCAGATGTAGGGGAGAAGGGAAGAAGAAGCAGCAGTAGGAGGAGAAGCGTGAGCAGGAGCAGGAGCAGAATGAGCACGTTCAGCAGTGGAGGGAGAGAGGAGTACCCGGAGAGACTTATCATCGTACTACCCGTCCACTCCCTCTGCTAACCGAGATTCTGAGGGGGACGAATGCGTGGGGGTGGGGGTGGGGGAGTCAGCTCTAGGCTTGATGCGCTCAATGTCTAAGGAGAGGGAAAGGGAGAGGGAGAGGGAGAGGGAAAGGGAGAGGAAGGGGACAAGGATAAGAGATGCAGCGAAGGTTCCTCCCTCTCTGTGTCCATCACTCACACAAGTGGAAATATGATTGCGTCAAAGGGAAATAAGAGAAAGAGCACAGCGGACACTCTGACCAAGTCGGCTTCTTATTCGTCTGTTCTGAAGGAAAAGGAGAGGAGAAGGAGAAGGAGAGGCTGTCCAGATACAAAAGAATGAGCATCGCGACTAGAGGGAGTGAGAGGGACAGAGAGAGGGAGGATGCTAGAGACAGAGAGATAGAGGCAGAGAAGGAAAGGGAGAAAGAGAAAAATAAGAGGAAGAGGAGGAGTAGTGTGAGGGCAGGGGAGGAAACAGCGTAACTTTCAAAATGAGAACGATGAAGGTAACAGCAGAGGAAGTGCTAGGAGAAGAAGAGGAAGACAGGAGGAGGGAAAGGGAGAGGGAGATGGAAAGGGAGAGGGAGAGGGAGAGGGAGAGGGAAAAGGAGGAGGAAAGGGGGAGCAGAGGGGGAAGGAGAAGGCAAAGGGAAGGAGAAGGGAGAAAACCAGGAAAGTCCAGGGGCCTTTGAACTCGAAAGTAGAGGAGGAGAGGGAGAGAGGGGGGAGAGAGGGGGAGAGAGAGAGGGAGAGAGAAAGGGAGGGGGAGAAAGAGAGGAAGAGGGAGAAAGAGAGGGAGAAGAAGAGGGAGATCAGTCGAGTGGAGAAATGAATGAGCTGGACCGTTTTCCTTCTCCCTTGTTTTCTCATGTGATCGATGCCCCACTTATAACTGACAATTGTGGAAATATGACTGACCAACCGTCCTCTCCCTCCCCTCCTTCTCCTTACTCAGAGTCTGTGTCTCTCCCTACATCTTCTTCTTTCCCTTCCTGCTCCTCTTCCTCTTCCTCCTCCTCCTCCTCCTCCTCTTCCTCCTCCTCCTCCTCCTCTTCTTCGTCCCCCTCCTCTTCATCTTCTTCCTCTTCCTCTTCCTCTCCTTCTTCTCCCTTGTTCTTGTTCTCCTCTCCATCTCCTTCGATTGTACAGTCTCTTTCTCTCTTTTCGAAACACGCCATGGCCACCACTCACACCACCCACACTCACTCACACGCGCACTCACAGTCACCTCATTCCCACTCGCACTCCCACTCCCATCCTCACTCCCACCCTCACCCCCACTCCCACCCTCACTCTCACTCACCCAAACACAACGGGAGATCCTCTCACTCCCCCCACTCCCCTTCTCACCTCTCTCCCTCTCTTTCCGGCAGAAACCTAACTTCTTCCTCTTCCTTCTCTTCATCTCTCCCTCCTTCTTCCCCTCCCCTTGTCCTTTTTTCCAAACTCAGAAGATCTTCTTCGAGTTCGGATAGGCCAGTACCGGTTGGGGACGATGATGCAAACTTCACTGTGCCCTCTCTGATCTCTTCCTCCTCTTTCTCCTCTTCCTCTTCTTCCTCTTCATTATCCTCCTTCTCTTCTTCCTCTTATCAGTCGGATGTCGCTCCGTCTGCTTACTCTACTGCAGAGGGATCGAAGGTCGACGCAAAGAGAGAGAAGGAGATTGAGGTGGAGGGAGAGAAGGAAGGAGAGAAGAAGGAAGAGAAGGAGAAGAAGGAAGAGAAGAAAGGAGAGAAGATGGAGAACGTAGCGTTGATGCCATCTTTGATTCCCTGTCTTCCGCTCTCTACCCCCTCTACCTCTGCTTCTACGTTTGCTCTTTCATCTTCCCTTTCTGCGATCCCTGTGCTATCGTCCTCCTTATTCCACTTCGCTCCCCTCCTCTTCCTCTTCGTCCTCCTCTTCTTCCTCTTCAATCACCCCTACTCCTTCCATTCGCTTCAAAAGCAGACTCCCTCTGCCCAGCACATCAACAAAAAGCAATGGGAGAAAGATGGGGGGAGAGGAGAAGGACAAGGAGAAGGATGCGGAGAAGGACACGGAGAAAGAGAAGAAGGAGGAGAAAGAGGGCGAGAGGGAGAAGGACGGGAAGATGGGAAGAAAAGATAGTGAGCTGAGGTGGGAAGAAGAGGAGTTGATGAGAGAGGAGAAGAGGACTCGCTGGGAGGAGGAGGACGTAGAGAGGGAGGAGGAGGAGGTGAAGTGGATGAGGAAGAAGAGAGAGATGGAGGCAGAGAGAGAGGCGATGATATCTAGATGGGAGGAGGAAAGAGAAGGATGGAGGAGGAGAGGGTTCGGATCGAAAAAGAAGTAGCAAGGTTAGCGAGGGAGAAGGAGGAGAGGGGAAGAAGAACGAAAAAAGCGAGAGAAAAGGGGAAGAGAAGGACGCAGAAAGCGAAAGGGAAGAGGAGAAGAGAAATGGAAATCGACTATCTTCGAAGGGGGAGACTGAGGAAGAAGATAAGGAGAAGGAGAAGGAGAAGGAGAAAGAGAAGGAGGAAGAGAAGGAGAAGGAGAAGGAGAAGGAGAAAGAGAGGGAGAAGGAGAAGAAGAAGGAGGAGGAGAAGGAGAAGGAGGCAGAGAAAAAGGAGAAGGAGCGCCGTGAGAAGGAAGAGAAGGAGATCGAGCGAGGAAGGACAGAGCTCGAGTTGAGGGCTGTTCTACAAAGAATCATCGAACAAAACTCCTCTCTCTTAGCGTCTAACAGGAAGAAAGGAGAGGAGCTGTTGGAGATGTACGATGTGCTACAAGGCGTGAAAGATGAGGCAACGGTGAATGGACAGAGGGCGAAGACCGAGTCTGAGAAGGTTAGAGCAGTGGATGAGAAGGGAAGGAGGGAGATCAAGGGACTCAAAGAGAAGATCAAAGCCATGGAGCAGTTGTGCAAGAAGTTGCTGTTCAGCGGAGAGTATTGGAAGGAAAGGGCGAATAAGGAGGCGAGGAAGGGAAGGAAGGAGAGGGAGAGGGAGAGGGACGGAAGAAGTCTGTCAAATAGGAAATCTCCCGGAGTGTCTCCTTCTCCTTCTCCTGCATCTTCTCCTTCCCTTTCTTCTTCTTCCTCCTCTTCCTCCACTTCTTCCTCTTCCTCCTCTTCCTCCTCGTCCTCTACCTCTGTCCCTAAGCCGTTTTCTCGTCACAGATCTTCTTCTTCCACCCTTGGTCCATCCTCCTCCTCCTCTTCTTCCTCTTCTTCATCCTCTTCATCTTCTTCATCCTCTTCCTCCTCTTCCTCCTCTTCTAAGCTTTCGACTTCGAAGATAGTGCGACCCTTGTATGGCAGAGGAGTGAGAGGAGGAATGTCCAATCCCCCTCTTCCAATCTCTTCCTACCCTTCCTCTACTGCATCTTCCTCATCTCCTCCTCTCTCCTCGTCTCCTTCTGTCCTTCACCCGGACTCGGCCTCCCTCTTGCCCTTTTCTTCCTCTTCTCTCCCTTCGCCCTCTTCCTCCTCTTCATCTTCGCTCTCCTCGCTTTCGAACCTCCACATGAACTATACCACTGCCTCTCACCCTCCCTCAGTAGCTTTATCTGCCCCCTCTCCCCTCCCTATCCCCCCTCTTCGTCCTATCACTCCACCCACTCTAACTCAAACCCTAGCCTCGACAACGATAGTAACGACAGCAAGGACAACAACAATGCTACCATCACATCCACCACCACCACCACCTACAACAACAACAACAACAGTAACATCAACCGTAGAGGATCTCATGAGGGTTCCTTTTCGTCCTCTAGTCCTTTCTCTTCTTTGAGGGGAGTCGAAGAGGGAATGGAACGGGAGAGGAGGGAACGAGGAGAGGCAGAGAGAGAGGGGGAAGAGGGACAGAGAGTGCAATTCGATGGTGACGGTGCCTCCACTTCTACCCCCCTGTCTGTTTCTATCTTCCCCCTCCACCACCTCTCCGTTCCTTCCCTCTCCTCTCATTCTTCTCGCTCTCCCTCTCCTTCCTCTAGTCCCGACCTTCTCTCCAAAATATCTTCAAGAGAGGAAAAAAGATCTCTTCCACTTGGGATCCCCCCAATCTCGAACTTCGGAGGAGAGACCAGCGGAAATATGAATGCGCATAGCAATGGCTTGGGCAGCAGGAGAGGAGTGTGACTGGGTCTTCGCCCCCTCATTCTCCACCGCCTCTGTGCTCAATAGAACACCCCCTTTCTCTCCCTCCTCTGGCTCCACTTCCGTCTCTAAGAAGAAGGCTGCTGGAATCAACATGTTCTTTTAGATTCCCAACTAACACTTGCACACAGTGACTATCTTATATGTAAGGATCACATTCTGTGCTGGCCAATTGTTCTGCTCTCCTTCTCTTGAACTTGCGTCCTACATTTTGGACATTCACCAACTATCTCCAATTCCACTCCCACTTCCACTTCCACTTCCACTGCTTTTTGTGACACTCGCCTATCTGCTTTGGCTGTATATACACTACACTAGTCGGAACTCGGTTACATTATTATTATGTGGCCTACGTTATTCATTCCATGTTCATTGTAACTCTTACAACTCTTTGGTTTTTCTAGTTGCATGCATTTTGTTTATTTGACCTAAAGCAGTGTTAGATTTGCGTCTTTCATAATTTTTAATTTCTTCTTTTGCTTCTGCCTTTGAATCTTTCTCGGCGGAATTTTCATTTACTGTGTGTACTCCTGCTTTCACACATTTATTTCGCTGTTCTTTCCTTTTTTTTTATTGAGTTTTGCCTGCTTTCCTAGCACACTCTTATTCAATTCTTATCCACACTAAATGCATATGTAAATGGTAGTTGCATCTTAAGTGAAGCATCTTATATATTGCCTATGCTGTATTTCATTTCTTTGACTTACTGTTATTTCTCCTATTAATCGCTCTGTACGATCTACATGTACTATCATGTTAATATCCATGGTGATAGAGTAAACATAAAAACCAAAACCAAAACAAAAACCAAAACAAAAACAGAAGAAAGGCAAACTGAACAAGTAAACTTAAAAAACAAAACAAAAGCAAACCATTTCATTTTACTCTAATTTTGTATTACTCTAAATCGAAATTAGCAGTTGTAACTATGCGAAAATATGTTACACACGTGTACACGCGCCCACATGTCGCGCTCTCTATCTTGGAAAAGTTGACAGAGGTAACATGCCATTTAACCTAATTGCATATGCCGTGCTTCATACCAGATGCTTCGTGCCACATGTTTCATGCCACATTTTAGATGTCACATGTTACATGCCACATGTTACATCAAAGTGATATTTAAAATATCATATTTTTGAGATTTTGAGACGCATGCGCACACTTCCTAAAATATCATATTCTTAAATTGAGAAACACACGCATTATACGTACCTTGCAACTCACCTTACATTGTACAGATAAAGAAACATAGTAAGCATGCATAAAACATGACAATATAATGTAAACCACCTTAAACAACGGATTTCACATGCGTACTTGCAAAATATGATAAGTATCCTTCGTACAACGCGTGTTCAAATGCGCACATTGCATCGTAGATATTCTTCAGACAATAGAGAGATGATGAAAATATGTAGCCATAAATACTGGACATAAGTTTTTTTTTCCAGTTATTTGATACGCTGAGTTGTAGGCACTGAAATAAGCGAAATGTTTTGTACTCATATTGTGGTCTGAAATTGACACACACACAGCATATAATGACAGTTTCCGTTGTGTCCGGATTTTACAAAGACGAGAAAAAAGAAAAATATCTTTCTCGTCTTTTTTGTCAAACAAATGCAAGAGCAGCTACGATTAGAATGATATATGAAAGAGACTATTAAGATCCGTTCTACGTATATACTTCCACACCTCATGTATCTCAAACGTCATTTACTATTCATTTTCGCTGAATAATCTAACACATACGCATTGCCTTTCTCATTTTTCGTGCTGTTACCATCGCTTACCGGCCTTTCATCTTCTTCATCACATTTCAACAGTGCCGGCATTCTCTAGTCATGCAGCCAACCCCTTCCACCGGGAGCGATGGTTCTACTGAAAAGCCCCGTACTCGTATTGGATCAAAGTCAAAGTCAAGCAACAGTACGTTTTTTATTCGTTCTTAGGTGGAATTAGTGTTCAATCGTTTGTTTCATCTATGCACAACATTATTCTTTATATATTGGAACATTCTACATGCGTGTCTCCATATTATACCATTCACGATGCATTTGAAGCTTTATATAGTAATCTAAGTATTACTGATCATATTCCTAACCACTAAAACAATGCGTTTTAATGTGGCATTTACCTTCTTCGTAGTCATTGTGTTTGACTGGGACGACACTCTCTGTCCATCCACCTTCATCCAACGAAGGAAAATCACTATCTCGAGTGATCTCAGGAACGACAAAGAACTTTTCGCCGGACTAAAGGATCTCCAGGTATCGGTGGTGAAACTTCTGCGGTTAGCAATCTTTCTCGGAGACGTTTACATCGTGACAAATGCAGAGAATGGTTGGGTGGAGATAAGTGCACAGAAGTATATTCCTAAAGTGCATGACATGCTCAAGTATGTCAGGATCGTGTCTGCGCGTAGTACCTACGAGCATATTCATCCGGGTTCTCCGCTTCAGTGGAAGTACAACGCCTTCATGAAAAGCGTCATGTCGTCTGTTTCTGAGTTCAACGGCGAGAGAAACGTTATTTCCTTCGGGGATTCCCTCTTTGAAAGAGAGGCAATCAGGTCTGTAGCTCAGGTCCTCAGTTCCAAGTTTACGTTGACCAAGTCCGTCAAGTTTACAGAAAAGCCCACTCTTGAGCAGTTGGTGATGCAGATCGATACGATTACTGCTTGCATCACCAAACTCGTCGAATACGACGGAAACCTCGACCTCAAACTGTCTGTTGCCAGCAACGCCACCAGGAAAAACCCTTATCCCCAAGCCACCGAAAACTCCGAGAACCCTGTCCCCGTCATCAGTACCACCTCCTGCTACGAGCAGGTGCAGAATGGTGCCTCCCTGACTTTTGCCCCTACTGCCGCCTCTGCTCAGGTTTCCACCCACTGCAAGGAGCAGAAGAACGTCGACAAGAAGAACTCTGCTGAGTTTACCACCTCTGCCTCCGTTGTTTCCCCAATTTCCGCACCTTCTGTTGCACATCCCGCTTCCCCTGCTGCCGTTATTTCGGGTGCCTATGCTGCTACTTCTTCCCCTTTCTCTGTTTCTACCCCTTCGCTGTTTCTTCCACTGCTACTGGTGTCGTTGATGTTGCTGCTGTTCCCACTACCACCACTGCCCCTGCCATGAACAGCAACACCAGATACAACAATAGATCCAACAACAATAACAGTAACAACAACAACAAAAACAACAAAAACAACAACAACATCAATAACAATAACAACAACAACAACAACAACAACAACAACAGCAACAACAACAGACACGCATTCAAGCACAGGCAATGCCAACACCATCGTCACGAGAACCAACACGTTAACTCCCAGTACCCCCAACAGCAACAGGAGTACCGCTTCCAGCAACAGAAATACTCTCTTCTTCCCCAGGAGCCTCAGTTGACCCACCAACTCGCCCTGCAGCAGCCTCAACAAATCCCTCTGCAGCACCTCCAGCTATTTCTGAGTCACCCTCCTCAGTCCCCCCAACAACTCCCTCAGCAACTCCCCTATCGCCCACGGAAAATTACCCAGCAGCCCCCTCACCACCCCCAGCAGCAGCAGCATCACCTCCAGCAGCTCCCCCAGCAGCTCCCCCAGCAGCTCCCCCAACAGCTTCCCCTGCAGTTCCCTCAACAGCCCCCCCAGCAGTTCCCCCAACAGTTCCCCCAGCAGTTCCTCCAGCAGAACCCTCATTACCCCCAGCAGTTCCCCCAACAGCCCCCCCAGCATATCTCCATCCCCTCCCAGCAGAATCCCCATCACATCCAGAAACTTCCTTTGTACCACAGTCAGCCCCAATTCCCCCAATCACACGTCCGTCAGCTTCAACACCAACATCATCCCCAGCAAACAAATTATCGTCACCATAATAACAACAACAGAAAATACAGACACAACGAAAACAACAACGTTAGCTGCAACAACATGAACGACAACAAATATAAGCACAACAACAATAACGTCAATGTCACACCACGTAATGGTCATCATCACCACCATCACCACCACCACCACCACCACCACAGCAACAACAGCAACAACAACAACAACAAAAACAACAACTACAACAACAACAACAACAACAACCACAACAACAGCTACAACGGAAGCAGCGGAGGCACCGCGTCTCACTTTTACCCCTCCGACCTCCGCGACAACAACCTAGTCAGCAACAAAAACAACCATCGCAATATCATCAACATCAACAACACTGGAGCGGTTGGCAGCAACGTCATCAACAACACCAGCAACGTTGTCAACAACAACAACACTGCTTTTGACAATACCCACTTCCCCACCCCTTCGAGCTACAATAACGTCTTCAGCGTTGCGAACAAAATCGAGAACAAGGAGGATCCCCTCTTTACCCCCACCGACCCTTACAGAACTAGCACCGAGGCCAAGACTAACTCCGACGATAGCTTCTTGAACAGCTTGAATGAAATGAGTAGTTACTACTTTTCGGTAGACCCTTCTCCCTTCACCTCCTCCACTGACTCTTCCCCGTTCTCCTCCCCTTTTGATCATTGCTCCGCTAGACTATTCGACTAAGAAGACTCTCTTTTTTACTCACCCCTACCCCCGGCGCGTCTCGTGGTGCCTGCTTCTTCCGTGGCCCTTTCTTTTTTCCTCCTGGCTTTGTGCTTCCCTTTTATCTTTCGCTTCGTATTTGATTGTATCCAGTGGTTTCCTTCGCCCTGCGCTAATTAAGTTTTCCTACTGAGTCGTTTGGCTGGTTCATGCTTGTTGAACACTTGTTTCTATGCCAAATTGTTTGCTTAGTTACTTCACATTTTTTTTTTAATATCTACACTGTACTTACTTTTACATTCACTTGCTATTTTTATTTTTATTTTCATTGTTATTTTTGTTTTTGTTTTTGTTTTTGTTTTTGTTTTTGTTTTTGTTTTTACTTTACTTTTGTCAACATTTTTCACATTTCAGATTATTCATTTAATATGCGCTGCTTCATCTCAATTCATCATCTGACACTGTTGTAACTCCTTTCATTCCTATACGATTTTATTATTTTTATTTCTTGTATTTTGTTTTGTTTCATTCACCATGTTTTTTTTTTTTTTTTTGCATTTTTTTTTTGCATTTTTTTTTACTGTTTTTTTTCCCATAGTCCAATTTAGTTTGATTTATGCCATAGCTTATCATTTTCATTTCTTTCGTTTCGGGTTTTGTTTTATTTCCATCATCCTATTCTTGTGTTTAAATTTTCAGTAGGAAGGAGTTAAGTTCGTTTCTGAGCTGAATTTGTTTCTTAACTTGCCTTCATGATTTACCGATCATTCATTTGTCCACATCGACCACCAGCTTCAACTATTGGGGTAGAACTAACGTGTGTTTGTCTCACGTTTTATCTCTCTCTTTTTTTTTTTTTTTTTTTTTTTCCTCAACCGACACTTGTTCTGTCATCTTCCTTCTTTCATCTTTCCCCTCTTTTTTTTTTTTCCCAATCCCCATTGTCCCTTCTTTACCTTTCCCTTCTTTACCTTTTCCCTCTTTACCTTTCCTCTCTTTACCTTTTCCCTCTTTACCTTTCCCACTCCTCTTGTCTCTATCCCCTTTCCTTCTCTTCATTCCCTTCTCTTTCTTGTTCATAGCTTCCTTTCCCCACTCATTTATATCGCTCTCTCATGTTTTTTCTTGCTTTGCTGATACGCGTCCTACATATGTTCCGTTCGCTCTACCACTCGACGCAATGACGGTGCACGTAGGATCCCATCATGCTTCCCAATGCTCTTTCCAAACGAATCATCAATTCTCATGATTGCTCATGGTAGCTCATGATCTCTCTTTTGCTTCACACACTATTCTTTGAACCTTTTTTCTGTATTTCTCCATATGAAATTCTAAGCGAGAATCCCCCTCTCCCTCTCCCCCTAAGTTGTTTAACGGATTGCATCACTTCGGAGTTTGGTCTTACCGAACTCTTCTCGCTTACTTTCTCCCAGCTTCTGTGCTCACTCGCACTCGTCTCAGCTGATCATATACAAGTTGCTTGTTTATTTTTTCATTTGATTGTTAGCTTGTTATCCTCCTTTGGATTCCTTTACTTCCGTTTTACTTCACTCCATTCTTTTCTTTGCTTTATTTGCTCCTTTGTTTTGCTTTCTGCGTGCTTTTTTTTTACTCTCACACATTGTATGTTTTTACACTTTTTGTTTCTTCGAGAATCTTTTTTTCTTGAACAATGCTTCCCTTACCCTTTCTTTCTGGAGAGGCATATCATCTCGCTTTTCGTTTCACACGGGCTTTCTCTGGTAAGGGACGCATATCGGTACTACACTGTGCATCTACTACAAGAGTAGCTTCACCTGCTCTTGATGTGTTCTCACTTTTTATATATTTACATATCTCATTCATTTAGAAAAAAAACATTTTTTTTTCTTTGTATTTCTTTTGTTCTATCTCCTGCTGTCTTCGATTGACAACTCGTTTGCACAGGAAATAAAATAACTACCGTACAATTAAAAAACAAACAAACAAACGACCGAATGCCACAGTTCCTTGCTCCTCAAACGTATTCAGATCGTGCTGATTCTCCGTAACGGAAGACACCGGCGGTTACACATTATTTATTGGTATGGTTGTGAGAGTATCTGCTTGCTAGCTCAGTTGCTCGCTTGCTGTACATATATATATATATATATAATACGCGTTGTTATCGACGTCATTTGCAAGATAATCCCTTTGGTGAATGCTCTATTTTCTCTGCCAAGCAGTACACATACTGTGTGTCTATTCTTTTTTGGAAGTATAATGCAGTAAAGTTTTTTTTTTGTTTGTAGAGTAGTTCTGCTTTCATTTTCCTGAATGAAGTTCATGAATACACCACACTGTCGAACAAATAAAAGATAAAAGTAATACGCCAAGATTAACTTGTTGGAGAAAGCTTTCTTTGCTAATACCTGCGTTTGTCAAAGAAATTAAAAGAAAAGGAGTAGTTTGTACTGTGCAAATTTGTAATTTTAGATCCAGCGTATCCTAAGAGATAAGTAGTGGAGGAATAACACTTCTACGACCACTGCTTGGCAGAATACAACCACTATCCAATCAACATTCTCGTGTGTGCAATGACTACTACGTACCATGCCTCGTACTCTCTCACTCATTCCTAAAAGACAATGAATACTCAGGTCGTCAGGTAAAGTGAGCAAACAGAACGCTAGTCCACGAGTGTTTTATAGTAGACACGCTAGCTCAAGTAAAATTAGCATAATGTACTGAGAAAACACGGTTTTTTGTGTCTTACGATACTCAGTAGAAATCATGCATATGACAACAATAAGGAGGGAAGATCACACACAGGAATGAAAAATTTAACAAAAAGAAAGAACGAGACTGATTTTACACAACAAGAGATTCAATGCACACACATATACAAACACACACACACATACAAACACACACACACACACACACACACACATATATATATATATACATATTTATACGATCTGCAATGTCTACCATTACAACCATGACATGTCGTTTTTCAAGCATTACATTGGCATGTCTTTTTCTCCTAATGCATCATCTGCAGCTGCAGACACTTCAATTCTGCCCGTTTATGTGCACTTGAAAAAAAGTTTTTTGAAATGGCAGCATGAAACTTCAGTCTCACTATGTGTTCGGAAACATAAACACTCTTAAATAAGACGCTCATTTCATTCCATTATGCATACACATATATTCTGTATATCTCAGTTGAACGCACATAAAATCAATTCGTGAAAAGTTTCATTTTGCGTTTGTGCTGGAAATATGATTGCATACTGTTCAAGAGTGCACATCTCTTTCCAACAGAGAAACTGTCACTCAGCAATCTTTTATTAATCATATTTTATTTACTTATTGAAGGAGAACACTAACCGAATATACAAAAGCCTAATAGTTCTTTGTATCTAATTTTCCATTCTTTATGTTTCTTTTTTTTCTAGAATACACAAAGAATTGTTTTGCGTTATTGTACAAAGATAACTACAAGATAAAAGCAATTATCTGCATTCCTTTGGAATACTATTCGGCGAACCAACAGGAATGAACAAGTACGAAGTTATTAGCCGGGTGGGAGAAGGTAATTTATGTACCTATTTTGTGTGTTGTAGTGTTTGCTCAAGCTTCGGCTCTCAAGTGCTTTTGTCGTGGATTGAGTTACTAAATTTAAATAGATACCTCCCCGTTTCATGAAACAATTGACAAATTTGCCATTCAATACCAAAATAATTGAATATAGGTGCGTACGGAGTAGTGCTGAAATGCAGAAATAAGGAGACAGGTGAAGACGTAGCGCATTAAGAAGTTTAAGGAAACGGAAGGTAAATGTTCAATCAAACTTTTGCTTACCAAAGAAATCACTCCTCTTGAAATCTTCTGAGCAGTTTTCTTTCTCTTCAATTTTTTTGTACGATAGTATGTTGGATCTATAGTCACTGGTTATTCGGGCATGGGCTGAGGGTGAATGCATACGTTGTTTGCTTGAACTAATGTTCTGAATTCGATCCATCTTTCCAATGTCATTATACTCCTTATTATGGCGTCTGATACACGCGGGAACATTATCAAATCGCAAATACTACTCATTTTCGACGGAATACATTCGGGGATGCTATTTTCTCTGTATATGTGGGTGTTCGGTGTGTATTACTCGGCGAATTTATAATGAAACGTGCTGAAAACGGCTCTTCTTCGTTCCTCATTCATTTGCATTGCATGGTTGTCTGTGCACCTGTATGACGATGTATGGTGGTGTATGTGCATCTACAACTATGGATGTGAATGCATCGTCTGCTTGTGTGAATATGGGATTGTGTTGGTGCGCAGAGGATGAAACGGTACGTAAAACTACTCTCCGAGAGGTTAAGATATTAACGATGCTGAAGAACGACAACATAGTGCTGCTAAAGGATGCTTTCCGAAGGAGGGAAAGCTCTACCTGGTGTTTGAGTACATGGAAAATAACCTCCTCGAAGTCCTCGACCGCCACCCGAACGGTCTTTCTCCGGCGATGGTCCGCTTGTACATGTATCAATTAATTAAAGCCATCCACTATTGCCATTCGAAGAACGTCGTACACAGGGACATCAAGCCTGAGAACCTCCTCGTCAACGAAAACAACAAGTGCACACTGAAGCTGTGTGACTTTGGGTTCGCTAGGGTGATGCCGAAGGGATTGGGCACCAAGGGAGTGGGCGAAGGGGACGACAAGAAGGGAAGGAAGAAAAAGAGTGACAATATGACGGACTACGTGGCGACCAGGTGGTACAGGGCACCTGAACTTCTTCTAGGGTCAAGGGGCTATGGGTAAGTAGACGAGATAGGAGCAAATGGTGCTGCAAGTGGGCAGATGTACATGTTTAAGTGTACATATATTTGCGTGTGTGTATGTGTGTGTGTGTATGTGTGTGTGTATGTGTGTGATAAGAATCTACAAGTATATCACCGTAAGGAGAAGGGAGAAGAAGTGAGAGGAAATAAGGGGATATGGGGAAAGGGAAAGACACGGGAACGAAAGGGAAGGGGAAAGGGATAGGGAAAGGGAAGGGGAGAGGGAAAGGGAAAGGGAAAGGGAATAGGAAAAGAAACATTAGGGGGATACGCGAAGGAACGAGCACCGAAGGGGAGAATAGAGGGAGAAAGGAGGGTAAGCGGGGGAGGTGGGGAGGTGTTAGGGGTTAGGGGTTAGGGAGAAGGGGAAGGGGGAAGAGATGAGAAAGGAATTGAAAGGGAAGGAAATGAGAGATAAGGCAAGGAAAGGAAAGGGAAGGGAAGAAAAGGGAACGAAAAGGAAGGAAAGGGAAAGAAAGGAAAGAAAAGGAAAGAAAGGGAAAGAAAAGAACATATATGCCACAACAAGTGACAACAAAGAAGAAAGACGACGGAGGAGAAAAAACAAGGGGTTAAAAGAAGAGATCACGAAGAAAGGGAAAACAGAGCGAAATGAGAGGCAAATATGTGAAATAAGGGGAGACTGAAAATCAGGAAAAGAGAAAGGAGAAGAGAGGGAGGGAGAGGGAAGGAAGGAAAGACAAGGGGGAGAAGGTGATAGAGAGAGGGAAGAAGAAGAGAGACAGAAGATACGATTCGGGTGAGAGAGGAGGAGGTGAGGGAGCGAAGGGAGTGGGGATTGGGAGGAAATTGAAAATTAAAGTGAAAATGAGAAAGGAAAAGATAGTAGAGATGGAGAAAGAGGATGTGAGCAAGAGAGAATGGTGAGATAGGAAGGTTTTAGGGTGCAAGGGGAAAGGAGAGGGAAAGAGAGGGGGAAAGAGAGGGAAAGGAAGAGGGAAAGGGAGAGGGAAAGAGAGGGGGAAAGGAAAGGGAAAGGGAAGGAGAGGGAAAAAAAAGGGGAAGGGAAGGGGTAGTCGGGGATTTAGGACTGAAAGAGGGGTGGGACATATTTGTTGAGGAGAAAATGAAAAGACGAAGCGAGGGGAAGGGATGGGAGAGGGCGAACAAGAACAAGAGGGGGAGTCAGTAGAGCTCGGCATTCGCATATACGTCTACTCGTCACACACACACACATCACACACATACGCGTCACACACATACTCCTACACGCAATCACATATGCACCCATGCGTTTATTTCATTTTTTGTTTTTTTTTCTTTCTTCCTTCCTTGTAAATGGTCCTTTTCTTCTATGGTTTATATCTTTTCTTTTATTTTCCCTTTTCTCTTAGTTTATGTATTGTTTCTGTTTCCTTTCACATTTTTTTCGTTGACTTCTCCTTGTTTGTACCGATTGTTATTCCCCTTATATTATGTCCTTCCCTTTCCTTCCCTTTCCTTCCCTTTCCTCCCCTTTCCTTCTCTTTTGCCCCCTTTCGCTCCCCTTTCACCCCCTTTCGCCCCCTTTCACCCCCCTTTCGATCCTTTCTCACTTCCCTCACTTTCCTCTGTGCTTCCCTTTGTTCTATCTCCCCTCAGGAAAGAAGTGGATTTGTGGGCTGCAGCGTGCATCATGGGAGAACTGACAGACGGACAGGCTCTGTTCCCAGGAGAAACGGAAATTGACCAACTATATATAATCACCAAGATGCTAGGGAACCTAACCCCCATGCAGACGGAGTTGTTCAATTCTAACCCGAGGCTGAACGGGTTCAAACTCAGAGAGATCACGAACCCCGTCACTCTGGACAGGAGGTACAGAAAAAAAATGTCCAAAAACGGTCTTGATCTGATGAAGAAAATACTGGTTATGGATGCCACGCAAAGGTAACTCTCGTCGCCCCATCAACCGCCCACTCATCGCACGATTCACACTGCCAGACATGCAGACATACATATGCACCCACTCCGCACACACATACATTCGCCATGGCATGCTCTTTCAGATAGACAATACACAGACACATACACGTACACATACACATACACGTACACATACAAGTGCACTCGCGCACGTGCGGATGCGATACACACATCGACGCATGTACTATACGGATGCATACATATGGTCTTTTTCGAAAATCTTAGTGCCCAATGTCTCATTTTGAGTGTCTATTTGTTTCCATATTGATCACTCATATTTCCTTTAGGTTCACTGCGGAGATGTGCTTGGACCACCCATATTTCCAACCGCTGAGAGAGGCTGATCTGGAGAAAGAGAGGGAGAGGGAACGGGAAAGAGACAAGGAGAAGAAGGAGAGGGAAATCGACAGGGACGAAGCTGAGGCAGAAAGGGAGGAGGGGGGAAGGGGAAGGATGAGTGGGCGAAGGAGAAGGAAGAGGCTGGACCAAGTTCTAGAGAGAGAGGGGAGAAGGAGAAGAATATTGGAGAGGAAAAGGAGAGGGAGGAGGAGAAGCAAAGGGAAAGGGAAAGGGAAAGGGAAAGAGAAAGGGAAAGGGAGAGATTGAGAGAAAGAGAGAGGGAGGAAAGAGATAGGGAGGAAAGGGAAAGAGAAAGGGAGAAGGAAAAAGAAAAAGAAAGAGAAAGAGAAAGAGAAAGAGAGATGGACAGAGAGAGGGAAAGAGAGAGGGAAAGAGAGAGGGAAAGAGAAGAGAGAGAAGCGGAGAGGATGGAGAGGGAGAGGAGGGAAAGAGAGAGGAGAGAAGAGAGAGGAGGGAGAGGGGTAGTTTCGCTGACGATACGGACAAGAAAAGGGAAAGAGACGTGAAGGAGAAGGAGAGGGAGAGAGTGGAGAGAGAGAAGGAAGAGAGGGAGAGGAGAAAGGCTATGGAGAGAGAGAAGGAGAGGGAGAGGGAGAGGGAAAGGGAGACGGAGAGGGAACGGGAGAGGGAGAGGGAGAGAAAAGATGGAAAGAGGGAGAGGTTGAGAGAGAGAGAGAAGGAGAGGGAGAGGGAGAAGGAGAGGGAGAGGGAGAGGAAAGGCGCAGCACAGAACATGAGAGACGAAAGGGAGAGGGCGGAGTTTGAGAGAGAAGAGAGGGAGCGAGAGAAGGAGAGGGAGAGGGAGAGGGCGGGGCTTGGCTGGGGAGGAAGAGGTGGGGTAGTAGGCGTGGGAGGAGCGGGAGTGGGAGTCGATGAGGAGGGCGCAATGGACTTAAACGTGTATGCCTTGGAGTCAGAAGATGACCTAAACGAGTTATCACACGTATTGCCATCCTCCTCCTCATCTGTTTCGTCCTCCTCCACGTCAGTATCATCCTCCTCTTCTTCCTCTTCTTCCTCTTCTTCCTCCTCCTCTTCCTCTTCTTCTTCGTCAGTCTACGGAGATCAATTCAATCCTCCCCACTACCCTCTTCCCTCTCCTCCTTTTCAGTCCGCCTCTCCTTTCCTCCCCTCCTCATCGACCTCTTCCTCTGCTCCCGCCACTTCGTCTATGTCATCCTCCTTCCGTGTAAATTCGGCTATCCACAGAGCAACTAACCCTCTGCTTAAAAAGAGAGAGAAAGAGAACGAGAAAGAGAAAGAGAAAGAGAGAGTGAGAGGGAAAGGGAGTGGGAGAGAGAGAGGAGTGGGAGAGGGAGCCTTCTGGTTCTGCCGTTGTCTTGCCCACGCAGGGTAATTTGAACAGTAATGCGAGTGCTTCAACTAAAACACTCAGAGGGGGAAGTGGTAGTAGCAGTGGGAGTGGGAGTGGGAGTGGGAGTGGGAGTGGGTTTGGGGACGCGGTGAGGGGGAATGAGGAGGGGCGAAAGAGCCAGGAACGAAGAGAAGGACTGGTAGATGAAGATAGGGAAAGGGAGAGGGAAAGGGAGAGGGAGAGGGAGAGGGAAAGGGAGAGGGAGAGGGAGAGGGGGGACAGAGAAGAAGATGAAAATAAACTGATAAGGGAGAAGTACGGGGGTTTTGTCAAGATGATGAATACCCAGTTGAAGCAAGTGAAGAGAAAGAAGGGAGATAGGGGAGAAAGAGGGAGAGAGGGGGAAAAAGATAGAGAGAGAGAGAGAGAGAAAGGGTTCTGTTGTGGGTGGGGTCGGAGTTGGAGCGGGGAGTGGAGAGTGGGATAGGGAGAGAGAAAGGGAGATTGAAGAGTTGAGGAAGTTTCGAATTGGAGATATAAAAGAGAAAGAAAGAGAGAGGGAGAGAGAGAGGGAGAAGGAAAGAGAGAAAGAGAGAGAGAGGGATGCTGGATACGCAGGAAGAGGATACGGGACAGGGGGATATACAGGAGGAGGGTATAGGGGAGGGGTTTATGGAGGTGGTAGCGTGATGTCGTATGAGTCTACGTCGGAGTCATCGCCCCACTCCTCTGCCCCTTCCCCTCCCCCTCCTCTGTATCACCCTCTTCCCTTTCCCTTCTGATTCTGTTAGAGTTGTCCATAGACCAGAAAAAGGAGGCGAGAGGGAAAGGGGAGAGAGAGGAGAACGAGGAGAGAGAGAGAGAACAAACGCAGGAGCAGTAGGAGGCGGTGGATGGTCGGCACAAGGCAAGGCTTTTTCTTTGTTCCAAAACGCAGGCATGAACGTATCTTCCATGGGTGCCGGTGGGGGGGTCAACACAAGTACCAATGCACACACGAGTGCGAACACCAATGCTCAGACAACAGTCTCTTCTGACTACAAGAAAATATCTCCCATCACGGATCGACAGATGTACGATTCGAGTGGAAATATGAATGCACTGAGCACTCACCTGTCCTCTGCCATGTCTCTCTCTTCTCTCTTCGATCTCATCCCTCTCTCCTGCTACTCAGGACTACTCGCATTTCTTCAACGCTAAGATATAGATACACACACTCACACACTTATACTCCCAAACTTACTCTCTCCCACACTCGCCCTTTCACTCTCTCTCGCTATCACTCTCTCCTACTTTCTCCTCTCCTTTCCTTCGTTCTTCTGCCAGGGTATCTGGTTCATGGAAATATCTATAACTGAAATATCTATAACTAAAATATCTATAACTGAAATATCTATCTCTTAAATATCTATCACCTCCATATCTCATACCGAATTATCTGGACTGTGGAGTGCTGTGTTCTTAGGTTATCCCGCTTACCCTTCTTCTCGTCCTTTTTCTCACCCTTCTTCTTGTCCTTTTTCTCACCCTTCTTGTGGTTCGCGTGTTGACTCTCCGTGATCGACTACGGTAGAGTAAGATCTGCATTATTCGGTCTCACCGCATATACACATGTCTGTATACACACCCTTTGTATATGTATATACATATGTATATTCTGTTGTGCACTTTGACCCTTGCATAACGGTCATTCGTTGTTGATTTACGGTTCACCTGCTAGTGCTCTTCTCGTAGTTCTACCTGTAACGAATTCTTTTGCTTCGGTTATTTTTTTCTCTACTTATGTCTTTTTCAGTTTCAGTTTCTTTTTCTGTTTATTTTCCTCTCCTGCTTTTTTTTTTTTTTTTTTTTTTATTTCTATTTTCTTTTTTTGTTTTATGTTTTCAAAGTACTTCGTATAATTCTTGAAATACCATTGCTTGTGTTTGTGTTTGTACTTTTGTCTTCTGTCGCACTTTTCCTTGCTCTCCTTTTCCGTTAATAGTCTTTATTTGTTTCTTGTTTGATTTGTTTCTTTGTATAGTACCTATTTTACCTTGTCTCTCTGTCTTTTTCTTCGTCCTTTACACCTATTTGCTTCTGTCTATTTCTCTATTTCTCTATTTCTATTTACCCCAACCCCCCTCGTTTTGTTCTATTTGTTCCGTTTGCTTAGTTTGGTGTTTGTTTTTACTATTCCTTTTGTTTTTTTTTCCCTCTTCAAAGTTCGTCTTTGAATGTGCACTAATTTGAATGAATGTCTGTAATTACCCCCCCCACTCCACTTCTCCTCTGCTTCATTCCTGTCTCCTATCCCCTCTTCTCCCTTTTCCTTCTTTCCATAGACCCTTACTTTCTCGGTCTTTCTTTTTCTTTCTCTTTTCTTCGCCTTCCCTCCTCCCTCTGTTTCCATAAGCACCTCCCACTACCTCCACTGCGTCTTTTCCATGGCATTTCCACCCCATTGTTCAGACGTCCACATGCTAATTCTAATTCTGACTTTCACTTTAACTGGTGTGCTAATTTGATTCATCTGCCTATCTGGTTCGCTGTTCTTCGTTCCCTCCCTTTGTATTCGTCCTCTTCGGACTCGTCTCTTTCTCTTCGTTTTTTTTTTCTTTCTTTTTAATTTTTTTTCAAGTTCTTTTGGGGGTTCTTGTTTTGCATGAGTATAGATAACCCTATCTTCCGTTTGTTTCTCGTTCCTTCCCTTTCCGGAGTCTTTCCTTTCCCAATCGCGTTCTTTTTTTCCTCTACTTTCCTTTACTCATCTGTTTAATGACAGATATCTTACATGGATATTATAAGTTGAAGTTCTTCCTGTTTTCGCTGGTGTGTGGCATACCTACGATTGATACCCCGTGTTTTGTTGGATAAGCACGTGTTTAGAATAATATAATGAAGCTGAAGCGTTCATTGTAGATAAATTCAGATAAATCTCTGTTACTTTTCGATCTCTCCGCTTACCCTTCTCGTTTTCTTTCCCCACGCGTCTCTTCACACACAGCCCGCACGCATTGCCTTATATTGTGGTGAGCTGCCCTATGCGGTGCTATGACAATGTTTACGCATACACATACACACACAGCTATATATGCGCAGAGATATAATTCCCCAGAGATGCGCTCAATAAGAAAACAGTGACACCAATGAATCAAAAAAGAAAACAAAAGTAAAAAAGAAAGTACACATGCTCTTGCGTGCACATCGCCTTACTTACTCTCGATACATGTCCGAATCGCTGCTGCTTCAGATATAAACACTTTTTCCTTCTCCTTTTCCCTTTCCTTTTCTTTCTCTCTTCCTTCTCCTTTTCCCTCTCCTTTTCTCCTCTTCCTTTTCCTTTTCTTTCTCCTCTTCCTTTTCCTTTTCCCTTTCCCGTTTCTTTTAGTTTTCGTTTTCTTTTTCGTTTTCCTTTGATTCGCCTGACTCCACTGCTTTCATGGCATTTCATAGCTAATTCCACCACCCAGCTCGGACGTTCTTTCGTCTGTCCTTCTGCAATAAACACGGCCTTATTCTCACCACCCCAACGTTACTTCACTTCCATTGTACGGCTTGCGCTATCATTTGATCGCCATGCATATCATCAGATCGCTAAGGAAGGACTTACTCAGAGCGGCCACTCCGCTGTTCTAACCAGAAGTTCCGAACATTTGTTCATCAGATGCGAGTGAGAGCCACACTCCTGCTATTGAGGCGTATCACACTGTGCGTAATGCAAAAACATAGTCGAGTGGGAATAGAACCTGTATTCGACTCTGGGTTCAGAATGTAACGTAACAACGATAATAAGAGAAGTACATTTCATGATTCATCTTTATTAATGTCTGCCGAAGTGCACCTAACATACGTTTCCAAAAAAAAAGAGACCCAAGCCGGATTTGAACCGACGACCAGCAGGTTTGGAATCTGCTGCGCTACCGCTGCGCCATTGGGTCTTAGTTGGAATGTGTTAAATAATATATGTATATATATTTATTTAATTTCACTTATGTGAACGCATTAAGAGCTCGTAAGATAGATTAAATTCGTGAAATATTGGCTTGTTTCATTATACTACATGAAGATAATATTGTTAGTATGCTGGTCCATATACGTATATGTAAATCACAAGTTTATTTTCATAGACTGTTCATATCAAATTGAGAAGTCGTCTCGCGCATACCATTTTAAGGACAGAGCGAATCATGATTACACTGATGCTTAGCAAAAGGTACTGTATAATTTCGCCGCTACGAACGAATCCACTATCCAATGCTTGTTTTCTAGCTCGTATAGTGCTTTTTGCCATTTACCATCCATTTGTAGTTTTAGTGTCGTAATGCACTTGTTTTCAACTCCAACATTTGCAAGTGTTTGATAGTTTGCGTTCTTCTTGATTTTACAAGTTCACATTTGCGATTATGTTGCTAATTCGAGCCAAAATATATGATAACATGTTTGTCTACTGTCAATCATAATGCAATCATTTGTTCTTCGAATGAAATACGCACGCCAATCATGCTTGCATTTTCTCATGAACACTCTGGTCTTCAGTGTTTAGCCCTATGTCTGACGAAGAGGTAACACAACTTACGCATAATCATCGTATTTCAACTTTAGATTAGCTTCATACTATCTGCTCACACGTCTAATATGTAAATATACATTCCTTTCTAATTGAAAATGTGGCTTCTTGCACGTTTTGCTAACCTTTTTGCTCGTTCGTTCCATGGTTACACAAACTCCTAAGGCTCAGAACACGGCATTGATTGCATTCTTAAATCTTTTCGGAGATGTTCTTCCTGGCTTGAAGAAGGTTACGTCGATTGAAGACGCAGATGGGGTGTTGGATGGTGCTCGGAGAGTCTTGCATTACTTGAGTCCCTCTGACTTTCCTGAGGGTAAGTCAGTTTATTCCTCAACCTACTACTCACTCTTTACGTTTATGCTGTGCTCAGACACCTCGATGCTCGATATTACTTACATCTTTTGTCACTACTATACATTCGGTGTTCTTCATTTGCGTCGCATTTTTCTCCATTGGGGTTTCCTACGCTTTCGCACATAGACTGCTCCGACTCAATGCTGACTGCTGGCTTGATTGCGAATGACCAATATGTAAGTGATAACATTCAAACGCCAATAAGTTCGAAAGGCAGCCTAGCTTTTTGTCTCATTTGACTACAACTAGCTTTCAAATACTTAGCCACTCACCTTACGCCTATCTAATCGATAGCTAAACGCAGAAAATGAAATTATTTGAGAGGGATTCATTGAACGAACATACGAAAACAGATGCACACTTGATTTCACATTGCTATTGCTGAGTACGCATATGCTAATCGTATCCCATTATCGCTTGTTCATTCTTAACACTAACTTTACGTTACATCGGTATGTGCCAATAACGCATTGGAAAGTAACGCATGCACACGTATCATCCATACGGCCATGCATACACGTACTCATACACATACACATACACACATACACACACGCGTGAATCCACATTCACACCGACATACGCATATATGTGATGTTGGTTTGCTGCTTGCATTGCTTTGCTTTCTTCCACAGGACATCCTCAATGGTCTAGTGGGATCGTCTAGATCAGCTGGACAGAATGTGCTGATATTGAAGGGCTGTCTCATGGTGGGACTGGGCAGCGAAAGAGAAACGAGGTCATTCTCAAAGTCATGGAGATGGATGAAGACACACAGAGGGAGATGATGGCCATTACGTCTTCTATTCTCCAGAAGGAGCAGGAGGAGGGAGTGAGGAAGAAGAGGCAGGAGACATCGATCAACAAGTGATGGATGTCCTGGACCAGTCCGACCCAAAGGGCAACGTCCTCTTCTCCATGCCTGAAGAGTCAGACACAGCTGTCTATGCATCATCTCAGTTCGAGAGCAAAGCTTCGTCCCCCCACCCCCTCCCTTCTCGATGACAACGATGAGGATGACGATTTACAAGATTTCTATGCCACAATGGCTATCGCAGACTCAAGAAACCAACTCGAGAGAAGTAAGCCACATCCCCCGAACACCCACATACGAATACTTCCGGATACATACGAACACACACTCGCACGCGAATGCACTCACGCACTCAATAACCTCCCCCTCTCTTCCTCACTCTCCGCTTTTGCCCCCTTTCTCTAACTGAACCCCTTTTCTTTTTTACTTATTCTCCTCCATCGTTCTTCCTTGTTCTTACGTCTTTGTCTGCTCCTACGCCTCCTCCCCTCTTTCCCCTTCTCCTCATCCCTCTTCTGCTCTCCCTTGCCCCTTCGTCCATCCCTTCCGTGTCAACCCCCCTCCTGTGAATGCGCGTTTTCTTTCTGGCCCTTACATGTTCTCCGGTTTTCTTCTATTCCCCTTTCTATTCCCCATTTGCCTCCTTGTCCGTCTTCCTGTCCTCCCTCTACTCACTCTTCTTCATCCTTCCTCGGTGCATTCCCTTGTCTTCGCTATCCCATCGGGCTTCCTCCCGCTCAATCCTCTTCAGACTCCCTAGAAAAGGAAACGGATGATCTGAGAAGAGAAGTGTTGCAATACAAAGAGAAGTTGACGGAGGTAGGGAAGGGAAAGAAAGCACTCGAAAAAGAGAGAGGAGAAGCTGAAGTACGAGATGAGAGAGAAGGACGGGGAGAGGGAGAAGGAGTTGATGCGAGTGGTCAACGAGGAGCGACGGATAGAGTCAAAGCGGACTACGACACCAAGATCAACAGAGCGAGCAAGAGCAGAATACCGAGTCGATTCTTTCGGTCGTCGATCTCAAGGAGAGCGAGATCCAGGCTCTAAGACAAAGCAACGCAGCGGAAAGAGAGCGCTGTCATGGCTGTGGTGGGAAGGCAGGAGGAAGAGATCAAGATGCTGAGGGAGGAGTTGAGGGGAAGCCTCAAGGGGATGCACTTGACGTTGCGAAGGAGAAGGGGGAGGAGGTAGGGTCCATGGAGTTGACGGTGCAAAGATATAAGAGAAACCTCGAGGGAGTGGAGGGAGTGAGGACTGAGCTCATTGAGTGGAAATCTCATAGGCCTCTCTGCTTGAAAACAAGCTCAGGGATGTCGAGGAGAAGGCGAGGGAGGGGGCGCTGTACTCCGCAAAGGTGAAGGACCTGAAGGAGGAGGTGGTGAGGCTAGAGGGACTGTTGGCTGATAGAGACACGGCCATCGTTACTAAGGATAGCAAGCTAGGGGTGCTGCAGGAGTCGATTCAGAAGTGGACGACTAAATACAAGAACATAGAAAAAGAACTGGAGGAGACCAAGGCGTAACCCACTCTGATGGCACTTCGATCCACTCTCACATTCACACTCATTGACCCACGCACGCACTCGCACATGCACGTTGGACCCTGTCCACATACACTTCGCATACTGAATTCCATACACACTCCACGTTCACTCGCGCTTTCCACTAACTAAATGTTTATATCTTGGCATACACGTATTCTTCTCCCATATGTTTTGGCGTGATCAGTCCGAACTAGACAGAGTGTCTGTGTCTGCAAGGACTCTGGAAGAGTGAAGATTTGTGGAGACCCTCCTCAGCGATTCTTCCTCCCCCTCTGCTCCTTCTTCCTCCTCTGAGTGCTGCGCCTCATGTTCAGCCTTGGTCCGAGAAGGCGAGGGAGGATGCGGAGAGGTGGAGAAGAGAACTGGGCGTAAGCGAAGGAAGAATCGAAACTAGTAGGCTGACGGCAGAGGAGCTTAGGACCCGCGTGCTCACTCTTGTCAAGGCCTCCGAAGAGAACGAGAAGAAGATCGCCCAACTGGAGATGGAGAAGGAGGAAGCTCAAGGAGTTAGTAGAAGAGGTCAACCGGAAGCGTCAAGGCCGTGGAGGAGAAGAGGAGGAAGGAGAAGGAGGACCGCGACAAGAAGGACGGCGAGAGATCCAAGAAGGAGATGAGGAGAGAGACGAGGAAGAGAGAGACAAGTGCGCGTCGAACCAGGGAGTGCCCAAAACAGAAGTTAGTGGAGGTGGAGAAGGACAAGGCTGCGCCCCCCCCCCCCCCCCCCCCCCCCCCCCCCCCCCGGAGGAGGTGGGGGCGAAGCGAAGGGAGGAGGTTTTGGCAGGACTTACGGGAAGGAAATTCACCCCAGCTCACCGCAACCTCCCGACCGGGGGCTGCGAATGGAGGTCGTTACTCTGAAGGAAGCATCCGCCCAAAAAGACTCACTCGTCGCATCTGCACAGCAGCAGACGCTGCTGCTCCTCGGCGGCGGCCGACAGCGCGATGATTAGCGGCCGCCGAGGAAGAAGAAGAAGAGCGAGGAAGAGAGAAGGAAGAACGATGAAGAGAAAAAGAAGCTCGAGGAGGAAAGAAACAAGGCAAGGTAGCACGTGCAGCAACTCATGATGATCGTCAAACAGGAGAGGGAGAAAGGAAGACTCGAGAAGAAGGAGAAGGAGAAGGAGAAGGAGAGGGCTAGTCCCACCAGTGAAGAGAAGGAGAAAGAGAAGGAGGGAAGGAGAAGGAGAAGGAGAAGAGTTGACGTTGGTGAGAAGACGGGAGATTCGGTCTCGAAGGAGGCATTGGAGGAGGAGAAGAGAAGAGTGTTCGACCTGAACCAGAAGCTGACGCTGCTCGTGATGCAGATAAAGAAGGAGACCGATAAAACGAAGAGGCTGCAGGACTACATCATCACCAACAAGCCCAAGATCGACTCCACTCTGCCGACACAGAGAAGAAGCTTATCAGGGCTACCAATGAGGCGGTCAAGTTCAGAGAGGTAGGGTATAGAGCAATGCATGCGTAGAGTAGGGCAATAACACACATCCACAGCCAAAACAAGAACATGAACAAAAAGAAAAAGAAAAGAGAAAAGAAAAAGAAAAAGAAAAGGGAAAAGAAAAGGGAAAAGAAAGAACAGAACATATGAGGCTTCCATCCCATTCTCTTTTTTTTTTCCTAGCGATTTGTTGTTCCTTCCAATGCCTTTCCTTCTTTGCTCGTTTATCTTATTTTCCTCACCTACCCCTCCCCCCTCCTCTCTCCCGGCTTTCTACTCCCTTGATACGAGTACTATGCTTATGTCATGGATCTCTCGCATTGCTCTCCTCAAACAAAAATGGAATCCTTTCTCTCATTCGCAACGCTTCCTCCTCCCTCTCCCCCACCTCCGCCACCCCCTCCGCCTCTCCTTCCTCCTCTTCCAAAACCATTCCCTGGCTCTCAGCGGAGAGACAACGCATCGTCCACCCGTAAATACCTGCGGAACCATCTGCATCTAACTAAGTGTCTACGCACGAAGACATGCACATACCCCATAGCCATATCGGTCTCCACTCCGGATCGTGACTCTCACACATCGCATATACGTGGGCTTCGTTGCCTTGGCTCTCTTATACACTGGCCATGCTCGTGTCCTTCCTTTTCTTCGTGCACTCTTTCTTTTACTTCGCTATCCCTATCCATCCATCCTTTACTCTCATTTGCTTCTCTTCCTTAGTCTGATCTTCCCTCCTTGTCGGATCGCAGTTCTTATCCTCTTCCCCTCCCTTCCCCTCCCTTCCCTCCCTTCCCTCCTTAGCCTTCCCTTCTCATTTCTTTCTGCCAAGACTCCGTCCCTCTGTGTCGTATTCTTTTATTCGCATGAATGTTATACCTTAGCTCGTCTCCTATCATTTTAGTTTCATTTCCTTTGCTTTACCGTTGTTGCGCATTACGCATGTCTTTGTTGATATCTTTTGCTTTATTATTTTGTTGCGTTGTTATTTTCTACTTCAGTTCTTTCGTTCATTTCTTCTTTTATTTCGTTTCGGATTCTGTTGTTTGTTTTCTTTTTTCTTTTTTTTTTAACATAGAGAGGGTGAAATAGATGTGCTCCTTGTCCGATCTTACATTCTCTGTGTGTATGATTTCAGCACACGCACCGAATATGCTTACTATGCATACATCTATTTATTTTCTTTTATCCTTACTGAGTAATAAAAACAATACCTTAGTGATACTCGTTAACATTTGTTTCTATTCGATAGTAGTATCTTCCTTTGTAGACTTTGTTCTTTCCCTTCTACCTGCCACTATCCTTTTGCGATAATCCTTTCGTTCGATGGATCGAAGATGCAAAAGAAGTGGGAAGAACCACGTGTGGGAGAAACACATGAAAAAAGAATAAATGAAAGAGAAAACGAAGGAGGACACCGAAGAGTAAAAGGCAACCAGAGAGACATTAGAACAGCGCAAGCTAATTTATTTCCGACTATATAAAATACATATATATATATATATAAGTAACAAAACACACGCAAAGTAAGGATGTCTAATCGAACAAACAAAAGAACAAGAATACAAGATACAGAGAGAAAATAACTTAAGAGTTGAAAGTATTAGAAATATAGAACTAATATAACAGATAGAAGAGGAAAACGTGAGAAAACATGAGAGAAACGAAACGAAAACGTCAGAACGCATGAGCACATGTGAGAAAGAATGAAAAGTATGACGAGGATGAGGGAGTTAAAAGCCATGGCAGAGGAAAGAGGGAGAAGGGGAGCTTCCGATGAAGAGAGAGGTGGGTGGGTGAGGGACTGGCCATGCACTAAGAAGTAATAGAAGTAATAGACGTCGTTCACTTGTCTATTTTGTTTTTGGCTCTCTTCGTGAGGACTACGGTACTTTGCCTTGTGGTCGATGACATCCCGGGAGACCCTGCAGGGGGTGGGCTTCTTTATCGAGAGAGAGAGGCCCTTCTTGGCGGAAGAAGAGCTCCCAGAGGAAGATACAGGGGACACAGAGGAGAGGGAAGAGAGGTCTGAGGTCGCTGAGAGGGAGAAAGATGAAGTGAGACCCTTTGCTCCTCCGCTTCCTCCATTCTAACAACAACACCTGGGTTTCTGCTGGTTGCGCCCCCATAATTGCTGTTGTTGTTGCTGCTGCTATTTGCAGCGAGTGTTTGTCCGACTGTGCTTCCATCGCTGAGCAAGATTTGATTGAGGTCTAGATCATCTTCGTCATCGTCATCTTCATCAATAGCAATCTCATCGAACATAGACATTCTGGTCCCTCTCCACATCTTTCAGCATCCCGTCTATCTTCCCGAGCGAAGCCTCCAACCCCCTCAGTTCAGCCATCTCCTTGTCTGTGGGTTCAGTGCGCTCTCCCGCTCGCACTTTTGACTCCCCCTTCCTCCTCCATAAGCGTTCATTCCCACCACCTCTTCCTTCGCCTCCTCTCCCCTCTTCCCTGCATTCATCATTCCTATATGCTCCCCTTCCCCAGTCCATTCTTCCTCATCATCTTCCTCTTCTTCTGAGAGAGAAATAAACCCTCGTCGTCATCCTCCTCCTCTTCCTCTTCCTCCTCCTCCTCCCCCTCCCCCTCCTCCTCCTCTCTCCTTCGCCTTCGCTTTCTCTCTCTCCCGTTGTCTTTCCTTCTCTAACGCCCTGTTTTTCTCTCTCTGCCAGGCAAAACCCGTGAACCTATACTTGACTCCCCCTCTCCCTCTCCCTCTCCCCCGCTGTTCTTCTTCTTTGTCTTTACCATCCGCCTGCATTGCCTTTTCTTTCCCTCTTCTTCACTCGTTCCAACTCTTCATAGAACCCAGCACCGAGTTTGTCGAGGTTAGCTTCATCCTCATCGTCCCACCCGAATGGTAGGTTCTTATTTAATCCTCCACCAGTACTTTCCTCCACCCCTCTCAGCTCCTTCCCCACTGCCTCCGCCCTTGTACAACGAAGACAACACCTCCGACTTCAACGAGGCATAAGGGGCAGAAAGACTCGAGGTAATCGACCCATTTCCTTGCTGAGAGAATTGTGACTTTTCCCGCCCCATGCTTCCCCAATCGTCTTCCCCTTCTTCTCATCACTAACCCCTTTTCCCTTTGCCTTGGGCTCACTCCTCTGCACGCGATACCTTGTCGCTGCGATGGATTTGAAGTCTTTCTGTATCTTTTTACGGTCTTCCTTAAGGACCTCCTGAAATTCCATTATGTTTTTCCTCTGTCTCTCCAGTTCGTCTGACCAAGAGAATGGGATGGGACTATCGATCACTCTCACCAAGGCTTCTCCATCTAGTGCCTCCCTCCGCACCCTTTCCTCTGAGTCCGCATTTATCCCCGTCAAAAAGGTAGATCCTCCAGATGAGTCGTCTCGCTTAGTTTGCGTACGAGGACGAGATATATTAGGCAGGTTAACAGGGACTAACGATTCCTTCCCAGTGTTTGCATTTTCTACATCTTCATCATCTCTGGAAATGTCTTTTGAACGTTGAATCAAAGACGCTATTTTCCTATCAAAATCCTCCATGATCTTGTCTGCTGTTAAAGTGTATTTCCCCAATGACTGGCTTTCACTCTGAGTTGACGCATAGGATGGCAAGGACACTCGAGACGGTACGGGGGCTCCTCGTCATTTCATCTAAATTCAACTTCAGCTTCAGTAACCTTTCTGACAAACTATCCGAAGATAATTCATCGTTAAGAGAACTCATTTCGAAAAAAACGAAGACAAAATTATAGTGTATAAGCTATATATTGTTTACTACAGTTTCTGAGTATGCGCACCAGAAAATAAAATCTGCTACACTGTTTTTTCTCTCTTTTTTTCTCTTTTTTCAAGTGGTAAGTTTTTTTCGAACAAAAATCTAGATTTTTTTATAAGCAAGGAGGAAAAGATTACCTTCATTTAATTACGAAGTTCTACAATTTCTGTTTGCAATAATAACTAAATTCCTGTTTAATCAGTTAATTTAACTTGCTGCACACATACCTCCGTAATGTTTTCTTTTTAACGAGAGTTTTCAAAGCGTCCAATTTCAACGCACATCCGAGCGTTGGGAGCAAAGAACACTATTAGGAAGTATTTCTCGTCTGCGAAAGATGTAAATGAATACGACGAGTACGAACAATTCTTGCCACATGCATTCAAAAAGACTGGAAGTGTACAGGGCATGTACGGGACTTTTCTAGTTTATTTTCAAAGAGTAGAGCGAACAATGCTAAGCCGATTTCTAACCCTGAGACGAAGGCCGACGCAGTGAATCCGGCAGCAATGGATTACGAGCGTAAAACGGCAAAGTCAACTACCGCCTCTGCAAAACATGCAAATGCGACGGAATTCGTGTCAAACCTCAACTACGAGGAAGTCAGCAGTGGTACCTGAGAAGTTGAAGAAGGAGGAGGTGATGGACTGGGACAAACCCTCAAGACCTCCCTCCGCCAGCTCCTCGGAGTCTAATCACACTCCTCACTCCCCTCTCGCTTCGTTTGATCGGAGAGAGAAAAGCCAACTTTTCCCATCTGAGCTCGGAGGTTCCTCTTCCCCTCTCGTCTATCGTCGACTCCCTCGCATCTTCACCATCCTCCTCTTCTTACTCTTCCTCTTCGTACTCCTTCCCTTCCTCTTCCTCTTCCTACGGTTCGCTCCCTTCTCCTCCAATTCTTCATTCCAGTCCACAGGAAAACCAGATACGGTGAAGACACGAGAGGAGGAAGAGGGGAGGAGGGGAGATACCAGAATAGAGGGGACGAGAGAGGAAATAACAGTGGATTGGAGAGAGGGAGTGGAAGGGCGGAGACTTCTCTCGCCCCCCGGTACAATACCTAGCTCATATCCTCCAAGCGACATTGACCACCCATCCTTCTTCCATTCCTCTTCCTCCCCCATCCCTTCGAATTCCTCATCCTCGCCTCTTCTACTCTTCTGGTCTCTAGTTCTTTTTCCGGGTCTATTGACATTGATTCGTTATTGAAGAAAACAAGACAAGGAAAGGGCGGGGAGAGAAGTACAAGGGCACGGTGAGGGAAAGGGACAAGCTGAGTGAGAACAATTGAGTGGGAGTAAGGGGTTGAAGAGGGAGAGAGGAAGAGGGGTGGAAGAGGGAGAGAGAGGGACGCGGGGACAAGTTCTCCTATGATATAAAAAAGAAATGGGATGCCTTGAAGTACGGAGAGGGAGAGGAAGGGGGAGAGGAAGGGGAGAGAGAGCAAACGACGGAGAGGCAAAGTGGGAGGAGCAGAGGGTGGAGGAGAGGACGAATGTCACGAAGGAGAATGAATGGGTCACTCATGTGGAGGAGAAGGGAGGAGACAAGTGGGTGGAGAGAGAGGAGAAGGGAGGAAAGAAAGGCAAACAGGGAAAGGGAAAGGGAAAAGGATTCAGCGACGGAGTCCTTGACATCTTCGATCTTTTCTCCCCCTCTCTTCTGCTTTCCCTCCTCGTTTTCTTCCTCTTTTCCTCCTCCTCCTCCGCCTCTTCCTCCTCCTCATCACCATCAGCCTCTTCTACATTCTCTCAGTCTTCCTCGTCTCCCCGTTCTACCTCAGCTACTTCCTCCCAGGCAAAGGAATCCTCTTCTGTTCATCGACTTCGATCTTCCCTTTGCAACGATGAGCGAAAAGGGCGGGGAAAGGAGGGAATGGGGAGGAGATAGGCAGAAGGCCGGAAGGAGAGGGAGAGGGAGAGGGAGAGGCAGGGAGAGAGGGTTGCGCTGAAGGGAAGGGAATGGGAAAGGGAGAGGAGGGACAGAGAAAGGACGGCTGAGAGCGGGAGATGGGTGAGCGAGAGAAACGGTAGGGAGGGCGCTAGGGAGACGGATCTAGGCTTCCTACAACAGATGGGGAGACAGAGGAAGTGGGGGTACGGGGGAAGGAAGTGGGGATGGAGTGGGTGAGTGGGGAGAGGAGGAGGGTTCGTCGGTGCGAGTTACGAGGAACCCTTACCTTGAGCAATTAGAAAGAGAGGGCATCGAGGTGATCGTCGGCATTCACAGCGTATGCGCGGTGGTTGTAGCTGGGAGAAGGCAAGTGTTGAAGAAGCTTTATCTGCAGGAAAGACTGTATGATGCACTGGAGAAGGAGATCTCAGCATTCAGGCAAGAGAGTGCGTGGGGGGAAGCCCAACTTGTATGTCAAGGGGGAGAAGAAGGACAAAGGGAAGGAAAAGGAGAAAGAGAAGGAGCTGAAGGAAAAGAAGGAAAAGGAGATGGCGATGGGAGCTGAGGGGTTCTTGGCTGAAGATGAGGGAGAAATAACAGGAAGGGGAAGGAGAGGGAGAGGGAGAGGTAGTTAGACGACAAGTCTTCTGTGGGATCGATTTCCTCTATTTCTGAACTGGAGAACTCCTCGTCGAGTTGGATAGGGAGGTAGATGAGGGAGAGGAGGAAGAGGGAGTGGATGGCACAGAGGAGAAGAGAGGCGTGGGGGCAGAGTCTTTCAGGGCAGTAGAGTCTTGGGACATTCGCTTCGGAGAGAAGAAGAGTGAAGGTGGAGCGCGATCTAACAGCAGAGAAGAGCAGGTGAGGAACCTCTTGAGACTAGTTGCTCAGAGGGGACTTCCCCTCTCCATCACCCGCACCAACAGACACTTCCTCGAAGACATATCCGGTGGTCGCCCCCACAACGGAGTGGTCCTTCTCTCCTCCCCTTACCCCGTGAAGACGATTCAAACCATTCCTCCCAGCTTACTTTCTAAGGATGTTAAGAAGCCAAGGATCTTCCTCCTCCTAGATCAAATCGAGGACCCTCAGAATCTGGGAGCCATCATCCGCTCAGCCCTCTGTCTCGGAGTGTCCGCTGTGTTTGTCCCTGCGAGGAGAGCTGCACCCGTAAACCCTACAGTGCTGAAGGTTTCTGCCGGTGCACTTGATCATATGGATGTCTTCTACGTGTCCAACACAGCAAGATTTTTGAAAGAGATCAGAGACCAATACGACTACACGTGGAGGGAGGAGCTGGAGGAGGAGGAGGACGAAGATAGGGGACAGAACAAGGAACGGGACGAGGACGAAGAGGAGGAGGAAGACAGGGGGTACGGATTCAAGTCCCAGAAGAGTTTTTCCTTCGACCTGGACTTGAGTGACGTAGAGGGGACGAAGAAGGAGCCCTGGACGCCGTCCAAGTGGGGTAAAGTGAGGGTCGTTGGCTTGACTGCCCACTCCGCTGGTGCGATCAATGGATCTGAGTTTAGAACAAGTGGCCCCCCTTCCCCCAACGTCTTACTGGTCATGGGTAATGAGTTCAAAGGACTTGAGGAGAAGGTGGAGGCACAGTGCCACCAACACATGTACCTCTCAATGCCTGGAATCAACGCTAGGGCAGAACAGCAAAAAGAGGATCTGGCAAAGGGCAAGGACGTGGTTTACCAAACGGTGGACTCTTTCAACGTCTCTGTTGCCACCGCTCTCGCGCTGAACCAGGTCGCTTCTTCCCTCGAGGCAGATGGGGCTGTTATAGACGTATCGAAGTGGAGCCAGAAGTAACTGCAAGCGAACGTTACGTGACCGCGCATTCATTCGCGAATATGCGAATATACTTACGCCACCATCGTAGTGAATCTCATTCATGCCAGCTCAAACGAACTCTTTTTCGATCGCTGCCAAGCACTCGGTCTATTTATTAACCAGTAAACAACCCTCTCATTTCTCCGACTAACTCAACTACGTTTAGTGTAGTATGACATGCATACATACGGGTCTACATATACTTGCCTCTCCGAGTCTTCGTTGCTTGTGATTCAACTTGATAATTTATTATTTTGATTTGCAATAAACTATCGAATCGAATATAATTTACGCTTTGAAATATACTGGACTCATTCGACGAATTGCATGTAGAACGAAGAGCTATGTCCATCAAGAAGACAATACAGTACGGGGTTTTGAACTAGTGATCATTCATGAGCTATTATAGTTTATTAGTGCAGTTGAACAAATACACTTGCATGTAAGGTTGTGTCAATGCATGAAGAAATCGTAACGAACAAAATGGAATTACGAGATCTAGTTAAAGTAAGTAAATAGATTACTTGACATAATTGAACAAACGGAAACACCATGTAAATAATACAGAATTAATATAATAGTAAAATAGAACTGAAACATTATGCAATTATTCAAGGCAAACACATATACATACACCAATGGATCTACACATGCGAATACGAATACAAATACGAATACAAATACGAATACAAATACGAATACAAATACGAATACAAATACAAATACAAGCATGATTCAACTCTGTTGTTGAATCGATATCTGCATGCTGTATTATACAGCCACAAAACTACATTTATATGTACGTGAAACACGACATGAAGCATACACAAGAAGCAACATTATGAAGTGCTACGTCATGTTCATATAAAAGGCTCTAAGTGAATTGGAGGCTACTCCCTAGCAGGCAGAACAGTGAACGAATCGGAAGGTAAACAAACCCAAGGTGGAGAGACAGAATATATGCGTTGGCCAATGAAGAGCTAGCAAATAAACACGTGTTCGCACAAACAATGCGATGCACAAGATAAATAGATGATCACGTTGAGGAAGTACACTCTATGCAAATACTTTGGTGGTGACGGTAAACAAGACATCACACACACACACACATATACGTGCATGTATCTTCTACAAGCATACGACATACACGCAGAGAGCGACCACACGCTGTCTATCCTTTGTCTCATATGTGCAACGTTCGATACCGTAGCCATCGCCCCCATATCCCTTCCTCACTTTACTCTATTCTTTGCTCGTCCCTTCCCTTCCCTTCCCTTTCCTTACCTCACCCTTTCATTTCCTACTGCTCGTTCGTTCATTGCTTGCGCTTCGAGTAGAGCTGTTTGTGTGTGTTCTGGATTTGCTTGATACAGACTGTCTCCGCACAGAGGAAGGAAATGATCGAGTCAGAATCTACGATAATGCGGTCTGAGTGTGGAAGACAAAGCGTAGGAGGAGCAGGGAAAAGGAGTGAAGAGAGGAGGAAGAGAGGGGTGGATTGTGAGGAGGCAGGTGAAGAACTGGGGGAGAAGTGCGAAGAAAGGCTAGACGTCCACTGCCCCTCTGCTTTTCCCTTTGTTTGAGGAGACAACCTAGCAGGAGAGTTTAGGAAGGAAAGAAGGAAAGGAAGAAGAGAGGAGCAGGGGGAGGGGAGGACGAGGAGGAGGAGGAGGAGGAGAAGGAGGAGGAGCAGGGGGGGGCGAGGGGAAAGGGTACGGAGAAGACGAAAGAAGGTTTGAGAGAAGCAAAGGAAAGAGAGAGTGGGTGAGAGAAGAAGAGGGAAGCGACGGAGGGGGAAAGGGAAGAGGAGTAGGCAATGGTTTGGAGAAGTTTCTTTGGGAGAGAGAGAGGGCTGGGGAGGGGGAGGAGGGGGAGAAGGAGGAGCGGGAGAGGGAGAGGGAAGAGGCAGGGAAACGAATAGCAATAATAGAATGCAAAACAGATGAAAATAGAAGCCCTACTGCTGCTCTCTCCCTCATCTCCATGCAAATCTCCTCCTCGAAGAGGGAGGGGTGGCATACACAAGAGGAGGAAGAGAGGGTGGAGGCAGTTGAGGGACAGACCGGTTGAACAACCGAGGAAATAGACAATGCGTAGCTCTGATTGTAAAGACAACTGCACAGGGGGAAGTGCCTGGTCCCCTTCCCTTTCCCTTCCCTCTTTCCTTTCGCTTTTTACTGTTAATCTTCCCATTCGCTCCTCTCTTTCCCCTTCCCCTTCTCCTTCCCTCTCCCTTTCCCTTTCCTTCTCCCTTTCCCTTTCCTCCCTCCCTTTCCTTTTCCTTTCTTTGACTACGTTCAGTGCTTTGATTGAATTCGAAAGAGTAGAAGAGCACAAACAGAGCTGGAGGAAAGAAGAGTGATCGAGAGAAGAGACGGGTGAGGGGCTGAGGGGAAAGCGGAGGGAAGAAAGCAAAGGAGCAGAGGGAGTGGGGACAGGGCAAATAGAGAAAAGAAGGGTGCAGGAGGGGAGAATGTGGGTCGAATCTCTCTCCTCTCCCTCTCCTTCCTGTCTTCGCTCTTCAGGTAAAAGAATACACGCATCAATCTCTCCTCACTCAACTTGCTCATTCCAAACCCCTTCTTCCTTCACCTTCTCCTCGTCTCCTTCCCACGTCCCCTCCTCTTCCTCCTCCTCCTCCTCCTCCTCATCTTCCCATATGAGTAATTCTCTCATCTCTCTCTTCTTCGCAATAACCTCTTCTTCTTCTTCATCTTCCTCTTCTTCCTCTTCGTCTTCGTCTTCATCTTCATCTTCGTCTTCATCTTCGTCTTCATCTTCTTCCTCTTCTTCATCCTCATCCTCTTCCTCTCCTTCACCCCTTCTGATTCCTCTGCTCCCCTTTCCTCCGATGCCACCCGTACATCAATGTTCAACTCATTTGAACTCTTAATTCCACTCCCTTCTCTACTATCTCTCTTCTCCTTTCCCTCTCCCTTCAATTTCTTCACCGCCTCCTCCCCCTCCTTCTTTCCCTTTACCTCCTTCTCTTCCTTCTTCCTCCTCCTCCCACTCCACGAAATCTTCAACAAATATCACATCACCTCTCTCCTTCTCTCTCCTTCTGTCTGACTTCCATATCTTGGACTCCTCGATAACCTCCCCCACACTCTCTCTCATACTTACTCCCATATCCTCCATGCTTTCCTCCATATTCCCCTGGCTACCCTCAAAGTATCCCACTTCTCCATCCACACACCCTCTCATATCTACTCTTCTTCCTATTGAGTTTCTCAGGAAAGCGCTGGATCTCACTGTCTCCTTCCCTCTCTCTCCCCAGCACTGCCCTCTTCTCCCTCCCTTTCGTAACACCTTTCCTTCCTTCCCTCTCTCCCTCCTCAGGGCTACACTCAGCTCCTCTCCTCGCTCGCGATCACCCAGTGAGAGAACTCTAATATCGAAGACCAGAGGAGAGAGAGATCAGAACACATGTACCTGTCAAATTGAGAACACTCGAAAGAGGGAAAGGAGGGAAGTGAAGAGACGGAGAGTGTGAATGGGAAACGAGCGAATGCGACGCCCAGGGAACAAACAAGGGGAGGGGGGAGAGAATGGCGGAGGTAGAGGGGGAGGGATGGTACGAGGAAGAGGATGGGGTGAGGAAGAAGAAGAAGAGGAAGAAGAAGAGGAAGAGGAAGAGGAAGAAAAGGCGGAGGAGATAGCAGCTGAGGAAGAGGAAGGTCTTGAGATAGAGTACCTAGGTGAGAGAATGACGGGAGGCGAAGAGGAGGAAGGGGGGGCAGGGGGAGAAGGGCGGGGCGAAGGAGGAAGACGAGAGCTGGAAGACTGACGAAAAAGAGGGTCGGGATAAAGAAGGTTGAAGAGATGGTGAAGGCAAAGAGGAAGAGGCCTTAGAGGGGGAAGGGGAGGAGGAAGAGGAGGAGGAGGAAGAGGAGGAAAAGGAAGAAGTGAAAGAGGAGGGGAGTTGGAAGTGTATATTTTGATCACATGGGCACCTACAGAAGAGAGAGAGAGGGTGAGGGGAGGCAGGAGAAGAAGAGGAAGAAGAAGAAGAAGAAGAAGAAGAAGAAGAAGAAGAAGAAGAAGAAGAGGGGGGTCGATAGGGGCCTGTGCAAGAGCAGGGAGGCGGTGAGAAGAGGGGAGAGGGAGGCGTATGATTGCTCGGCTAGAGATAAGAGGAGGTGAAGAGGATTGCGAGTGAAGGAGGAGGGCTTATGAGAGAGGAAAAGGTAAGGGCTGAGGAGGAAAGGAAGCAGAGGACGGAAACATGAGACAGACAAACCGAGGCAGCCGGGGGAGGGGGAGGGAGAGAGGGAGCGGGTGGGGGGGAAGAGGGGAAGGAAGAGGAGAGGGAGAGGTGCCTCTTGATGAGAGAAAGTGAGTCGGACTGTAGTGATTGAGAGAGAGAGTATGTGTTAAATAAGTGAACGAGAGCAGGTGGAGTCCGTGGACAGAAGAAGATAGCCAATCACACAGAATGGAGGGAGGGGGAGAGGGAATGAACATCTCAGACAGTCGATTGCAGGAAGGAGAGTAATGGGGGGAGGAGGAGGAGGATTGGAGAGACGATGGGTGGGGAGGTAAAGAGTGCGGACCATTTTGGAATGCGAAGGGAGTGCGTAGGAGGAAGCGAAGAAGAGGAAGGGTGGGAAGGGGAGGTAAACGATGTGGAAGAGGAAGAGGAATGGATAGAGTTGTGGGGAGAAGATGATCGCGCGCAGTTCAATGCTAGCCTTGAGTCTCCTTTCCCTCTGTGTAGTTTTTGAGCGAAGGAAGAGGGCGTGAGCGGAGAAGTAAGCTCTGTTGAATGGGGGAAGCGGGGAGCAAAGGTGGGGGAAGTAGAGAGCTCGATTGCTCTTCCCACTACTTCCATTGGGTTAGCAGAGATTAAGCCGAGGGAGAAATCTAGGCAGAGAGCAGGGAGAGAGGGAGGGAGGGAGGGAGAGCAGGGTGGAGGAGGAGAGAGGAGAGAGGGAGAGGAAGAGGGGGATCACGAATGAGAGACCCCTTGAGAAAGGAACACAGAGAACCCCTAAGTGGGACATTAGTAAAGAAAGACGGGATGAGGAACGGGAAGAGGGGGAGAAAGAGGGGGAAGAGGAAGGAGAAGAAGAAGGAGAAGAAGAAGAAGAGGAAGGGGAAGAAGAAGAAGAGGAAGAAGAGGGTGAAGTAGATGGAGACATATTGGGTTCAGAAAAAAGACTGGCGAGGTTGGTCGAGTAGAATGCGTGTGCATATTGAATAATGCGATGTATTACGTCGAGATAATCAATGAGGAGAGGAACGCAAGAATAAACAATCTCCACGCCATCACTCAAACCATCTCCCTCTCCCCCTCGCCCTTCTCCTCTGCCTCTCCCTTCGCTTTCCCCTTCTCCTTCGCACATACATCTACCCCTTCTTTCTCTCCATTTGCTCTCCTCCTTTCCTCGCTCTGTGCCCCCTTCTCCGACTTCTCCCAGCGCCTCCTGGCTTTTCTTGGCATCTTTCCTCTTCTTCGCTTCGTTTGCCCACATCTCCCAGTCCCTGACAGGGAGTCTCGACCGCTGTCCTTCGCTGAAGTGTGGCGGAGGGTCCTGTTTTGTCCCTCGGCAAGACCTGGTGTTCGCTCTGAGTCTCATGCGAGAGAAGAGAAGGCAGAGGAGTCGGGAGATCATCTGCGTTGTGAAGAGAGAAGAGAGGGGCACGTGCTCATACGGAGAAGGAGGAAAGGAGCAGTCTGAAGCCTTTCCCTGACCCTTCACTCCCACTCCATCCCCCTCTCTCTGTCTCTGTCTCTCTTTCTCTTTCTTCGCCTCTCTTTCTTCCCTCTCCCTAACCCTCTCGCCCCACTCTCTCCCTCCCTCCCCCTTCCATCTGACTCCCCCACCTCCTTTCTCAGCATCTGCCTTGAGTTTTTCTCAGTGGCATGGCAGAGGGCAGAGGAGAAGACAACGAGACGAGAAAGTGAGTCAGAGAGAGAGTAGCACAGAGCCTCCTCTAATTGTTCTAGAAGGCTCTGCGACCTGAACCAACTCCCTTGTCTAGCAACAAGGGAAGGGGACGAGGAATAGACGAGGGAGAAGAGGAGGAAGAGAAGGGTGAGGGGGATGATGAGGGGGGACGTGAGGAAGCAGAGGAGTGCAAAGAAGGCACTGTCTCCGATTTGATTGATACCAACGCCTACTCCCAAACCAAAGCGGGATAAGAAAACCAGAAGAGTTGGAGAAAAAACGATAGGAGACGACGGGCCATACTGTTCAACTCGGATTCTTCTTTTCCCTTTGTTTCGTCGTCTGCTTCTTTCCGCCCCTGCTTCTCTCCCTCCATCCCTAGCCTTGATAGACCGTTCAGAACACCACAATCCCTTGTCCTCCCCATTCCCATACCTATTCCTGCCATTCCGCCTAGTCCTCCCATTCCTCCCATTCCCCCCATTCCCCCCATTCCTCCTCCCATTGCCCCCGTTCCCCCCATTCCTCCCATTGATCCCAGTCCTCCCATTCCTCCCATTCCCCCTAGTCCTCCCATTCCTCCCATTCCCCTCAGTCCTCCCATTCCTCCCATTCCCCCCAGTCCTCCCATTCCCCCCAGTCCTCCCATTCCCCCAGTCCTCCCATTCCCCCCAGTCCTCCCATTCCCCCCAGTCCTCCCATTCCCCCAGTCCTCCCATTGCTCCCATTGCTCCCATTCCCCCTCCAACGGCCCCCATAGCTCCCTCCCAGTACCCCTCCTATCTTCCCACATTGCCGCTCCCATTGCCCCTCTATTCACTTCCCCCACTGGTCCCATTCTATTAGCTAGCTGCCCCGAACACAGCTCCCTGAGAGCTCTACTCCCTCCCCCCATTCCTCCCATTCCCCCCCATTCCATCCCCCCATTCCCCCCCCATTCCCCCCCATTGCCCCCATTGCTCCAATTCCCCACCTCCTCCCATTCCTCCCCATTCCCCCACTCCTCCGAGTCCCCTCCCCATTCCTTACTCCTCCCAGTCCTCCCAGTCCTTCCTCCCCAGCCCCTCCCTCCTCCCGCTCTTCCTCCAGCCCCCGCCAACCCTCCCCCAAACGCTCCGAAGGAAGAGCCAAGAGGGAAGACAGAATACCTGAAGAGGGGAGAGGGGAGGAGAGGGAGGCGGAGGGTAGGCGTCACGTTGTCACCACGGCACCGCTAATGCAGACCGTTGATCTCAGAAGGCTAACCTTCTCTTCTCTTCTAGAAAATACAGACATCTCTCCTCTGCTCCTGCCGCTGCCTTCAGAGACTTCTGCTGAGGCGGCATGGCTGGCATGGGGCCAAGAAACACCATCAACTGGGGACTGTGCTGTCTGCCGGAGGAGAAGAACAAGAACAAGATGAAGAAGACATAGAAGAAGAGAGGAGAAGAGAGGATGAAGAAGGAGGACAAGATGAACAAGAGGGACAAGACGAGGATAAGGCTGGCAAGAAGAGGTGGAGGAAGCAGCAGAGGAAGAGGGAGAGGAGGCGGAGGGTGTGGAGGAGGGGGGCGTGGAAGGGGAGAAAATGGAGTCTTGGAGGAAGAAAGCACCCTGACTAGATCCTAGAAGGATCCTGACCTCTCATCGAAATGATGAAGTCCGGTGAAATAGAGAAGAGCTGATGAATGAAAAGAACGTGAGAGGAATCCACGTGTAGTTTCAGCTTCTCGGTATCGTCGGCTGCGCAGGAAGGGAATAAGAAAGGAAGTGAGGGAGAAGCAGGGTGGAGGCAGCAGACGAGGGAGAGGAGGTGGAAGAGACGTAAGGGTCATGTTGAGGGGATCTGGGCGCCAGGGTAGAAGAGTTGGAGGAGGAGGGGTAGAAGAGGAAGAGGAAGAGGAAGAAGAAGAGAAGAAGAGGGAGAGAAGAGTATTGACTCGAAGAATGGAGGAGGGAGAGAAGGAATGGGAATGGAGGGAGAGATGTGGTCGCTAGCTTGAATGGACGAAGTCCTTGTTAGGATGACAGCAGAGGGAGGAAGGTGGAGAAGAGGGAGCAAGAGAAGAGGAAGGAGGGCGGAGAAGGGGAGGGAGAACAAGAGGGTGGATAAGAAGAGGCGGCGAGAGAGAGGGGAAAGAGGGGAGAAAGAGGGTGAGAGGAGAGAGATTGAGTTGAATAAGTCTCGTTGAAGAAACCCAACCACAGAGGAGGCAGAGGTGAGCCACTCGATAATCTTCTCTTCTTCCTCTCTCCTTCTCCCTTTCTTCATCCTTCTGTTTGCTCTGTCCTCTTTCTTTTTGTTCCCCTCTCTCTCTCTTTCTCATTCTCCCCCTCAGTTCCCTCCCTTCTCCCTGACTAGATGCTCTCTGATCCGATACATCATGAGCGCTTCTCCGCTTTTCGATCAGTAGAGAATTGCGAGCGGAGAGAGAGAGAGAGGGTTGAAGTAGAGGAAAGAGGCTCTCCTCAGAGGAAGAGAGAACCGGTTGAAGGAAGGGAGGATGAGAGGGTGAAGACAGAGACTGGAGATCACGTTGAGTCCGGCTATAACATCGGATTGAAGAGGAGGGGGATATACTCCAAGCTGGGGGAGAGGGGCAAAGAAGGGGGAGAAAGAGAGGGAATGTGAGTAGTAGAGGGGAGGAAGAGGAGGAAGAGGAGGAAGAGAGAGGCGATGATAGCGACTGGTTGGACTGGTATGATGAAGATGAGTTCTTGTTTTTCTTCTCTCTTTCTGTCTCTCCTCCCTTCTCCTTTTCCCCTGCGTTGTCTCTTTTTCACTCGCCCTCGCATCATCCTTCCATCTTCCTTGACTGTCTCTCCCTCTCTTCTCTTGAGCTCTCTGATCGAAGAAGAGATGGAGAGGGAGGCTGTTGAGACTAGCATGTCAGTCAGATGCATGGACAGAATAGAAGGAGACGTGTTCTTGACTTTCATCAGGAGAGGGATCAAAGGAAAGGGAGAGAGTGAAGGCGAGAGAAGCACAACGCAAGGGAAGTGCAGAGGAAGAAGATGATATGGAGGAAGAGGAGGTGGAGGGAGAAGGAGAAAAGGAGGTAGGGGTAGACGAGGAAGTAGATGAAGAAGAAGATGCAGACGTAGGAGATGAGGTAGAGGGTAGCGTTGGGTTGCTGAGAAAGCAGACAACGAGAGTTCCTGAGCAGCGTATTGCATATGCATGGATCTGAGGTTGAGGAGGAAAGTAGAAGCGAGGGAGGGAAGGGTGGCGGAAGAATATAGCATGCAAGCTTTGATGGATTCCCCATACAGAAAAAGGATGTCTCGGTGGCACTGGAGAGACTGAGCTGAGCATCTCCTCTGAGTCTGAGCACAGATGGGGAACTGGATGAGGGACATGAGAAGGAGCGAGAAGAAGAGTCAGAGTCTATATCAGAAGTCAGAGTCAGAGCCAGAGGCAGAGGAAGAGGCAGAGGAAGAGTAAGAGGAAGACGAGACTGAGGAAGAAAAGGAAGAGGAAGAAGAGCTTTTCCTTACCCCCCTTGCTCTCTCTTGTTTTGCTAAGTCTTCCCCTCCTTCCCCCTCTTCATCTGCTGGCAGGCTCCCCTTCCTCTTCCTTTGTCCCCTCCTTCTCAATCTCTTCGCCTCTTCCACCTCGTCCTCCTCTTCGTCTGACGTAAAGCAAGAGGAGAGCGAAGAGGAGGAAGAAGAAGACTGCCAAGAATCAAAATCATCGTCATCCTCCGCTTCGTCTTCTCCCCAACCCCTTTCGCCCTTCCTCTCCTCCTCTGTCTCAGCCTCTGCCACCGTAAAGTCAAAAGAGAAAGCGGGGCTGCTGGCGAAGAAAGAGGATTTATTGCCCACATCAATTCCCAAGTGTCTCATCATTTGCTGACGGCCCCTCTCCCTCCTCCTCCGCTCCGTCTGCATCCTCCTCACTTCTCTAGCCCTAACCCTCTCTTCCCTCGCGGCCTCTCTCTTCCTCCTCTCAGCCTGCACCTTTCTCTTCGTCTTCGAGCTCCTTCATCATCTGTTCGTTCCCCATTTCGGCCCTCCTCCTCTCCGCTGCCATTCCCCTCCTGCGCCGCCTCTCTGCCTGCACTCTCTTGAGTTCTTTGCGTGTGAGGGTGCCTAGGTACTCCGAAGGGAAAATGAGGTAGGAACTGAAAGAAGTAGAGACTAGGTGTCTTGCTAGTTGAAGTGGAGGAACAAGCGAACATCGGGAGAGAGGGGTACGAAGAGGGGGAAGAGCCAGGGGGAGAGCGAAGGAAGAGAAGGAAGGGGAGAAAGGGAATGAGAGGGGAAAGAAGAAGGTCGATCGACTGGCATAGCGGAAGACAAGACGAGAGGGACCTGAGGAAGGATGAGAGCCAGGGAGAAAACAGGGAGGACTCGGTCTTTGCCTTCCCTTTCCTCCTCCTCCACCTCCTCCAGCTCCACTTTCTGTACTTGTTCGTGCTTTTCTCTAATCATAAATGCATCAGCTGAATAATCTCCCTTGTCCTGCTCCTCCTCCTTCTGCTTCCTCTTCTCCGCTTCCGTGTCACTCGCGTTCTCCTTTGCCTTAGTCTTTTTCCTGCTCTCTTTGTTCTTCTCTCGGACCTTTCCCCACCGTTCCCCTCTCTTTTCCTTTCCTTCCCTACGTGTTTTATGCCCGTCCTCTTCTTCTGCGCCATTCCCCTGCTTCTCTCCCTTCCCCTCCCTCCGTTGCTGTTTGGCCCCACCACCGACTTCGACCGAGAGAGCTTTCGATCTAGAAAGTGAAGGATAGAAGGACGGCATTTGAGAGAACATCGTGCCTATCGACCAGAGGAGAAGAAGAGATGGAGTCCGCACCTCAATTACCCTCCGATCGAAGGAGGGAAACAGAATCCGAACGAATGGTTTTGGAGGGAAAAGAAGGAAGACTAGGAGATGGGAGGACGAAGGAGGAGGGAAGGTGAGATATAGGTGAAACGGAGGGAGAGGGAAAGCCGAGTTGTGGGGGCGAGATAGACGTGGGTAGAGGGAGAGGGAGAGGGAGAGGGGTTGGGTCGGAAGGAGTAGAAGGAGACAACAAGGAGGAAGGTTGACGAGAAGTGGGAGGAGGTGCGGAGGGGGATGGAGAAGAAAGGAGGAGAGAATGTGTGCGAACGAAGAAATCCATCGTTACAGAAAGATGATTTCTCGTTATAGCAGGGTTCTCCATAAGCGTATCTGAGGACGAGAACATTGAAGGAGAGGAAGAAGAGTAGAAAGAAGAGGAAGGAGAGGAAGAAGAAGAGGATGATGAAGGAGGGGAAGAGGGGGAGTGGGGGGAAAGAGGGTGAGATAGGAAGAGTGAGCTGGAGGGAGAAGAGATGGAAGGTGTGAGAGAGGAAAGGATACTAGCAGCAAGAGAAGCAACGGTGGCAGGGGTGACTACCGAAGGATTCATGGACGACGGGACAGAGGAGGGGGATAGCGGTAGCAACATTGGTAAGGAGGAAGGGGTAGAGGATGAGAACGAGGGGGAGAGAAGAGGGAGGATTGGTGAGAAGAGAAAGAGGAGAGAGAAGAAGCGGACGAGGAACTGGTCGGAATCAAGGAGGAAGAGGAGGGGGTCAAGCAGCCAACAGAGGATGGTGAGAAGGGTGAGAATGGGGAAGGCGGAGGTGGGAGAGAAGGAGAGAGGGAAGGAGCGGGCAAGGCAGGTGAAGTGTTGGTAGCTGAAGTAGAGACAGCGCTGAGAGAAGAGTGCGTGCAAGGAATAAGCATGCGAGGGAGGAGAGAGAAGGGGATGAGAGAGGGATAATCGCTGTCATTGAGGTACAGGCTGCTAGGAGAATGGAGAGACGAAACGAAAAAGAACGGAACACGGACGATGTAGCAAACGAGGGGGAGAAGCAGGGGTAGAAGAGGAAGCAGAAGAGTGGGCGGAAGAAGGAGGAGAAGGGTACATCGAAGAGGGAAGATGGGATACAGAGAGAGCGCTGTTGTTCATGTTGTTGCTGTTGCCGTTGCTGTTGCTGTTGTTGTTGCTGCTATTGCTAACACAATGGTCGTTGGAGTAGGCCTCGTCTTCGTCTTCTAGGTCAAATCCGTTAAGAAGGGGGAACGAGTTGAAATTGAATATCATAGCGTTGACTAAGTTGTATAGGGACAGGAAGTCGTCTGAAAGTAGGTCTTGTAGGTGAGGGGGAGGAAGAAGGGCAGGTTCAGAGGGGAAGGAGAAGAAGGAGTGGATGAATGGGCAGAAGAAGGGGGGTAAGAGGGTGCAGATGAAGGAGGGGAAAGGGAAGAGGGGACGGGGGAGAAGAAGGGAAGGCACAGAGTGAAGGTAAGGCATTGGACGAAGGAGGTTGGGACGGAAGAGAAGAGGTAGATGTGAAGTGGACTGAGGCAGAGGAAGAGGCGAAGGGGAAGCCCAAACAAGAAGGAGAGGAAGAGGGAGGGGGAGAAAGGGAGGGAGGGGAAGAGGAAGAAGGAGAGAGAGAAGAGAGGAAGAGGGAGGGGAAGAAGAGGGATGAGGGCAGAGGGAAAGGGAAGGATAGTGGGGGATAGAGGAGAATGCAGAAGTAAAGAGGGATGGTGGTGGAAGGGAAGAGGGGAGGGGAAGGGAGGAGGGAAGAGGAGGGGAGGGAAGAGGAGGGGAGGGAAGAGGAAGGGGGAGAGGAGAGGAAGACGTAATTTTATCTAGCAAAGGAAGAGGGGAAAAAGAGGTAATAGAGGAATGAAGAGGGAGTGTGGAGATGGAAGAGAGGGAAGGGAAAGAGGACGAGAGAGGGAAAGAAGAAGAGGGAGGCACTGAGGAAGCGGAAGAGGAAGGGAAGGATAAAGAGAGAGATGAGGATGCGGAGGAAGAGAGAGAGGAGAGGGAAAAGGAGGAGAGGGAAGAGGAGGAAAGAGAAGAGGAGGAAAGAGAAGAGGAGGATAGGGAAGAAGAGGAAAGGGAAGAAGAGGAAGAGAAGAGAAGAGAGAAGACAAGTTCGAAACGAGTAGTGGGTTGCGCTGGATCAAAAGGAGGGCGTTCGAGTGCATATGGGAGGGAATAGCTGAAAGTAGTCGAGATATATCGACAGAAGAAGCGGGGGAAGTGGCGGGGAAAGCGGGGGACGTGGCGGGGAAAGAGGAAGCGGAAGGGAAGGCGGAAGAGTCAGGGGGGAAGAAGGGGAAGTCAAGGGGAAAGCGGGAGAAGCAGGAGGGAAAGATGGAGAAGCAGAGGGGAAAGAGGGGGAAGCGGAAGGGGGAGCGGAGGGAAATGGAGATGAAGAGAAAGGGAAAGAAAGGGCAATGGAAGAGGAAGATATGGATGAAGAGACGGAGGAAAAGGTAGAAGATGAGGAAGTGGAAGGGGGGAAGGAAAAGGAGAAGGAAAGTTATGGGAAGAGGGAAGAGGAGAAAGAGGTCTTAGCTGGGGTGTGAGATGGTGGAAGCAGGGAATTAGATGCTAAGGAGGAAGAGGGAAAGAAATGGAGGAGAGGGAGGAGAGGGAAGAAATGGAAGAAAGTAGGGAGTGTTTGGGGGAGAAGGAAGAGATAGCGAGGAAGCGGACGAGTACAAAGATGCCCTTGTTGAAGAAGGATACCTGGGAGGGAAGTGAGTGGGCAGAGAATGGAGAGCGTACGAATGCGTAGGAGGAAGGAGTGAGAGAGGACGGAGACGAAGAGGGAGAGGGAGAAGAAGCAGAAGTAGACGTACGAAGAGAGGGGTCCTCCCCTCTTTCTTTTTCGGTCCCATGCCCTTTCGCCTCCTCATTGGTCTTCCCTTCCCCGCTTTCTTTCTTTTTCTCCGCATCCCTTCCCCTTTCGCCCTCCTCCCCTCCGCTTTGTTTTCTGATCTCATCACTGAAACACTGTTTAGTAAAGAGTCGTCTTCTCCAGACCAATCCTCTTCCTCTTCCTCTTCTCCTTCCTCTTCTCCTTCCCATTCTTTTCTTCTTTTCCTTCCTCTCCCTCTCTCTCTCCCTCTCCCTCTCCCTCTCCTGCATCCGCATTGTCCCCATCCCTCTTCTCCCTTGTCCCCCTCTCCTTTTGTTCGACATCCCTTTCCCTCTGCTGCTTATCTTCTCTCTTTCTCTCCGGCATTTCTTCTCTCTCCCTCCTCTTCAGTTCCTCTTTCACCCCTCTTCCTTCTGCCGCATTCTCCTTCATCGCACCGGATCGTTCTCTCGCCCCAACCGAAGAGAGCGCAGAGGAGGAAAGAGGAGGCAGCTGAGTATTGGGTTCGCTTAAGAAAGCTGCCTTGACCTTCGTGTTTGGAACTGGGGGAAGCAGCTGTGAGAGAGGGAGGGAAGCGAGGCAGAATGAATTGAGCTTCTTGAAATGTGAATGGGCCATTGTATGCAATTGGTTGAAGAGACTGCTTCTTTTCCTACTTCCGGAAGTTACAAGAGTGGAGAGGAAGTGAGCGGAGTGGTCGAAGACCGATATGCATTCGATGATGGATAGGTGAGATTGGGGTAGGGAAGGGAGAGAGGGAGGAAGGAAGTAGGAGGGATACGATACAGGAAGAAACACCGAGGAAGGAACGGAGGAGGTTTTAGATAGAGAGGAGGAAAGAGATGAGGAGGAAGAGGGAGAAGAAGCAGATGCAGAAGAGAAAGCTGAAGAAGGGGTATCTGTTTTCAATACGAGAGAGGAAAAGGGGTGGGAAAGAGGGTGGAGGAGGCAGGAGAAGAGGTGGAAGGGTGGGAGATAGAAGGGGAGAGGGAAGCGGACGAGGAAGAGGAAGGGGAAGAAGAAGACGAAGATGAAGAAGAGGAAGAGAAGGGAGAAGAGAGGGATAAGGGAGAGTGAAGAGGAAGGGGATGGAAAGAAGAGGGGGAGGAAAGAGGGAGGAAGAAAGAGGGAGAGGAGAAGGAAGTGAGGTGGGAAGGGAGGAGGGGAGGGAGGAAAATGAGTAGAGAGGGAAAGGAAAAGGAAAAGAGTCAGAAAGGGATGAGGAAGACGTTGAAGAGGCAGAAGAGGGAGACAAAGAGGGAGGAGAAGAGGAAGAAAAGGGAGAAGAAGAAGAAGAAGAAGAAGAGGGAGGAGAAGAGGAAGAAGAGGGAGAAGAAGAGGATGGCACAGTATTAGTAGAGGAGAGGGGGATGGATGCAACAGAAGAGGGGACAGAGGGGTCAGAGGGAGCAGAGGGCGCGGAGAGGAGGGTCGAGGAGACAGAAGGAGTGGAAAAAGAATGAGAAGAAGGAGGCAAAAAAGAGGAGCACGACTGATCTCTCTCTCGTCTTGCCCCTTCCCCTTCCCCTTCCCTTCCCCTTTCCTTCTGCCTTCTCCGTTGCCTCTCCCCTCTTCCCTCCCTCTTCCTTCTCTCGTCTATTCTCCTTGCCTTCTCCGCGATCCTCCTCCTAGCTTCGTCCTCCTCCTCCCTGGTCTTCTTCCTAACAGAATGAACGCAGGGACAGACAGAGGAGGAGAAGAGAGATGCGACTGTTTCAACCACTCTTCTCCTGTCCTCCCTGCTAAGTATGTACATGACACCATAGACCTCCTTAACCATCGATACGAACACTTGTACTCTCCGCACCATCAAAAGCATTCGACGCCCTGCCCTTACCGGTGTTCTGCATGGGCGCATACACCCCAAATCCGAAAGCTCCACCTCCCCTCGCACCCTCTGTCTCTCCATGTTAATCCTGCCTGCCCCTCCTTGTTCCTCTCTCTCCCCTGCTCCTCCTTCGTACCATTATCACTCCCACTCGCTCCTTCACTCTTCCTCTCATCATTACCAATATCACTGTTCGTCGTATTGGACGTATCGGAGTATGCGTTGAGTCCATCGACCTCCTCGTTCTGTTTCTTTACTATATCGCGTTCCCTTTCCTTTTCTTCTTGTCTTTCTTTTTGACTTTGCCCTTTCTTTTTCTCTTCCTCTTCCTTTTCCTTTTCCTTGTCATCTTCCTCTTCTCTTTCCTTTTCCTCCTCCTTTTCCTTTTCAATTTCCTCTTGTTTCTCTTTATACATATCCTTCCCCTTCTCTCTTCCGCCCGTATCCACTAAGCGAGGCTTGTATACCGAGAAGGGAGAGGAAGAAAAGGAGGCATAAGAAGAAGAGGAAGAGGGAGGTGAAGATGAAGATAAAGAGGAAGAGTGTGAGTGGGAAGGAGAAGATAAGGAAGGGTAAGAGGAGGAAGGGACGACCGACATGTGGTGTGCGTAGTTATTTCCAAAGTAGAGGAAGAAGAACTGGACGAAGAGAGCTAAGACGTTATAAGACAGAGAGCATGGCACTAGGACGTTGAAGTAGCTCTTCAAAAACTAAGGGGGAGCGAAAGGCAGAAGGAGGGAGGGGGGAAGCGAAAGAAAAGAGGGGTAACGGAAGGCAAGAGAGGTAACGGAAGGGAAGAGGAACAGAGAGGGAAGGGGCAGGAATCGAAAAGGGAAAAGAAAAGAACGTTGAGGTTGGTTTGGGGTTAGATGGTGTCAACAATACAGAATAAGCAGATGAAGGAGCGAAAGAAAATGGTTGCAAGCATAGGCATTAAGGCACGGTGTGATCGCACATACAGATACACACACATACACACACATACATACACATACATACACATACGCATACACATACACATACACATGCACATGCACATACGCATACACATACACATACGCATACACATACACATACACATACACATACGCATATACATGAACGCATCTTACCGAAAGAACGAAAGGATCCTCGGAGGGGAGTATGATAATGAGCACAACGCAAGAGATTTCCCAGAATTAGAGAAATCCACTGAAAGGAAATATGATTGAGAGGAAAAAGGAACGAGTGGAAACATGAATAGAAGGAGATATAAACGAGAGGAAATGCGAGTGAAAGGAAGTATGAGTGAGAGGAAGTGTGAACGAGAGGAAAAGATAGGCAGGCAGGGTAGAGAGAAACGGAGAAAGAGAGAAGGGAGGAGGAAAAGAGAGGGAAGGGAGAGGGGTCAAATGTTAGAGAACGTAATAAAAGCAATCAAAAAGAAACAATAGAAAAGAGTGCGTTGTAGAAAATGAGAAGATTTGGAATAAACAAATAGAATTCCATGTCGCATCAAGTGTGGAGATGAAGCAGAAACGTATGGAAAGAACAAGCAAATAAGCTAAGGTGGTAGAAGATAGGGAAAAGGCTCATTCATGCTCATATGCATATACACACTAATGCATGTGTATATGTATGTGTATATCGACATATCATACATGCATAAAAAATGGATATGTTCCTATAGAGAGAAAGAGAGAAGTTATAGACGTACGAATAGATGTTTTTCTTGAGTATTTGAATGACTTTCTTCCTCAGCCTTAGCAATCCTCTCCTCGACAGCCTCCTCCTTCCCCTCGACTCTTCGTCCTTCCTCCACTCTCCACTCAGTCCCACCACCCTTTCTTTGCCTTCCCTTTCCTGTGCCCCGTTTTCCTTTCCTTCTCTTTCCCTCAGTCCCCCACGTACCTCCTCCACTCCCTTCCCGCCTGCCTTTCTCTTCGCCCTCTTTCTTGCAGAGTCAAATACCTCGATCGTCCTTAGCGTTTGGATGATCGATGCGTATACGTCGATGAGGCATGAGAGGGACTGATTTTTGCGACAGCAGTACGAACAGCTCCTCTCTCGTAGCAGACACTAGCTCATCCTTTGTTACTCGCACTTCTGCTCCCACTCCCACTCCTCCCACTCCCCCCGCTCCTCCTACTCCCCTTACTCCCAATTCAACTCCCTTTGCTCCTTGCGCTTTGTTGAACCCTGCTCCTCCCTCCTCTTTACCCTCTGGGGTGATAGAAGAGGCGGAAGAAGATGAGGCGGAAGAAGAGGAAGAGGAAGCGGATGTGGAGGAGGAAGAAGGGGAAGAAGAGGTAGAAGAGGAAGAAGAGGCGTTTGAGATGAGAGAATATGGAATCATAACATTAACGGAATCAAGAACCTTGTTTACTATTTCACTCAGCTCTCGTATCGGGTGCCCCTCTTCTTCCTCCTCCTCCTCCTCCTCCTCTTCCCCTTCCTCTTCCTCCTCCTCCACTCCCTCCTCCTCTTCATCTTCGCCCTCCCCGTCCTCGTCCTCATCCTCTTCCTTCTCCTCTAAGTGCGCTCTAGCCATCTCTTCATCGTCCTCCTCTCTTTCTCCTACTCCTTCTCCTTCTGCTTTACCATCTCTCTCACCCTCTTCCTCTCTGCTCCCATCTCCTTCTTCGCCTCCTCCCCCCACATCCTCTTCCTCTTCCTCTTCCTCTTCCTCTTCCTCCTCCTCTTCTTTTTCTCCCCTCATCATTTCCTCCTCCCTACCAGCATAAGCTCCAGAAGTAAAAGTATCTTCTTCTCTTTTCCCTTCTTTCTTTCCTTTCTTCTGCCTTCCCTCCACGTCCTTCTTCCCCTCACCTCGATGTGCGTTCATATTTCCTCTCTTGTTAATCTGTTCCAATATGTCATCCTCTACCGTCTTTCTAATGATCATTTTTAAAAATAGCTCATCGTCTTCCTCATCAACCCATTCCTCTCCAGCATATGCTTCTTCTCCTCCATATCCTGTTCCTCTCCCTCCCCCGTCTCCTTCCCCTTTCCCTTCTCTCTCGTTTGAATCCATTGTTCTGCGCTCACTCCCCCACTCCCTCATTCTTTCCTCTATCAAATCGGAGTGAAAAGGGATAGACACACTGCTGCTTCTATCTCCTTTCCTCTCCCTCTCTGTTTCTCCCTTTCCACCTCCCTCTCCCTTTCTCTCTCCCTCCCCTCTCCCTCTCCCTCCCCCTCTCCCTCTCCCTCTCTTTCTCCTCTCTCCTTCTCCTTCTGTCCCCCCTTTCCCATATGTGTTGGATTTGTTGGACACGCCCTCCCGATCCTCCTTCTCTTCCCCCTCTTTGCCTTCTTCTCTTCGTTGCCTTTCTTCTTCCCTCAGTGAAAATATCTCAATGTCCGTTACTCCCCTTCCTCTCCCATGTCCTATTTCTTCGTCCTGGTTTCTTTTCGTTTTCCAAAACTCACTCAAAAGCATGCCTGTACCTCCTCCCCCCTCTCTCTCTCTCTTTCTCCCTCCTCCATCCTCCTTCCCCCTTCTCCTCCTCCCTCTCTTCTCACATTTTTTCCCTCTTTCTCCTTCACTTGTTCCTTTCCCTCACTCTTTCCGCCTCCCTCCCCTTTCCCTTTCCCTTTCCCTTTCCTTTTCCTCTTTCCCTTTCCCTTTCCCTTTCCCTTTCCATTTTCCATTCCTTCCTTCTCACCTCCCATATCTCTCTCTACCTCCTCCATTTGTCTCTTTCTTTCTGAATTGATCCGGATTACATTCCCATTCTCATCGTAAGCATACTCTTCTTCTAGTCCTCCGTACCCCCACTCCGATTGTCTCTCCTTCCTTCCCCTCTCTTGCTGTTTCCTCTTTCGCATCTCTTTCTCCTTCTCCTTCTCCTTCCTCTTCTGCTTCTTCTTCTTTTTCCTCTTCTTCTTCTTCTTCTTCGTTTTCTTCTTCGTTTTCCTCTTCTAGTTCTTCTTCTTCTTCTTCTTCTCCATGTCCTCTCCCCCTCATCTGTCTGTCTCCTCCCCTTCCCCTCTCTCCCCTCTCTCCCTCTCTCTCCCTCTCTCCCTCTCTTCCCTCTCTTCTCTCTCTGCGTTCCCTCCCTTCCCCTCATTCGCCTCCGCTCACTCCGTTCCTTCTGCTTCCCCCCTCTCTCCCTCTCCCCCTCTCCCCCTCTCTCTTCCTTCCTTGGTGACAACTCGTCCTAGCAGACGCTGCTTTTTACGGAAGAGCCAGAAAGAGAAGGGTGAGGCAGAGGATAAGGAAGAGGAGGAAGAGGAGGAAGAAGAGGTGGAGGAAGATGAAGAGGAAGAGAGACGAGATGATTTTGAAGAAGAGAGTTTGGAAGGTTTAGTTTTAAAAGGTGTGATACGAAAGAAGAGGAGGGAGGGGAAGAGGAGGGAGGGGGGAGAAGGAGGGGGGACAGAGAATGTGATAGAGAATGAGGCGCTATAGCATTTGAGAGGGAAGAGCGAATCACGATACCAGAGTGAGAAGCAGATGAAGATGAGTATGAAGAAGAGAAGGGAGAGGAAGAAGGAGGAGAGCGAGGGGGGAGGGAGGAGGGGGAAGAAAATGGGGCGAGGAGAGAGGAAGAGGAAGAGGAAGAGGAAGAGGAGGAAGAGGAAGAGGAAGAGGAAGAGGAAGAGGAAGAGGAAGTGGGGGGAATAGAGGGAGAAGAAGTGGAAGAAGAGTAAGGGTTAGGTAAAACAGAGGACGAAGAGGGGGGTGAAGAGAGAGGGAATAAGGGGACAGAGGGAGGGAGAGAAGAGAGGGAGAGGAAACGAGGAGCGGGCAGAAGAAGAGGAAGGAAGAAGGATGAGGAGGAGGAGAAGGAGGGATTTTGATGAAGAGAAGGAAGAGATAGTGGGGGTGAAGATGGTGAAGAAGAAGAAGAAGCAGAAGAAGAGGAAGAAGAAGAGGGAGAAGGCGAAGGTGGTTGAGAAGGAAGAGGACAACGAAGACGAAGAAGACGAAGAAGACAAGAAGAAGAGGAAGATGAAGAAGAGGAGGAACAAGAGGGTTGCGTTGGGTGGGTAGAAGACGTGGTGTTGGAAAGACACGGAGTGAGGTGTTGCAGAGCAAGAGGTTCCGTTCTCCTCTTCTTCTGCTCTGCGTCGTTTGTGTTGCCTCTCCTCTCTCCACCCAACGAGCTGCCCTCCTCTCTCCTTTCCTCTCTCTCTTCTCCTTCCCCTCCCACCTCTCGTCCTTATCTTTCACATTGCCACCCACCCATCCCCCGTACTCCTTTTCGTTCCCCTTCTGCGCTATTGGATCTCCACTCTTGTCCTGTCGCTCCCTCTGATTTCCTCCCCACCTGTCCTTCTCCCACTTCTCGCCCCCTCTCCCTCTCCCTCTCCCTCTCCCTCTCCCTCCCTGTATCTCCTCCTGCATCCAATCCATCACCTCCCCTCCCGCTCCCCACCACACCCTTCCCATACATATCTCCCCTTTGTGCGCTCCCACTCCGTGGGGGAAAGACTCCCACTGTTTGTATCTGTTCTCGCTTGCGCCTTCTGTCTTCTGAGTCTCTTCACACCCCTCCCTCCCTCCTTCTTCTCCTTTTTTATACTTGGGAGTTTGTCGTCATCAGGCTTCCCTCCAGCTGTCACGAATGTGTGTCTATTGGTAGACATCTTGGTCAGCCTGTCTTCAAGTATATATGGTATGAGTTCTCTTTCAGGTCCCCTTGGTTCTCTTTGGGATACGATCAAAGCTCTACTGTTCTGGCGTTGCCGATTTAAGCACAAATAACAGACTATGATAGTATTTATAGGAAATATTTAGTTACGTAAAAACATGTTAGAATGGCATTGGTCTTATGTAAAAAGTTTATATCTGCAGCTGTAGTGTGAAATATCTAAATCTGGGATCAAGAGCAAATCTGATAAAAGAAAAAAGACAGAACTGATTAAGCACTTATTTAAACAATGCAATTGGAATTGTAAGATTGGTTCCCCAAAATATGTGGAAACAAACAGTTTATGGATCGGAAATAATCTCGATACACGCTATATATGCATACTCGTGAAGCACTTCGCGAATAAAGGGGTATTGTGTAAGCAAACCTTGAGAAAAAATCCAGGACCTTTTGGGCCAACCAAAGACCTGTTTCTTGTGCGATTTCTGCAATTTGAAGTACAAGGAATGTTATAGGGTATGTGTGTGTCAGAATTGTAGATGAAGAGATTAGCACAGTTAGGTTGCTTTCGACTTTCTGTTTTTTTGCACAATCTTCACATTGTAACATTCCTTTCCTCTATCTTGTATTGAAGCAAAAACGATGAATATGGAGATAGCATTGCATCATATTAATGTTGCTTGTCTCTTGTTTGGATTTTAGAATGAGAAACACGCCTATCAGATTTGGCCACATTAATTGTGTTGGACAACTATGCGCATAGCCTATCATGCGTTTGACGATTCAAAAATAATCTGTTCAGAGCCTGTAAATGAGCATGTGAATATGGAACGATACCGCCTTGAATTGAAGGGGATGTGCAGAACAAAGCACGCAGAGATGTGTTTATTTGAATAACTCCGAAGAAGTACTACACTAACCATGAACGAAAAATGCATTTGGGGGGCACTACATATGAGGCATTTCCGCTGTTCAGTTGATTGTGCACGCATGTAATGTTTACGTTCATGATGAGGTCATCTCACCAACAAACTCCTTAGATCCCACGTGCATTCTCAACATCATCCTATCTCTGCGCAAGACCCAGACATCTCCTTCTTATAAGCCCTCCTCCTCTCCCCGTTGGAGCTGAGTCAAATGCACGTGTGGTTTTTCACGTACAAGGACGACTTGAGTGGTAGTCGTTTCTCCATCCTACTAGCTTTGAATCGAATCTATTTATAGGAGTACTGCATATCATGTTACCTGATGACTTTCTCGTTTGTACCCCTTTGATCTCATTAATTTCGTATTCTGTTTTTCTCATCTCACCTGTGTATCATTTCCCTCAGTCTCGTGTAGTTCTTTAAAGCAACAATGATTATGTGAACCATCTATGAAGTCTAGCGAAAACCTATGCGGTGATATTTCATACACATTTCAACAACAACAATATCGACTTGTATGCTCTTCGGTCGTATTATTGCGTATGCTTTAACTATATGGCAGAAGTAAGTTGGCAGAAATATGAACAATTTATACACAATTTTGAATACGAAAATGGAGAAGTGAAAGTTCATGCGAAAGCATCAAATATTACGTTTATAGAAACGAATCATTTTACCATCGACTATCGCTTATTATATTTTATTGTATTCTCATCTTATACTGTTTTTAGGTTTTCGTTATGTTCGGAAGAATTGTTACTCGTGCTGTTAGACAGTCCACCTTTGCTGCTTCCAGAGTCGGAGTTCATCAAGCCCGCTTTCGTTAACTTCTCTACTGAGTCTCAGAAGGACATTGTTGAGGTCACCGAGAGAGTTCTCGATGTCCTTCGCAGCTTCCCCTCCAGACTGAGAAGAAGGAGAACATTAGCGCTAGTGCTAAGTTCGCTACCGACCTTGGATTGAGAACAGGTAAGGATGACTGCGACATTGTGTGTGAAATTTGTGCTCGAAACTGCAGTATATAACATGTGTGGGGGAGGTGCTAAAATAGGTTTGCAACTAACATATAAATGGATGTTCGTTTCTGTTCATTTTTTGTTTAATTTCCTCACGCCTGACTGTACTTTCTAGCCTCGACCGTGTCAGAGCTTATCCTCGCCGCTTCGAGGATGAGCGCTTGCTGTCACCATTGAGGACGAGAAGCCTTTGAACCTCAGCTACTGTGACCGGAGCCATCGCTGACTGTGCGTTGCTTTACGATGTCTAAGATTGCACTGGGGTAATTGCAAGTGTCTCTCAAGAGATGTATTATGCGTTTAATCAACAGATCGGTCTTTTGTCATCGGTATGAAGATGTGATGGAGAATGCTAATCCAGACTTTTGTTCTTTATCTACTATGGATGTGTACTATACCCTGCAGACGTCATGAAGAACTAAGTTATTATTATGCGTGTGTGTGATGTCCCTCCTATTTTCTTTTTTTTTTCTAATTAAATAAAACTTGAGTATTGTAAAATATGTTACGGAGATATTTTCTGTGTTTGGTAGTGGGCAAGGTGAGTTAGCTACATTTCTATGTAAAATGTATAACTCTGCTACAATATTCGATATACAGTTGCATAATGAAGTAAGCATAAAGCGTGATGTCTTCGTTTTCCCACCATATTCTCCTTGATTATGCTTCTGTCTTGGGTGACTGAGAATTTGTCTGCTAGGTAGTGTCCAGTTTACTAAAGAAAGAGAGTAGAGCAACAAGGATTGAACAAGTATAGCATTCAAATATCCCGTGTATTGTACCGAGTGAGAAAAAAAAAAAAAAAGTGTAAATACATATGTGTATGAGGATGCAATGAAGATGAATGGGGTAGGAGAGGAGGAGTAGCTGGGGTAAAAAGGGATGAGGTGTAGGGTTCCAGTGAAAGGGGCAGGATAGACTGAAAGAGTGGAATGTCAGTGGGACAAACAGAATATGGGGGAAACCAATAGGGGAGGAGAGGAGGCGGGGAGGTAGAGATAGGGAGAGCGAGGTCTTTATTGTTAATTTGTTTTGTTGTGATGTGTATCCTCAGTATTCCCGAATTGTGTATTTATCCCCCATATATCCACCGGTTTACTTTAGTAAAGCCTTAACTGCGAACTTACGGTTGTTGCATACATGCTAAAGATTGTTTGGGGTTCAGTCCTATGAGCTATATTTCATCGTCCTTTAAGATTCGTTCTCTTTCCCTCCCTTCCTCCAACTGCTCGGCTTTACAGTGTTTAACTTGCAGCAAAGAAACGGTAGATTAAACCACATATTGAAATGCATGATTGTAGAAATCACGAATATGAATGGATACTAGTTCGTACATGACAATGCAACTGGGTCCAAATAAAATGGGAATAGGATATTTTCCGGGATGAACTATGTTTTAAATCACAGTAAGTCGATAAATAAGAACTTTTTACAAGATTTATTACAACAATCATAAATTAAACTGACTTTCCTACACGAATCGATAAATTCTGTTCTTTTTGAGTTAGTATTGATAGTGTAAATTACGCTCTGCTCAAAATCCACAATTTTGCCCTGCTTCAGATTTTTTTCTTCAAGTCTATTTTAGGTGGTGGGGAACTAAAGAACATATTTTACTCGTATTAATAGATTGTATTGTTCATAAAAATGTATAACCTGGAGGCTATAAAACTGTTTATCATTTTTAGTAATCAATACTCTGAAATAGTTTTTATATATCAAGTTATTTTGACTTAAAGTTAACTTGAATACATCTAACATTTACAAAAATTAAAAAGCACATGTAACAAATGAGGAACGATATTAATGACTTCAAATTCGTGCTACATAATTAACAGAATGGAAAGATCCTATATTCGAATGAGTGAAACGATTTAAGCAACCAGATTGAAACATCTTACGCCTGCTGAGACCCTCAACATGATGAAAAACAGAAGTTGCCTCGGAGTCAAGGGATTGACGGCGGCTTTCAAGGTCGGAAAATAAACTGCATACCGCCGCTTCAAGAGGACGCAAGAAACAGGCTCCCTCGAACGTAAAAAGGTGGTTATCATCCTTGGGTATGAAGAATGTAACAGGTTTCTGAACGAAAAGAGGTTGGCCGATCTTTTCATCGCAGCGAGCGAGTTGTTTGCATTGCTGCGGACCAAGTTCAGAATTACAGCGCCCAACCAGACAGCGAACCGTTTTTTTAAGGAGAAGGGATGGAAGATGCTGACCTTAAGGATTCGCCCCTTCCGTTGGGACCATCCTGCCACTCTGAGGAAGAGACATGGTTATGCTCTGTGGTTCAAGGAGATGGCGAAAGAGAGCCCCGATTTCAACTATGTCATCTTCATAGACGAAGTGGGATTCAAACCCGGAAACAAAAATATCCAAGTAATTATTCCCAAGGGCTTTGATCAGTATGTTCAGCTCCCCACAGGGATCCACCGAGTCTCCGCAATCATCGCGATTACGACTGGTGGGGTGTTCCATTTCGAGACTCACACCACATCCATCAATGGAGACGCTTTTTACACCTACATGGAAGCCATTATCGAAGTATCACGAACAAGAACAGCAGGCCTTAGTGGACGATCATTATGGACAACCGTTCGATCCACAAGGCGCAAGTGAAGGTCAAGAATCTCAAAGAATGGGGTAATTGTGCAGTTTTTGTCACTGCACTCTCCCTTCATTAATCCCATCGAGTTACTGTTCACCCAGATCAAATAGACTTTCCAGGAGACATCTCCACGTGAAGCTCGATGGTGTGGCTAACTTTGTTCGCTCAGAACAGCAATTCAGGACTCGCGGGAACGTTGTGAAATTCTTTGAACATTTTACGGAATTTGTGCCCGATTGCATCAATAAAAAGAAAATTCAATAAAGAGTTTTACTATTTATTTATTGTCATAGATGAACGTATAATTTTATTTTGTTTAGAAATATATATATCTTATATATGGTTACTTCGCTATTTATTTGAAAATTCTTGTTTTAAGTTAGGTAAATAGTGAAACCTTTATATTTTTTCTCATTGTCTTGAACCTGACTGTACATGTTTCATTCTAATTGGGAAGTTGCAACAAGATTGGTCGCATTGAATGTTATATATTCACTAACACATCTTGATATGCAAGTAGTGAAGGCGCGATATATAATTATAGTTCATGGTTTGTAGCTGAGCCTTTTCCTGACCAGTTTTGAGCTATGCGTTCTTTTTTCTCAGCCTTTAAGTCCTCAACGTCAGATTCGCTCTCTAAGTTTTGTTTAGTATATTAAAACACTTTTATGCACGTAGTGCCTGAGCCTGAATAAGTAAGTCAGCGTGTAGTATATGGTAAAAGTTGATTCATGATAGTTCTCAAATAGAAGAGGAATAGTTCGATTTTCTCAGTATTTTACCATGCAACTACGAGATATGGAGTGAACAATGATGAGATAAAGCACAACTGGATACAGACTTTTGCAAGTATATTGTGCAGCGAATATATTCGTTGATATTTGCCCATGCATTTGCAATAAATGGTTGTGCATGCAATTATGTTTCGTAGTTCCACTAGTTACCGTGGATTTGAGAGAAAATATCTCTTTTATTGGAAGGTGAGCTGCACACCATTTTGAGCAGTAAAGCTTCTATATTTAGAAGAAGTGGAATAACATCAGGGAATGTTATGTAAAATAAATTTTCCCATGTGAATATGCAACCTTATATGTTCTTTGCTTACTTTGCACGAAAATGATTAATTTTTTTTCTGTTATTTCTTGTATTTTTTCTCTATGTATACAAACTTTTGTCTCGTTCGATTTATTTCATGAACCTATGTTGATCATTAGGAAGGATGTTCTCTCGTCTCTCTGCTGCTGCCACCAAAACATCTTTGGTTCGTGGAGTCTCTATTGCGCAGGTTCCCCGTGCTAACTTCAGTGACAAGGTTTCTGAGGTAAATTGTTTCTTTGTGAACATCGTGTATTGTTGCATACCCATGAAACTCCATATCTGCAAGAACGTTTGTTTACTAAGCTCGTGAATATGCCAGCCTTATATGCGAATAGGATACATTTTATCAAATTACGTATCTATGATGTTTGGGGTTCATGTGCGAGCATAAACTGTGGGCCTTTAATATTTATTTATTCATGAAAAGTATTTAATATTCTCTCCTGTATGCAAATGCCAACGATGCATATGTTTCTAACTCTTTCCTACATGACACGATATCATACGTTTTATACATATAATGGAATATGTAGGAAACTCCCTTGACTGAGACTGTGCGTTACTTCCTCGACCCTTCCGACTTCTACAACACCTTGGTCGACAACAAGATGGACTTCTTCACCGGAGTCCCCGACTCTCTTTTGAAGGAGTTCTGCGCCTACGTCAGCGACACTGCCCCCGCGAGCAAGCACGTCATCACTGCTAACGAGGGATCTGCTATTGCCCTTGCTACTGGATACAACCTTGCTACTCGCCGCACCCCTGTTGTTTACATGCAGAACTCTGGATTCGGAAACGCCTCCAACCCCCTGCTTTCCCTTGCCCACCCCAAGGTCTACTCTATCCCTATGCTCATGCTCATCGGATGGAGAGGAGAGCCCGGAAAGAAGGACGAACCCCAGCACATGGTGCAGGGTAAGGTTATGACTTCTCTCCTTGCCGACATGGACATCCCCTTCGAGGTTCTTCCCGACTTCAAGGAGGGAGCTGAGGAGGCCATTGACTCCGCTTCTCACTACCTCAAGACCCGCAAGGGACCCTACGCCCTCTTGGTGAAGCGTCAGACCTTCTCTCCCTACAAGTTGAAGAGCGTTGCCCCTAACAACTACGAATTCAATAGGGAGGAGGCTTTGGAGTTCATCACCAACGAACTCGGAAAGTTCGACGCCGTTGTTGCCACTACCGGATTCGCCTCCAGAGAGCTCTATGAAATCAGAGCTGCCAAGAACCAGGGGCACAACAAGGACTTCCTCACAGTCGGATCCATGGGACACGCCGGAGGAATCGCCCTTGGAATCGCAATGAACAAGCCCTCCAGACAGGTGTACTGTCTCGACGGAGATGGAGCCATGCTCATGCAGATGGGAACCCTCGCCACCGTCGGACAGGTAGCCCCCACCAACTTCAAGCACATCCTCCTCAACAACGGAGCACACGACTCTGTCGGAGGACAACCCTCTGCTGGATTCCTCGTTGACTGGGTTAACGTCGCCAAGAGCTGTGGGTACAAGGAGGCCTTCTCCGCTTCCACCAAGGAGGAGATCGAGGCTGGAATGAAGAGAGTCGCTCAGGCTGAGGGACCCGTCTTCTTCGAGATCAAGGTCAACAAGGGAGCTAGAAAGAACCTCGGAAGACCCAAGAGCTCTCCTGTCCAGAACAAGGAGGACCTCATGGACTTCCTCGACAACTAAGAGAGCTACGACTCTGCGATACATCGTGTTTAGAGAGTGCTAGGTATGCGTTGGAGATACTAATCAGGCGTGTGTTTCTGCTCTGTTTGTGTAGATATGCGCTGCATTTCTAGCTCCTTAAGCAACCGTTCATAGTGCGAGTGCTCTTATCAAACGCTTATTCGTCTTGCATTTGTCTCTCAACTGCATTTGGGTAATTTTTTTTCTTTCCTTTTTTTTCATTATGTTTCTTTTCCTCTTATTTATTGACGCATCTTCTCTGGCCGAACGTCTGGGCAATTAGAAAGGCAAACCACTTGTTAATAATGTATCTATATATTCTAATTAGTTCTGTTTACCTCGAACATATCGTTAGTTGCACCACTCATACGTAAAAGCTTGCTGGTTTTCTTTTTGTTTTTTTCTCTTGTGAGTTTTCCAGACTTGTTTTTTTTCGTGGGGAAGATGTGTGCGTGCTATTTGTATTTGTATTTATAGTTTTACTCAATTTTCTTATATGTGAATTGTTGGCAGCAGTAATCGCGTATGTAACATAAAATAAAACGTTATTCTCTGAGAATAGCATTTCGAACAGCATAGCTCGAAGAATGACGTGTACTTAAATTAACTGGTATCTTCCTTGTTACAATGATTTACTCATCATTACGACACTAGTCCTATACAGTGTTGTGTTATACACAGTTGCATGTTTTACTAACGCCATTAAGAGAAAAGAACGATACCGCGTGTACACGGTTGGACTTACCGTACTGGATTCATATCCCGGTTACAATATGTTATGTTTAATTGTAGGTTGCGTATTTGAACATGCAAGCTAGATAGATGGTGGTGATTCACTGGTGAATCGCCACTGGTAAATTAGAAATGCCGATAAATCAAAAAGGCGGTTGTATATTTCAAGGAACGTGGATACAATGCAAGCCCAATGGATACGAAAATGTTCTTACGAAGGATGAGTGATTATGCGTAATGGAATAAAACGAAACGAAGCTATCTAACTCATTGCTTCAATGTGTAAACACAATTTCTGGAACGAAAATGAGCTAGCAAAACGACGGATATGGGAAGATATTATTGTTCTCACATCATTTCACGCAGCGCAATAAACCATGCATGGAGTAGAGGTGTTAGGATTGTTTGCAATATTGTTGTATAAGTACTGGAATACCACTATACAGAGACAAATATGTAGTGTTTGTTCCTTTTTCGCACTTGGCGCGTATCTATGTTTTTGAATATTGTTCTTGTGTTGAGTCAAAAGCGCATGGAAAGAACGTCGCCTATTTGTATCTCGAAATAGTTTGACAACTGTATTTAATACTTTTCTATTCAACGAATTTATGTTTTTGCATGCGTACTTGAAGGTGAATGTAAGATAGCACATGTAAATGAATGTTTTGAAAAATAATGTAATGTAATTCCTAACATTTGTCATTTTGTATTTGTGGAACGCCCCATTCTTGTCTCTGTGTCGTGTCGACTGCTGCTGCTTGATCTGCATATAAAAGCTGGTTTTTTTCAAGTTCAAACCAATTAGTTGTTATTTATTGTATATCAATAGACGTACAATTGCGTAATCTGTTTAATCGTATAATGGAGGACAATAATGACAATGAGGTTAATGAGCTTCTCATTAACGACGGGTCTTTAGAGGCAGATTGTTTTGTGGATGGAAAACAACTTGAATTTTCATCGTTCGAAGAAGGCGTAGAATTCTTCAATAAGAGCGGTGATGGATACTCGTGGATCAAGGCGGGAAACCCCGCGACTGCTACAAGAGATGGGGATGTGCATTTAAAGGGCTGAGCATGACGACTGGAGAGAGCAGCAAGAGGAGGAAGACGTGGAAGACTCAGTGCAGTTGTCGAGTGAGTTTGAAGAGAAAGAACGACAAGTTCGTTGCGACATACAGAGGGAACCATAACCACAGAAAGGTGGATCTGCGGAATATCCGTCACTCGCAGTTGATTCCTACGGAGATCTGTGACATGATAGGGTCAACGATGAGCAGTCTCACTGCCCTAGCTCAATTCGACATGGTTCGGAAGAGTTCCCCCTCGTCCCCATCGTACTCAGAGACGTGCATGACATTCGATACAAGAAGAAAAGGCAGTTCAGGGAAGGCAGTCCACTTCAAGAGAAGAAGGAGGGGACGGAGGATCAGATGAGTTCTCTGTCGTCTCTCTCCTCCGCTCCCCCTCTCTCCTCCATCACATCTCTCTCCGCCCTTTCCTCCCTCTCCTCCTCTCCCATCATGGCATCTCTCTTCCCTCTCTATCCTCCCTTTCCTCTCTTCCCTCTATGTCTCCTATCAACGCCCTCTCGAACATCCCTTCTCTCTCCTCCATCCCCCTCTCTCTCCTCTCTCTCTGCCCTCTCCTCCCTCTCTGCCGTCCCCTCACTCACGCCTTCTCTTCAACCCCCTCTCATCTCTCTTCCGTCATCCACCCTCTCTCTCTCTCCTCTTCTCTCAATCCTAGCCACCTATTTGGATCAGATCTACACCAGATACAACAACAACAACAACAACAACAACAGCAGCAGCAGCAGCAGCAACAGCAACAGCACCAACAACATCAGCAACAACAACATCACATGCAGCAACAACAACAACAGCTGCTGCATCACCAGCAATTGCAATTACAACAACAACACATGCAGCAACAACAACAGCAACAACAACAACAGCAACAACAACAACAACAACAACAACAACAACAACAACAACAACAACAACAACTGCAACAGCAACAGCAACAACAGATCCAGCTTCAGCTACAACAGCATGCTTCTTCGAACTCCCACCCCTCCTCCCACCCCCCTCTCCCCATCCCTCTTCCCCCACTCCCCTTCAGTTCATTACTCTCTCTCTCCACCCTCCCTCTCCCTCTCACCCTTCCTCTCATTCTCCCTCGCCTCATCCCTCTGCTTCTTACCCCTCCTCCCAACCTCCTTCCCCTGTTCCCCTCTCCCACCGCCACCCCCACTCCCTTTCGCATTCACACGCACGTAAAGCAATGGATGCCTCCTCTCTCAAGGGTGATTTCGAACAGTCTATTTCTCCCTCTACCCCCTTTCCTCCTCTCCCCCGCCCTCAGTCTCTCTCTCCTCACCCCACCCTCTCCCCCATTCCTCTTCGTCCTCCTTCTCCTCCTCTTCCTCGTCTCCTCCTCTTCCCCTCCTTCCGATTCGTCAGTCGTCTGTTCAAACGATGGTACATCCTTCTCCTTTCTCCTCTCTCTATCTTCTTTCTCTTCTTCTCTGTCTTCTTCTTTCTCTTCCTCTCTCTCCTCCTCTCTCTCCTCCTCTCTATCTTCTTCCATCCCTTCCCTCTCCTCTTCTCTCGCCTCTTCTTTCGCCTCCTCCTCATCTCCCTCTTCCATCTCCCTTCCCTCATCTCTCCTCCAAACCACGTTAGAACAACGCTCTCACTCCATTTCCTCCTCCCCCGCCCCCTCCTCTTCTTTCTCCTCTTCCTTCTCCTCTTCCCTCTTCCTCTTCCTCTCTCTCTTCCTCTTCCTCTTCCACTTCATCTTCCTCTTCATCTTCCTCTTCCTCGTCCTCCTCCTCCTCCTCTTCCTCCTCCCCTTCCTCTTCCTCTTCCTCCCCCTCCTCTTCTTCTTCCTCGCCCCTCCTCTTCCTCTTCCCCTCCTCCTTCCTCTCGTTCCCCTCCGTCAGCATCTATTACGATCTCCTCCTCCTGCTCCGCTCCACTTGTGTACTTGAAAGGGAAGGACAGACCTTGTATGTGGGAGAGTGAGGAGGAGAGAGGGTCCCCTTCAGACCAAGAAGATCCCGATGAGAGAAACCGAGGGGGAAGGAGGGACGGAGGAGGAGGGGGAGTAGCCAGTCTAAACGGGTTCATTGGCAGAAAGACGGAGAGAAATGAATTGAAGGAAGGAAGCGAGGGGAGAGGGAGGGAAGGAGCGGAGGGAACGGAAGGAGCGGAAGGGGAAAAAACAAATCAAGTCAGCGAGATGAGTCAAAGAGACGGCAATGGAAGCGAAGGGGAAAGGGGAGCGGGAAAGACTGCTCCTGAGGGCAATGTGTACGACGATAGGAGGAGGGAGAGAGGATATGAAAACGAAGAAGAGGAAGCGAAGGGAGCAAAGAAAGCGAACGACGGGGGAATAGGGGGAATGGGGGGAATAGGGGGAATAGAGAGGGTCGCATGTACGTCTCCACTTCCTTCCTCCCCCTCTCCTCTCTCTCTCTTTCCCACTCTCTTTCCCACTCTCTTTCCCACCCTCTTTCCCACCCACCCTCTTCCCCTCCCTCTCCCGTCCTTTCCTCGACCTCCTCTTCTTCCTCTCTATCTGCCTATCCTCCTTCTGTGCATTCTGAAAACCCGGAGAGAGGGGAGCAGAGGGAGGGAAGGAGGGAAAGAGAAGAAGAGGGGGCTAAGATAGAAGGCAAGAGGGAAAGGAAGAGGGAGAGGGAGAAAGATGTAGAGTTCGAGAAAGCGGAGAGAGAGGGGAGAGCGCAGCATGGAGGCACAGTAAGACCGGAGTGAGAGGAAGAGTAAGATCGTCATCCTCTTCCCGCCTTTCCCTCCCTCTTCCCGTCTTCTACGCCATATTCCTTATCTTCTTCTTCGTCCTTCCCCCTTCCTCTCCCCCTTCCTCCTCTCCCTTTCCCCTCACCTCCTCTCCTGATCCCACTGTCCCGCCTCTACCTGTTCCCTCCGTTTCCTTCTCTTCCTCCTTCCCTTCCTCTTTCCCTTCCTCCTCCTTCCCACATCAACCTCCTCTTCATCCTCCTTCCTTCTCTTATCTTCTTCCTCCTTGTCTCTGCCCTTAACGTTCTCCTTCCCCTCTCTCCCCGCTCCCTCTCATCATCTTCTCACCCATATCCTCATCACTCTCCATATCCCTCTCTGCCCCACTCCTCCTTTTCTTCCCTCCCCACTGCCTCTTCATCTCCCTCCCTTCCTCTCCTTCCCCTCTTCGTCCTCCCCGCCCTCATCCTCTTCACCCTCCTCCTCCCCTTCTTCTTCTACCTCATTCATCCCCCTTCCACTTGCTAAGAACCCGTCAAATTCATCCTTTACCACTGCATCCTCTTCCTTCTCCTCTTCCTGCTCCACCTCCCCTTCCCTCCCCGTTGCCCCTCTCCCCTTCTGTTTCAATGTCTCCCTCTATCTCTATCTCTCCCTCCACATCCACCACCTACTCATCCTCCTCCTCGTCCTCGTCCTCGTCCTCTTCCTCCCCCCTTCTCTTACCCCTCCTACTCCGTACCCCTCTCCTCAACCTTCCCCTCCTCCGCATCCTTTCCCTCCTTTCCCTCTGCCCCTCACCCTATCCTTTCTCTATCCTCATCGATCCCCTCTTCTTCTTTCCTTCCCTCCTCTTCCTCCTCCCTATGTCCCCTCGATCCCTCTTCCCCCTCCTTTTCGGACTTTTCCCCTCCCTCTGACCTCAACTCCTCAGAAACTTGTGGAAATATGAATGATCACATGAACCATCTCTCTCACCCATCGCAGAAGAGAAGAGGAGGGAGGAGAGGCAGTGACTCCGCTGTCGGATCGACTCCCCTCAACTCCTCCTCTCTGGCGTCGCTCTCCCTCCGTCCTTCCCCCCTCAACTTCTTTCTCTTCTTCTTCCTTCTCCCCTTCCGCGTCTTCTTCCAAGCTACAGGTGAGATACATTCCCCTGCCTCAGCCCCCCCAGTCCGCTCAGCCCTCCGTCTCCTCTCCCTCTCCCCTTGTCTCTCCCTCTGTCTCCCCTTCGGTATGTCCCAATTCCTCTCCCTCCTCCGCCCTCTCCTCCTCCGATCTCTCCCTTCCCCACCCCTACGACTCCCTTTCTTCTTTGCCCACTTAAGATTACGAATCCTTCTGTGACCCTTCCCCCGCCCCACTCTCTCTCCTCTCTCTCTCTCTCTCTCTCTTTCTCTTTCTCTTTCTCTTTCTCTCATCTTGACTTCCTATTTTCCCTATCCTTTTCCTTCCTCTTTCCTTCTCTCATCTACTCTCTCTTTCTTTCTTATTCCCCTCCCATGTTTTCATCTATTTCCATCGCACAATGTGTGCATGATGTCTTTTATATGTTTGTGTGTATTATTGTATCATTGTCATTAACTGTTCTTTCTCCTCATTCATTTCTTTGTTCCTTGTTATTGCAAAGTAATGCTCATTTTGCTTATTTTCTGTTCTTTCATCGTATCTTTTATTTTGTCCTAGTCGATGCATGTGTGTGAGTGTTTATATATCTGTGTGTACACATATATATGCACATTTCCTGGATTTGCTTTTACAAGTTCAAGTCCAATGCCTCGTATTTGGTTTTGATGTGTGATAAGATTGTGATATTCTAGGCAGATTCTCATTGTGTTCGCTTGTGTGTTGTTTCTTTTCTGCTTCTTCTTCTGCTTCTGTGTTATCTATTGCTTTTGTCTCCGTATGTGTATAAGTTGTATTTAATGGTCTCTGTTCGAGAATTGATCCATCTTGTTTCCTAAGATGCAATATTTTATGATTAAAGAATTGGTTAATGTGCGCGTGAATGAGTATACAATGTATTAAATTGGGTTCATAGATGCATTCCTAGGTTAGTTAGCGTAATAAACACTGAATATATGTCTTCGGCGATGTTGTCTTCGGTGGTGCTTCGAGGCCTGGGATAGATCAGGTTAGTTCTGAGGAGGCATTGGGGGTTTCCTCC
>JAWNMU010000098.1:0-93402 GCA_035043665.1 Drosophila quasianomalipes
CGTGTGTGTTATATTGTATCATAGTGTGTCACTACAGACGACCTACAACCTTATGAAATATACACTTAGTATATTTTTGATCGCAAGCAGTGGTCCACTTTTACGACTAACTTAATGAAAATTGAATCGTCTAATCGGATCACTATATCATAAAACTATTTGATTTCTTGTTTTTGGAAATTTATTTTATATTTTTAAGAAATAAGTATTGGGAAACAAATTTCTAAAACATAGAAGGCCTTAAATCCACAATCCCAAAAATATGGAGATTTCTTATATTTTTTATAACTATTTCCATTCTTATAATCTGCTTAGCGACAGAACAACGGACGGGACAGATGGATATGGCTATATCGACGCAGTAGTTGAGCCTTATTAAGAGCACATATACTTTTAATATGGTCGGATATGCTTTTTGCTGCAAGTGTTATACGACTTGCACAAAATAATAATACCGTTTTGTGAGTTAAGTGACTTCCCACAGACCTACTCGGCTTCTGCAGCTAATCTACTACAGCAGTAATCTAATGATTACTGTTTACATTTCTCCTTTTTAGAAATACATTTTTAATAATAGAAAATAGTTCTAAAACAGTAAAAAAACAAAATATAGTTTTTGGTATTGTCGATTTAGTGTAAACCATTCAAATTTATAGAATCCTTTTTTTAACATCTACAAATTATTTCTAAAACAAGAAAACTTTCTAGTTTCAGGGTGATTTTCTGAAGTGCATGATGATTTTTTCTGAGTGTACTTTCAAGGGTTGGCATAGCAACAAGAATTATCTGTGCAAACAATAATAAACCCTTAACTGAGCTGATTGCATACATGTAGAAAATAGCTTAAGCTGATGCATTTTATGAATTCAATGGGTTCTACTTACGCGGCCCGCTAAACTTTCGTTGAGGTAGACAACACCCGTATCGGCATCGATGCGAAAAGGTATTTTATTCTCTGCGGTTGCCTGCTGCTGACTTGAGCCGATAGCGGGGAAGCGGGGCTCAATGCCGAATACCAGACTATCGCCGTCGGCGTCTTCGGCATGCACTCGGTCAATGATTTGGCCAACAACTTCGGACTCCGAAATTCGCCAATTTCGCTCTCGGACATATAAAACTGGCGGCGCATTTTGCTCCTGTGCAATAGCTGTGAATAATTTGAAATAAATTATGAATTAAATAATAAGGAGAAAATCGATTTTCAAAACATCAGCGAAAAATTATTTAATAATTTTCTTTTATAATTTATTAAAAATAAAAAATACTCTTCCCAGAACAAGTTTTGTCACTACGTTATTGAAATTTGTTCTGCTTACAATATTAATTTTTAGATGGTCTCAAAATGTTTATTGTGGTACCTAACTAAGAGCTTAAGGTTGCGAAAGGGATAGTATGTGAATTAGAGAACTAAATTTCGTTCATGAAATTGCCATGTATTTAGCTCGTGGCTGAGAGCCAAAGAATTACCTAGCAAAATTTCCAAAAGGTCACAGTTGGTGTTAAATTAAGAAAACGCTCTAACTTTCTCGTGTGATTTGTTTACAAAATATTTGGATACAACACAATTGGCTGGATTAAATTTGCGTACAAAAACATAATATATAAATGATTTTGTATATGTATTTTATAGTTATTTATTTATATTAATATTATATAAGCAAATTAAAATGTAAAAAATATAAGAGAACTGCAATGTGGGTTGCAATCGCCGCAATCATCTTATTGGAACAGGAAGCCGAAGTGGATTAAGTGCCGATAGCAACTTTCAGAATATTTCAATTTTGTTTTGAATTAATTCCATGGACTCCAGTTTTGCCGTCTCAAAACCGGAAAACATGTTGATAGCGGTTTTACAGCGTTGATTTTTTATTTTTTCATTATCGACACATTTTTTTAGGTTTGAAAGCTGGCCTTTATTGTGGCCAACAAAGCAATCAAAGAGTAAAACGCTATATTGCGATCAATAATTACATAGAGAAGCAGATGCGAATAAAATTTTGGTCCTCTGAAATTGACATAGTGGAAAACTGTGCCTAAAATGAATCATACAAATTTGAAAAATAGTATTTTGATTTGCGTTGCACGTCCCACTGTGCGCTCTTTGAGTATTTCGAATATATACTCTAAGCAAGCTCTGCTTTTGTCATCATGACTCAACTATAATACCCTCTACAAGGCTAAGAATGTAAAAGTAAAAAAATGTAAATTTTATACCGTATCATTTTGCTCTTCTTAAAAACAATAAACATTAATTCCCGATTGTTATGAAAGTAGCATTTTAAGCTATTTCATCTCCAAAATTCCTTTGAGATATATATATATTTTTTTGAAAATATTATATTATAGAAGAAGACGCAGCATCCTAGGGATGTATGTTTTGAATTTCAAAGACATGAGAATGACTCAACCCAACAAGGATCCGCCCATTCATGCGGGAAATGGGGCTGAGATGGAAGAGCTATAGGCCCAGAAGGGGGCACAATAGATCGAGTAGGTCGCGGTGCAATTACAATTATTATATATTGATTAACTAAAGCAATTAAAATGAAACATTTAATCATAATCGGTTGGAAAATATTGATGTTGAGAAAGTCGTTAGTTCGTTGTAAGTCAGCAAGAAGCTCAGTTCTTAGAATATGTATACATGTAAATATTTACAATAATCTGCAATAAGTTCAATTTCTACGATATACGAAAATAAACCTATCCCTGGTACGGATTCGATTTTGCGTGCGCGTGTATCAATTATAATTGTTTTCCAACTTTGGAATTTTATGTTTGCATAACTACGGCACACATATAAGTCGAGGGAATAGACATCTCATTTGTAAATAATGTTAAGACCAGAATGTATATTTGCATACAAATGAATATTGCATATCATATTTTTAACGCTCCGACGACATTTTTTCGTTAAGTTGGCTTGTGCCAATCAGTTGCGAGACAATCGAGCTGTTGCTTATAGGTGATTTTAATTGTTATTCCGAGAAGCGATCGAATAAAAGGGTCAAGAATTTTACGGCGGATGTGGAGCTAGTGTTTACAGATAAATGTTTTTATTAATCATTAATGTTCCAGTTTCACAGAAGGACTGCTGAAATTTAATTTAATTTATTTTTTGTTTGATAAAATCCGCAAGCGCAGTGATTTAAAATTTTTAATCAATCAATAACTTCTCCCTGTTTGCCATTTATCGATCAAAATCGATACAGCATTAGAACGTAGTATAAATACACCTTGCCAATATATTTCATAAAGATGGGATAAGAAACACAAAAGTTGTTAGTGAAACGTATTTTCATACTGAGCAAAACACATAGCAGAAAGGAACATTTTCAGTGATTTGTATAAAACACATAAAAAGTGAAATGTATGAATACACAAATCACTGAACTGCATCGATCTTCAACGATTAGCCTCCTAAAATTTCTGTATAAATCAATTCAGCAATTGACAGGGCTTACTCAAATCCCAATGATTATTCGCTTCGCCTCGATGGAAATGATCGAAAAATTGGAACGATTAAAATCATCATAGCAGAAGTTTAAATGTTTAAATAATATGATCTGATTGTTACCGAACGAAATCAACTCGTCGATTATCGTTGAAGAGGACGAGCCTAAAAATTGTTTTCATGTGAACACAAGCATGCACATACATAAACACATATGTACATACATACATACATACATACATATTTAACCTCATTCATCGATCGTCTTAAGTTGAGCAAAAAAAAAAAAAAAGCGGTGATCCTCCCGGCTGCTGCAAAAGCTATTGCGTCACAAATAATCACGAGTACATGTTCGGGCGTGATCGATCATCGACTCTTCGAGAAGAAAATGTTGTTATTGCCGATCATTTCTCGAATGCCGGAGATTTTTATTTTAAATGAAAGAATGAATAAAGATATGCGCTGCTTTTTTGATTTTGCGATCCTTAAGCAGCTGGCATTCATAACAAATAATAGCAGCGGCAGTTGCACAAACGCAAATTTTAAATAAAAATTAAAATTGTAGTGTGACAAGCTTTGAAGATCCGCGAATCAAATTAAAACCTGTTTTAATCGATTTAATATACTTAACAGCGGTATATAGACTATCTCCTAGTTGGACACTCCCCACTTGACCAATACTATTCGGATTTTACTGCTTTCGCTATGCTATCATATTCAATAGATTCAGCTACTTTGTTATTGCTTTCGTACAATTCCGCAGTAAGCGATTTCAATTAAACTACTCGTTGTATATATTCCGAGTGTTAAGTCTCCAGCTTCAAGGGCATAGAATAAAGTTTGGCATAACGCTTGGCGGAAACTGCATAAATCTAATTGAAATAATTCCGGCTTCGGTATCAAAGTATACAAAATTCCATTTTGATTACATTTTCTCATGTCGGCATTAGAATTTATTCATTTACTTATGTAATATCGACTAATATTAGTTGACATAGAAATAATACAAAAAGTTGTATGTAGAAAAATTTAATATTTTTAAGATCACTGGGGTATTTAAATGCACAATCGTGAAACATTTGTTGCATAGATTAGGGAAACCCCAGAAATAACTCAATAAGACCAAAAGAAAGGGTTTTATGAATTAGTAAAGATGACCAACCACAAAGCATGGCGTTTTTTTGTAAATATATGTTTATCATGGTGAATACTTGTTGTGCATACTTCTTTTGTTTTTATAATTTATTCTCATATCTTAATTAATTTAAGCTTCAAAAAAATGTGGGTCATTTGAATGGCTGCGAGGTGGACGTTTTAAAGATGATTCAATAAATTTGTATACCTGAATACATTTCATGATATGATTCAATTTTCTTATGTCGACATATAAACACACGTTTTAAAAAACGCTTTTTTAAATATATTTTTTTATCATAGTAAATACTTGTTGAGCATACTTGTTCTGTTATTTTTTATTTATATTCATACTCTTAATTAATTTAAGCTGTACAAATTGTGCGAGACAGACGTTTTAAAGATGATTCAATAAAATAGCATACCTGAAAGCCACATTATCTGCTTATATGGCAAAAAAAAAAAAAATCCGGGTCAACGATTTACTTTTGCAAGTTTATTGGCAACGAAAATATTACGAGTAATATTCAATACTCAGGCAAAAGCGCAACTGGTGCGTCCAACAATAGATTGCAATCTTGAAAGCCCACACCAAGTGCCAAATGCCAAATGACAGTGGGTGAAACCATAGTGAATATGTATTACCTTGACCGTGACTACTTGTCATTTCACTTCGGAGACGACTGTGGCCACAACTTGAACTTTCTGCAGAAGTACGACTGAAATTCAGAAGTGAAATTGAAATTCGTTTAAGTTTGATTCCATGCTTTCAGCTAATTTGGATAATTAAAGTAATTTACCACAAAACAAACAGTAGGAATGTACTAGTTGAGAATGCTTGGCTAAACTTAAATAACCATAACGATTAGAGGCAGTAATCAATAATAAAACTTACCTTCATATTATTCACGATCACGACAACTACCAAAATGGCAATGTCGCTGAAATTGCGTTCTCCGGGAAGGCATAGAAATGCCATTGCCAGGGGAGAGCTTCATTGTTCAAATGCCAGAGCGGCCGTGTTGTTCAAAATGTAACACACACTTCTGAAGCACACCCCTACCAACTCCAAGAGCATGATCTACACAACACTCAGAAAATTTCAATTTAAAATGATTCTGAAAACTATAGTTTCTAGAAATAATTTCGCAAATAGAAAAAAAACATGTTTTTTAATTAGAAAGGTTTATTCTTTAATCGAGATCTCAGTAGGTACTCTTTTATTATTTAAGAATTTCATTTCTAATAAGTAGAAATGCAAAAAATTCTGGAATTGGGTAATTAATTGGATTTAGTGATTTTGAGCACTGACTTTTTTTTCAAATTAAATTATATGAATTTATAAACTATCCAAAATTTTGTATATGATATCTCTAAAAAATATTTTCACGTTTATTTATAGGCTAACAAGAAAGCTCACATTTTAGAGGTTACCTACATGCTAATAAAAAAATATTCGAAATTATTAATATTTTAAATTAAAATGTAGCATGAAAATTAGAAAAGAAAAACCATATGATGTTGCATAATTAGATGACTTGTTCCGGCGCGTGGAGCGTCTAGTTCAAAACTCGTATGACGCAGTTTTGAGTGTACTGATAAGAAGATATTGACTTTGGCAGATTCCCAAATTTTAGTGTTCAGCGTGCACGGCTCATTAAATTGATTTTGTTCGATGCTCCACCAAAGTTTGTCACATCAGAATTTCGGCCTTTGTATATATATATATATATATATATATATATGTTTGTATGTGCCAGAGTACGCACGCAAAATATCGATGCAAGTTGCGATGGTAGTGATGAGCACGAAAGAGCATGATTTCTTCTCTCTCCAAGTGCATGGCGACCGGAGCCATGCTCCACGAAAATAACAACCAAAAATGTGGCCGCGGTGGTGCAGGGGAAGCGGGAAATAACACGTATTTCCCAAAAGGGGAGCCACATGCGTTAAACAAAGTTATTCTTTTGTATGGGACATGTCGCTTTCTACATTCATTATACCTTCAGCTGGCATATTGTTTTTTAAGATCACAAACACAGGTTTTTCAGAAGGCCACCCCAATTACGAGATTTCCGAGTTTAGCTCTTCCCTTCGATATTTCGACAAATACTTTCGCAAGTTGAAATAAGGTTCACACTTTAAACTATTAATCAATATTTTTTTGCTTGCATTTTTGTACAATTGGATATATACATATACATAAATTTTGTTGCACGCTTGTATGTATTTGTTACTTGCGTCTCGTGTTGCAAACACAAATATATAAATCGCTGATACCTATAATTTGAGGCTCGATCAAAGCACAAGGTACCAAGACGCGCGCGATACGATGCACCTGCTACGATTCACCGATTCATGAATGGTCTCTCGCTGCGAGTTGGTACGTACAGACGCGCAATGTATTTCTCTCTCTCTCTCTCTCTCTCTCACCGAATCTCTACCGACTCTCGATTTTCTCAAGACAACGCTCGAAACCGGTTCCTTATCTCATTCCCCACATAATTTTTTCACACATTTACAACGTTTTTACTGTACTAACTCGGCTCTCAATGAAATAAAAAACGCTTAACTTTGAGATTTTAAACAGCACAACAGCGACAGAATTTTCTTATTGCAGAAAGTGATACGAGACCCGGTTTGACTATATTATATAGCTCAAATAGAAACAATTAGACAAAATTTTGCCAATCTGCAATTTTCCTCATTACATCTTATCTCGATGTTCGGCAGAGCCGGTTCTTTTCATAACTTAATGATTTGTAGTTTGCCGCAATATTTGTGTGCAAACCGTGTGCTCCTTCAAGTATCGATATCTCGTCTCGACGACCATGTTTGTCGAGAGATAATTTGAAATCAAAATGTCAGCCTGCATTATATTGCAAGCCCATCAGCTCATGAAACCTCTACCGAATTCAAGCAGTCTATCAAAAATGCACAATATTGGCAGACTAATTAGTACGTTTTACGGTTTTAAACTTTGTATTCAATGAATTCAATTGTATCGATTGGCAAGCTTTTATCTATTTAAAATGAAAATATCTTAATTTATAACATGCTTACTTATAATATATATACATCACAAAAATTTTAATTGCAGTTCAGACTATATCCATGAATATATAAATGGGAAGTGTATAATTCACAAGTCGTGTACTGATAATATAGATCTAATAAATAATTACAGATGTTTTCTAATAAAAAAACAGTTTGAAATTTGCTGAAAATTGGTCAGTCAATTCAAATTATTCTGCAAATCTCACGGAATTTCGTTTTTATACAGCAAACGATATTTCCATAAAAGCGATATATTGCACGAGCAAACCGAAAAGGGTTGCCGCACAGAAATGCTTTCATTATTTGTATGGTGCCGACAAATATAAGATTATAAAACAGTTCAAAACTACTGCAAAAGGCTTCAACTGTGTTTATTTATCTCTTTTCTAGGTTCTTCGCTAAATCCGACATATTTTGTATCAGGCAGTATGTATAAGCCACACATGTTTATCTTAGGTCTGAGGATAGTAAGCCAAAAGCTTCGTCGATTTGCAACACTTGGTCGGATTTAGCGAAGAACATAAATAAGAGATAAATCAAGAAGCACAGGACAAGCCTTTGCAATTAGTTGTGAACTGTTTTATAATCTTATATTATTATTTTTCCATACTCATTGACGTAAGCTAGATTTGAGTATTTTTTAAATATTTAATTTTCAAACTCACATGAAATCAAAACAAACACTTATTTAAAGCATTTCTGTGCAACAACCCTTTTCGGATTTTGCTCGTGCAATATATCGCTTTGCTCAAATATCGTTTAGCAACATAAAACCAGGGCTGAGTGGATACACCGAGGAACGATAGTTATGTGTGGAACATGTTTGAATTTGCAAATAATTTGAAAGTATTTATTACATTATTTATTAATTTTCAACAAATTTCAAACTGTTTTTTTATTAGAAGCATGCAAGTGAAAAACTGGTATTTGATGCAGATTTATTAGATCTACCAATATTATCAATACGATTTGTGAAATTTTATACATACATTTATATAATCATAGATATAGTCTGAACTTTAATTAAAATTTTTGTAGTGTATATATATGATAAGTAAAATATTTATAAATTAAAGATTAAAGTATTTTCGTTTTAAATATAAAATAAAAGCTTGCCAATCGAGTGATAAGAATTTAATTAATTCATATAATTAAATCTAAAGGTTTAAAATATGGCAAGACGTGCTAAATTAAATCTATTAACTCAGTATTGCATTTTGGAAAATAGTAGACTTAATATGAATTCGGTAATTTAGAGGTTTCATGAGCTATAAAGCAGTTGTGGGTGGAGCACAATATAATACATAGGAACTGATGGCCTTTGGTCAATTTCAAAATCGTATTCAAATAAACCGGCTTTGTGATAAAAACAAACAGTGTGACCACTATCGATATTGTTATTTAAGCAAGCAAGGGCACACGGTTTTGCTTTTACGATCCACAAATATTACGCTAAACTAAATCATTAAGTTATGAAAAGAACCGAGCTTCGTATGCCAGATTTATCAGATAAAATATGAAAGTTAATAATATTTTACCAAAATATGAGGAGAATCTTTTTTCACAGATGAGCAAAATTTTTGTCTAATTGTTTCTATTTGAGCTATATAATATAGTAGTCTGTTCCGGTCAGTTTTATCCTCCTGCAATAAGAAAAATTCTGTCGCTTATTGTGCTGTTTAAAATCTCAAAAGTTAAAGCAGTTTTTTTTATTATTTCATTGAGGCCATTTATACGAGTTTCTGGGATGTAGTAAAACGTTGAAATAAAATGTGTGAAAAATTATGTAAGGGAATGAATTAAGAAATTTCAGTGGAGTTTCAGAAACCAACGTTTGTCTTGCAGTTCCAGTCGAAGAGTCGATTAAAGAGCAAGACTCGGTGGAGAGAGAGAGAGAGAGAGAGAAAGAGAAGCATTTAAAGTTTGTTGTCTGTGGCATTCAGACAAGTTTTTCGTTGTTTTGCTGCTCTTGTGATTAGTGCAAAGCTTGAGAGACCGATCATGAATCAGTAGTCTATACACCGTGCTGGAATACACATCGTATCACATCGCGCGTATTTTGTATGCTGATCGAAACGCAAATTGTGAAAGTTTTTATAGGTATCAGCGATTTATATATTTGTGTTTAAAACATACAGACGCGAAAAGTAATAAGTACAAAGGTACAAGCGTGCACAGCAAAAATATATATGTATATATATATGTATATATATCCAATTGTACAAAAAAGTACAACAAATATTGATTAATAGTTTAAAGTGTGAACCTTATTTCAACTTGCGAAATATTTGTGAAACAAAATATCGAAGGGAAGAGCTAAACTCGGAAATCTCGTATTAAGTGTATACGGATCTGAAAATTGTATATATGCAAGTGTGTGTGTGTTTGTGACGTCATCTTAAAGAGCTAATGCTACAGCTGAAATGAATATAATGAATGTAAAAGCATTTGCTGTCCATACAAAAGAATAACTGTTTGGCACTTTGCATGTGGCTCCCTTTTGGGAAATACGCGTTATTTCCACTCCCTTGAACTACCACCACCACCACTACCAACCACATTTTGGTTGTTATTTTGGTTAACTCATTGGGTATGTCCAGTGATTGCGCCATGCACCCGTATATGAGAAGAAGAGAAATCGCTTACCCTCTTCGTGCTCGCCACATACCATCGCAAGCTTTGTTTTCTTATAACCTGTTTTACGTGCGTACTCGCAACACATACAAACATATATATATATATATATATATATATATATATACAAAGGCCAACAGGATCTGGTCGTAAGCTGATAAACTGGTCTAGGTCTTTCACATCAGACAAGATCAATTTAATAATTGCGTGCACACTTGCGCTGAAGACTTTACTTAAGTTTAAAGAATCTGCCAAAGTCAATATCTTCTTATCAGTACACTCAAAACAAATCGCCCTGAGTTTGAGAAATTCGCCAATATTTTTTTGCGCCAAGGATAAGTCATCTAATTATGCAACGCACCATGGTTTTTTTTTTCTTAATTTTCATGCTACATTTTTTTTTAAATTTAAAATTATGTGTAGTTTTCAGGCTGTTTCTTTTTAATATGCGTAGAACAATTACCTCTAAAATGAACTTTCTCGTTGCTTATATAAATTAACGTTAGTATTTTAAGATATCACTTATACAAAAATTTTGGATAGTTTATAAATTCATATAATTTAATTTGAAAAAAAAGTCGGACTCAAAATCACTAAATCAATTAATTACTTGAATTTACAGAATTTTTTTTTTGCATTTCTACTTATTAGAAATGAAATTCTTAATAATATAAAAAATTTCTACCATATTTTTGGGATACTCGATTAAGGGCAAACCTTTCTAATTAAAAAACATGTTTTTTTTCTATTTAGAAATTATTTCTAGAAACTTTATAGTTTTCAAGTCGATTTTCTATAATTCGGGGCGAGTTTTTTCTGAGTGTATCATTTGTGTTTAAGCAAACAAATCGCTCTTGGATTGAGTTGGAATTGTGCTTCAAAAGTGAGTGTTACATTTTGAACAACGCATTGTGTCCTTTGTGTTATAGGTTTGCCGCTCTGGCGGTTGAGATTACACAATGAAGTATCCCTTTGAGCGGCATTTCATATGCAAGCACAACATGTCCGGAACTTCGAAGCGGTTCAGCATTCACATTGCCATTTTGGTGGTTATCGTGATCATTAATTTGCTCTTTACATATGAAGGTAAGTTTTATTATTGATTACTGCCTCTAATCGTTATGGTTATTTAAGTTTAGCCAAGCATTCTCAACTAGTACATTCCTACTGTTTGTTTTGTGGTAAATTACTTTAATTATCCAAATTAGCTGAAAGCATGGAATCAAACTTAAACGAATTTCAATTTCACTTCTGAATTTCAGTCGCTTAATTTCGGTTAACGGTTAACGTTTTCGATTACAATTTAATTTGCTGATTGCACACAACCCCAAAGGATAATTAGAAAATAACGGCCTTGGCATTATGTTAATAGTTCTACTTGGGCTTCTGTCAATCACCGACCCTGATAGAAGCGACATAGTTGTGGAATGCCACTGAACTTACACCTGCCTCATTCGTACTTCTGCAGAAAGTTCAAGTTGTGGCCACAGTCGTCTCCGAAGTGAAATGACAAGTAGTCACGGTCAAGGTAATACATATTCACTATGGTTTCACCCACTGGCATTTGGCATTTGGCACTTGGTGTGGGCTTTCAAGATTACAATCTATTGTTGGACGCACCAGTTGCGCTTTTGCCTGAGTTTGAGTATTGAATATTACTCGTAATATTTTCGTTGCCAATAAACTTGCAAAAAGTAAATCGTTGACCCGGATTTTTTTTTTTTTGCCATATATGCAGATAATGTGACTTTCAGGTATGCTATTTTATTGAGTCATCTTTAAAACGTCTGTCTCGCACAATTTGTACAGCTTAAATTAATTAAGAGTAAGAATATAAATAAAAAATAACAGAACAAGTATGCTCAACAAGTATTCACTATGATAAAAATATATTTAAAAAAGCGGTTTTTTTTTCCAAAGTAATTATTGATTATATGTCGACATAAGAAAATTGAATCATATCATGAAATGTATTCAGGTATACAAATTTATTGAATCATCTTTAAAACGTCCACCTCGCAGCCATTCAAATGACCCACATTTTTTTGAAGCTTAAATTAATTAAGATATGAGAATAAATTATAAAAACAAAAGAAGTATGCACAACAAGTATTCACCATGATAAACATATATTTACAAAAATACGCCATGCTTTGTGGTTGGTCATCTTTACTAATTCATAAAACCCTTTCTTTTGGTCTTATTGAGTTATTTCTGGGGTTTCCCTAATCTATGCAACAAATGTTTCACGATTGTGCATTTAAATACCCCAGTGATCTTAAAAATATTAAATTTTTCTACATACAACTTTTTGTATTATTTCTATGTCAACTAATATTAGTCGATATTACATAAGTAAATGAATAAATTCTAATGCCGACATGAGAAAATGTAATCAAAATGGAATTTTGTATACTTTGATACCGAAGCCGGAATTATTTCAATTAGATTTATGCAGTTTCCGCCAAGCGTTATGCCAAACTTTATTCTATGCCCTTGAAGCTGGAGACTTAACACTCGGAATATATACAACGAGTAGTTTAATTGAAATCGCTTACTGCGGAATTGTACGAAAGCAATAACAAAGTAGCTGAATCTATTGAATATGATAGCATAGCGAAAGCAGTAAAATCCGAATAGTATTGGTCAAGTGGGGAGTGTCCAACTAGGAGATAGTCTATATACCGCTGTTAAGTATATTAAATCGATTAAAACAGGTTTTAATTTGATTCGCGGATCTTCAAAGCTTGTCACACTACAATTTTAATTTTTATTTAAAATTTGCGTTTGTGCAACTGCCGCTGCTATTATTTGTTATGAATGCCAGCTGCTTAAGGATCGCAAAATCAAAAAAGCAGCGCATATCTTTATTCATTCATTCATTTAAAATAAAAAATCTCCGGCATTCGAGAAATGATCGCCAATAACAACATTTTCTTCCCACTCAAACAATCGATGATCGATCACGCCCGAACATGTTCTCGTGATTATTTGTGACGCAATAGCTTTTTTGCAGCAACAGGGAGGATCATTTGGCTCAGAGGCTTAAGACGATCGGTGAATGAAGTTAGATATGTATGTATGTATGTATGTATGTACATATGTGTTTATGTATGTGCATGCTTGTGTTCACAGGAAAACAATTTTTTAGGCTCGTCCTCTTCAACGATAATCGACGAGTTGATTTCGCTTCGGTAACAATCAGATCATATTATATAAATATTTAAATTTCTGCTATGATGAATTTAATCGTTCCAATTTTTCGATCATTTCCATCGAAGCGAAGCGAATAATCATTGGGATTTGAGTAATCCCGGTCAATTGCTGAATTGATTTATACAGAAATTTTAGGAGGCTAATCGTTGAAGATCGATGCAGTTCAGTGATTTGTGTATTCATACATTTCACTTTTATATTGTTTTATACAAATCACTGAAAATATTCGCACTTTCTGCTATGTGTTTTGCTCAGTATGAAAATACGTTTCACTAACAACTTTTGTGTTTCTTATCCCATCTTTATGAAATATATTGGCAAGGTGTATTTAAACTACATTCTAATGCTGTATCGATTTTGATCGATAAATGGCAAACAGGATCAAACAAAAAATAAATTAAATTAAATTTCAGCAGTCCTTCTGTGAAACTGGAACATTAATGATTAATAAAAACATTTATCTGTAGAAGCACTAGCTCCACATCCGCTGTAAAATTCTTGACCCTTTTATTCGATCGCTTCTCGGAATAACAATTAAAATCACCTATAAGCAACAGCTCGATTGTCTCGCAACTGATTGGCACAAGCCAACTTAACGAAAAAATGTCGTCGGAGCGTAAAAAATATGATATGCAATATTCATTTGTATGCAAATATACATTCTGGTCTTAACATTATTTACAAATGAGATGTCTAGATCCACTCGACTTATATGTGTGCCGTAGTTATGCAAACATAAAATTCCAAAGTTGGGAAAACAATTATATATAATTGATACGCACGCAAATCGAATCCGTACCAGGGATAGGTTTATTTTCGTATATCGTAGAAATTGAACTTATTGCAGATTATTGTAAATATTTACATCTACACATATTCTAAGAACTGAGATTCTTGCTGACTTACAACGAACTAACGACTTTCTCAACATCAATATTTTCCAACCGATTATGATTAAATGTTTCATTTTAATTGCTTTAGTTAATCAATATATAATAATGTAATTGCACCGCGACCTACTCGATCTATTGTGCCCCCTTCTGAGCCTATAGCTCTTCCATCAGCCCCATTTCCCGCATGAATGGGCGGATCCTTGTTGGGTTGAGGTCTTCTATGTCTTTGAAATTCAAAACATACATCCATAGGATGCTGCGTCTTCTTCTATAATATAATATTTTCAAAAAAATATATATATATTCAAAGGAATTTTGGAATGAAATAGCTTAAAATGCTACTTTCATAACAATCGGGAATTAATGTTTATTGTTTTTAAGAAGGCAAAATGATACGGTATAAAATTTACATTTTTTTACTTTTACATTTTTAGCCTTGTAGAGGTATTATAGTTGAGTCATGATGACAAAAGCAGAGCTTGCTTAGAGTATATATTCGAAATACTCAAAGAGCGCACAGTGGGACGTGCAACGCAAATCAAAATACTATTTTTCAAATTTGTATGATTCATTTTAGGCACAGTTTTCCACTATGTCAATTTCAGAGGACCAAAATTTTATTCGCATCTGCTTCTCTATGTAATTATTGATCGCAATATAGCGTTTTACTTTTGATTGCTTTGTACAATAAAGGCCAGCTTTCAAACCTAAAAAATGTGTCGAAATGAAAAAATAAAAAATCAACGCTGTAAAACCGCTATCAACATGTTTTCCGGTTTTGAGACGGCAAAACTGGAGTCCATGGAATTAATTCAAAACCAATTGAAATATTCTGAAAGTTGCTATCGGCACTCCATTCGGCTTCCTGTTCCAATAAGATGATTGCGGCGATTCAACCATTGCAGTTCTCTTATATTTTTTACATTTAATTTGCTTATATATTAATATAAATAAATAACTATAAAATACATATACAAAATCATTTATATATTATACGCAAATTTAATCCAGCCAATTTGTTGTATCCAAATATTTTGTAAACAAATCACACGAGAAAGTTAGAGCGTTTTCTTAATTTAACACCAACTGTGACCTTTTGGAAATTTTTTAGGTAATTCTTTGGCTCTCAGCTACGAGCTAAATACATGGCAATTTCATGAACAATTTAGTTCTCTAATTCACATACTATCCCTTTCGCAACCTTAAGCTCTTAGTTAGGTACCACAATAAACATTTGAGACCATCTAAAAATTAATATTGTAAGCAGAACAAATTTCAATAACGTAGTGACAAAACTTGTTCTGGAAGAGTATTTTATTTAATAAATTATAAAAAGAAAATTATTAAATAATTTTTCGCTGATGTTTTGAAAATCGATTTTCTCCTTATTATTTAATTCATAATTTATTTCAAATTATTCACAGCTATTGCACAGGAGCAAAATGCGCCGCCAGTTTTATATGTCCGAGAGCGAAATTGGCGAATTTCGGAGTCCGAAGTTGTTGGCCAAATCATTGACCGAGTGCATGCCGAAGACGCCGACGGCGATAGTCTGGTATTCGGCATTGAGCCCCGCTTCCCCGCTCTCGGCTCAAGTCAACAGCAGGCAACCGCAGAGAATAAAATACCCTTTCGCATCGATGCCGATACGGGTGTTGTCTACCTCAACGAAAGTTTAGCGGGCCGCGTAAGTAGAACCCATTGAATTCACAAAATGCATTAGCTTAAGCTATTTTCTACATGTATGCAATCAGCTCAGTTAAGGGTTTATTATTGTTTGCACAGATAATTCTTGTTCATATGCCAAAACTTGAAAGTACACTCAGAAAAAAATCATCTTGCACTTTAGAAAATCGCCCTGAAACTAGAAAGTTTTCTTGTTATTAGAAATAATTTGTAAGTGTAAAAAAAATGTTTCTATAAATTTGAATGGTTTTCACTAAATCGACAATACCAAAACTATATATTTTTTTTTTACTGTTTTAGAATTATTTTCTATTGTTAAAAATGTATTTCTAAAAAGGAGAAATGTAAACAGTAATCTTTAGAAGAAAATAGACTTCAGACATTATCAGCTGTATAAGCCGAGTAGGTCCATGGGAAGTCACTTAACTCACAAAACGGTATTATTATTTTGTGCAAATGTATAAGACTTGCAGCAAAAAGCATATCCGACCATATTAAAAGTATATGTGCTCTTAATAAGGCTCAACTACTGCGTCGATATAGCCATATCCATCTGTCCTGTCCGTTGTTTTGTCATAAGCAGATTATAAGAGATAGATACTTCAAATTTGAAATATATTAGAATGGAAATAATTATAAAAAAAAACATAAGAAATCTCCATATTTTTGGGATTATAGATTTAAGGCCTTCTATATTTTAGAAATTTGTTTCCTAATACTTATTTCTTAAAAATATAAAATAAATTTCCAAAAACAAGAAATCAAATAGTTCTATGATATAGTGATCCGATTGACGATTCAATTTTCATTAAGTTAGTCGTAAAAGTGGACCACTGCTTGCGATCAAAAATATACTAAATGTATACTTCATAAGGTTGTAGTTCGTCAATGACACACAATGATACAATATAACACACACGGTATTACGAAGACATAAATATGTATAACAAAAATATCTAGAGCATAATTTAACATACGAGTAGAACCTCAATCATTATAATCTGAGAGTTAGTTCAAAATTCATTCAAATAGTACATTTTTAGTGGTATTCTGAAACTCTAGAATGTTGTGGGCGTGTTCTCCGCCATGCTCCACATATCGTTGGATAAATAAATATATTTTGTATAACTTTTGGGCTTTATTACACTTGCCTTCGCTGCGACAACTTCGCTGTTAGAATAGAGACCTAGTCCCTTTGGGTTTGCGTGCATGGGTGCAAGTAGGTATGGACTCTTTCTACTAGGTCCTGCAGGGTTATGAATGTGTGCGAAAGCACCAGCAATATTGCAAGCGGATCGCGCAGGCCCTTGAATGTGTGCGAAGATAACAGCAACCCTCTATCCTTGTCTTTTCGTATTGTCTACTTAGTGGTCACGGAATGCTGAACTAATTTTTGTTATCTATAATAGTTCCTAAATTAAACAAACATTCTGCTTTCACAAAGCTTAAATCATAAATTTTACTTCTAAAAAAAGTATTTCACGTAGCTATCTGCAGCAAATTGATTGATCTGTCCTAACTACTTTATCACATACGTATCTTAATTAGTTAATTTATATATGATATTCACTTTTTCTCTTGCAGGCTGGTGAAAACTTTCTAATTTACATAACCGTCACAGATGGACGCTACATTGCAAAAAACGAAGTTTTTATTAATATACTTGGAGGGCGCGAAAGCAATGGATTCCATGGTTTTGGATCCCGTTCACCGCCCTCAATATCGAATGTGGTGCAGAATATTTCACAGTATTTACCCTCATTTGATCAGCTGCCCGGAGTTCAGTCCATAAGAAATGGCCTGCCAAATCGAAGGCCGAGCATCAATTTGCCACCAGGTTCTCCGGCAAACGTATTACCCGCCTATAATAATTTCTATCCACCCATATCGACACCGCCTGTGAACCAGGCAGAAGAAGACAATACAATAGATGTTAAACCGACCCAAACGGCTAAACAGCCTCAGACCACGAGGAGTTCGACTCTAACCAAGCTGGCTCCCCGTTGGTAGTCATGGGTCAAGCGGACACGGACAGGGAGTGTCTCAGTCAGAGAAACCAACAGAGACCAACACAGAATCAAAGGATGAAAAGGGCGGCAATGTGAACACCATAACGCTATTCACCATCAAGTCTACCTCGATTCCATTTATTATTCTAATTTGCGGCATATCCGCATTTGTTGCCGCCATTTTTGGCTATCTTTGTCGCCGTCGCCTATGCGCCATCAGCAAAACGCTGAAAAAGGCCACCGAGAAGGAAGAGCTGGCCAAAAAATCGAATGCAAGCAACACACTTACGGATGACAGCCGCAACTCGATGGTCCTGCAACAGTGGCAAGGACCGGTCGCCTTTGCCAACCGATACGTGCCCTGGGAGCGTGAGCAACAGTTCGCCATAGCGGTAACTAACGGAAATTTAAAATTTATTATAATAATAATAATAATCTCAACTCTGGAAATATTTCGGAAAAAACATGGCAAATCATATTTATGCATTTTATTAGGTCTTATAAAGTTTGAGATATTCAGGCGAGCTCCAATTTACGCAAAACTTCCTTTTTAAACTAAGTTACTCAATATACATATATAAAATTAAAAAATGGGAAAAGTTTGTGCTTTCGCAAATTGGACATCCGTTTTGAAAATGGCTTGGAAAAAATTTTAAGTTTTCGCAAATCATATACATAAATTCCCCATAGAATTTATATGTCTATAAAACGAAATCTGAATTTCTAAATACCGCATTCGAAAATATTTTCACATGTCGTAGGAATATGTCGCTTTAGCCCTTTAATTCTTTCGATTGCCTCTATATGATCTACATATCAAACGACCTGTTACAAAAAGCGAAACCCATAAAATAAAAATAAAAATATAAATATAATAGTAAGAATGCTCTAGTCATGAGAAGTCAACTAGAAGCTACAAAATATCCTACTCAAAACAAAAACTTTTAAAGTAATAGGACTTTTTTTGTGGTTAAAATTGCCAATCAGCGCTTTCAGGTAGTCGACAGTATAACATAATTAAATCAGGGTTGCGACAGGACTTTTATAATATTAATATAATATAATATTATGAATATTTATATTCATATATATGTAAAAAAAAAATGCATATTCATGATCAGCATCAAAAACCCCTCCTCAATCTAGCTATCTCCGCCTGTCTGCATGTTTGCATACAGAATACAGGAATAGAGAATCCCATATTAATTCCAAATTCACAGTTGTTCATATAATAATCAAATCACAGAATTGTTGGGAGTTAAGTCGCAATATATTAAAGCATTTGCATTTTTATTTTCCGAACAATGGCTGACAAATATATTTGAATACTGATAACGTCGCCGATACTTTCTATACCGCTTCTCTACACTGACAATATGGAAATCAACCCTTCTCTTCTATAATGGGAAATCAACTGAACAATTCCTACATCGCAGTCAAGCCAGCTATCAACAAATCCCGCAAATAGCATTGATGCTTCTATGCCTCCCTCCGATGCCGGACAAAGTAGTCCGAGTGCTGGGTTATCCACAGGTCGTGCCGCTTTGGCAGAAGGTGGCCTTGGCACCGATCCCAAGGTAGATCAATGGGAATTTCCCAGACACAGATTAAAGTCTTTAACTTACTGGGAGAAGGGGCCTTTGGACAAGTTTGGCGTTGCGAAGCCTCCGACATGGATGGTAAGCTATTGAATATTTAGTGATACTTTTAAGTTAAATATGCGTTTTCTAATTAATAATCCAAATAACTTACTATTAGAGATGTAAAATCAATTAAAAGGGACTGGATGTATGTATATATAATATATAAACTATATATTTTGTACTAATATATCACTGATATATTTTATTCGTGGCGATACCTGGGAGTAACTCAAAAGTTTAACAACATTTTGTAAAACTTAAAACAAATTTGTTCGAAAATTTGCAATAACAGCTAATATTATTTAATATACGATGAACCATTTAATTGTGTAGAGTATTTTAAAGTTATTCAGAAACATCGTCAGCCCCATCTTGAAAAATATATTCTTGATCATATTTAAGTCTTTTTCAACGCGTCGATCTCAAAGACTAATACGGAAATTTTGTGCCAGCTATTTTGTTGGGCTATATAAAATGCTCATTCAAGATGACTTGCTATGTCAATAGATAAGTCTCTTTTACATAATATGTCAGGCGGTCAGATGGATCTAATATAAACAATCGAAAAATTATTTTTAAAAAATATTTTGCATAATAATACTTTAAGCATTTTGGATTAAATTTTGACTTAAACAAAATCAAATCAAATATAATTATAATCGAACTTTTTATTTATTTTTAATATATATCAGGAACAGTTGATTTATTTACCTATATCTTTGGAACTTGCAGATTGTGGGCGGTTACAACTGTTGTGTAAAAACACTAAAGGAGAGCGCTGGAGAAGTTGAAAAGAAGGACCTGCTTTCCGAACTGGAGGTAAGATATATGATTGTTTCTTTTAAATACCAATATCTATACACTTAATTACTTTGACAACTTAACGTAGACTTAAGAGTCATTTCTCCTATAAAAAAAATCAGCTAAAATTAATCTGTTATTAAAATTCTCAATGTAGTTTATTACTAATTTATTATAGATATAGATATAGATATAGATATAGATATAGATATAGATAAAGATATAGATATAGATATAGATATAGATATAGATATAGATATAGATATAGATATAGATATAGATATAGATATAGATATAGATATAGATATAGATATAGATATAGATATAGATATAGATATAGATATAGATATAGATATAGATATAGATATAGATATAGATATAGATATAGATATAGATATAGACATAGATATAGATATAGATATAGATATAGATATAGATATAGATATAGATATAGATATAGATATAGATATAGATATAGATATAGATATAGATATAGATATAGATACAGATACAGATACAGATATAGATATAGATATAGTACAGAATTTAACTAAATGAAGACAGCAATCAGCAAAAATAATGATTAATTTCAGACGGCCATCGATTGACAAGACAAGAGGTGCAAAAAAAAGAAAGAAAAGAAAACTGCAGTTGCCAGTTTTTCTCCGCCCTAATATACATACATACAAAATGAAAACTTATTTGCACGAGAATATGCAAAATACATAAACATAAACAGAGAACATACTTGTGACATGACATGTGTCACGTTTCGAAAGAGACATAATCGACCCCATTACGTCTATGATTAGCATCACTAATATTGGCGTCTGACATTTCCGTCTGACTGTTTTCTGTTTTCTGTTTCTATGCAAACAAGTCTCCCCAGCTTATGTGTTATTTATTCAATTTGGAAAATCTACGGCTGGATTCCGGCCTGCCAGGAAGTCGCTGTACTCTCGACTTGTCAATAAAAGTGGAACGCATCCTATCAAGTAATACATCATTTAATCGTAGATTATATGAACGCACCAGCATTTAAGGAAATGCACTTTAGACCGGAGTTAGGAACGATATATTCGGAGACCGTTGTCTGTCCGCAGACATTATGATTTTGACTCAAGTTATCGCATAATTACTCGAATGTATGAATCAGCGAAAACGACACAACACAGTTGCTTTTTTTATAATAAAAAACGAGTCCTCGCCCGCTGACGCCTCGGCACAAACTGATTCCTGTTGCTGCGTACAATCATTATTCCCCCACAATATGTTCTCAATTGTAATTGTGGCTCTCTGTTCTCTGACAACAGACTTGCGCACTGCAACACTTTGGAGTCGTGCTCAGCTGTTCGCAGGACTCATTGATTAGACCTGGTAATGACCGGATAGCTCAAAAGGCTGCCTGGTGAATGGTACCAATCTTAAGTAGTCTGCTTTGTTTTAGTCTTTGTTAAGAGACTAAAATTTGCGTACTTTATTTGAAAGTCTCATCAATGGTAAAATACCCTATTCTAATTCACAACAATGGAAAATTACATGCTGCATTACACAAATTTATGCCGAACATATGACAGTCAACCCACATGTAAAGTCGGTTACTAAATCCAAATGAAATAAGTTAGTAGGTAACCGACTGCCTAATACTCTGACATCAGAGTACAACCAGCTAAAGACGGGTGAAAAAATAAAGTACACGGTTTTTGGATACAAGTGTAATTGTGCAAAATATGTTTTATGTATTTTGTGATATCTTACAAAAAATATAATATAAAAGTCGTTATTTTCACAGAAATCGAAAAATCTAAAATATTTGTTTTCACTGGAATCGTTATTTCTGAGTCAATGCTTGGTATTCCGCTGAAAAACTTATTGAACCGCGATATTTTCAATAAATGTACAGATAATTTTGAAATAGTCAAATTACCAAATAAATGGTTTCAAGCAGTCCATCAGATTTTGTAAACATCTTATAAATACATTTGCCAAAGAATTTAAGGATACAGATACTATTTTTAATAATACTACAAGATTTAACGCATTTAAAACAATGTGTAATAAATGCACTGATACCGATTTGACATTTTTCTGGCTATCTGACAGACCGTCCGAATAAACGTAAATTTACCCATAAGGGTTAGTTTATCCTTATGCCTTTAATGTGTTTTGTTGTCTGTAAACAACATTTAAATATATTGCGAGGAGCTGTTTTAGATTGCCTAGAAATGGGAATGCCATGCGAGAATTACCATCGGGTGACAGGGTGTATTGGCGATCGGATCCAGGGTGTGCTATCAATAGGTCCGAGGGGTATCGAATATATTTACATTTTAGGTGTGTATTAGCGGCACAAGGTACAATCTGAATTTCTTGAGTAACAGATGCAATACATAGCTTAAAATAATATTCAGCAAAAAGTCTCGGGGAAGCAATTAATAAAAGAATAATTAGAAAAAATTTAATCGATACTTTGTGTCAAATAGACACATTAACAGACACCTGCAATATTTTAACGCCTCCAGTTGATGACAATTAAAAAAGGGCGCGAACTGACATGAATATGGCTAAATTGGCAACACTGTTGCTGTTTCAGATGTCTTTCAGACACCTTTTTGCCAATTCGAAGCTTCTAAGTATTTTATTCTTATTGGCTACAAATTATATTTAACTCAACTTAACTTATCTATTCCTAGTATACCTATTAGCAACTTTATCTTGATTACGCTTTGTAAATATTACAATGCGATAACTGTAGTAAACTTATCCTACTCCACAGGCTCTCTTTTTTATTATCTCCCTCACACTTTTCTTCCTGTTTCCTTCACAACGCTTTTTATTATTAGGCTAAAAGCGTTTTTAAATTTAAGGTCCCATTGGGTGTTTTCTGATTTTCCCTTATTCCTTGCAATGCATGCTGAACCATTTAACATTTAACATTTATATTTTTAATTTTAATTTAATTATTCACTTTTAATTTTATTAAATTAAATTTATAACTTTAATTTACAATTTTCATGTTTTAAAACCGTTTCAATAAATAAAGGACTTTTTTATTCTCCATTATATAAATAAATAAAAACAAGTTGACAGTTCATATTCTGACATATTTGCTGTTTCAGGTGATGAAGACGCTGGAGCCCCACGTAAATGTTGTACGCTTGTTGGGGTGCTGCACAGATAAGGATCCAACTTTCGTTATACTCGAATACGTGACTCGTGGAAAGCTGCAAACGTATTTAAGAAACTCTCGAGCAGAAAGGTAAGCAGTCGTTGATCTGTTCGTTTTTACTAATCACTAAATAGATAATTCTATAAAGAAACATCGATTTTCAGAACAATATTCATAAATATAATCTAGATCGTTGTCCTTGGTATTTTCTGCAAAATAATTAATCGATTTGTTTAGTCAAGTTTAGTGCTCATATTGCGTCAGTGTTTATTAATATCTCAAAAAATTTTACTTATTAAATGTTTTAAAATGCTTTTAAGTTTTAACAGAACATATAAAAATACGAAAGCGAAAACCCATTGACTGATAAGTCATATATTAATATGAATTCGGTTCTATCAGCCTTTTCCTCATATATATATACAAATATATATAATACATATTATATTAATGACATTTTGTTACCTTCAATATTGCAGGCATTATGGAAACACACACGGAAAATCAAATTTACTGACTTCAGGTGACTTAACATCATTTATGTATCAAGTTGCCAAGGGAATGGATTATCTAACCTCTCGCGGGGTAAGTAACATTAGATAATTACCTTATAAGTATAGGTTCAAGGTATTCGATTTTTATTTTTATTTAGGAGCCTCTAGATTTGTAGACTTGATACCTACGAATTTGTTTAAATAAATAAGCAAAATATTTCGAATTTTAAAAAACTTCAAACTAAAAACATTATTTTGTTCGCGTTTTTCATACACAATTTTAATTCGAAAAACTTTTAGAAAATAGGAACAAAATATTATAGTTCTTTTAATTAATGGCCTTAAGGCACTACTCATTCAGTGGTCATTTACTCAATTAATGACGACTACCGCAAGTTCACCTCTAAAAACGTAAGATAAAAAATAACGGATTTAGAATCTTGTTAAAAAAATATATTCCCGAAAAAAAAGGAATGCATAAGTGATAATACTAATACTACAGTTTCCATTAACACAAAAAATATATTTTAAGGCGAGCGAATGAAAAATGTAAATTTAATATAAATCAACGGATCCAATCTTAGTACTTACCAGCGTCAATTTTGGTATACATATCGATTTTTAAAACTTTATAAACATTGCGAAATACATTTTCCATTACAGATAATTCACCGTGACCTTGCTGCCCGTAATATTCTAATAACCGAGGATCACACATGCAAAGTGGCTGACTTCGGTTTCGCAAGAGACATCATTACATCCAAGATCTACGAGCGGAAGAGCGAGGGAAAACTGCCAATAAGGTAATGTAATTCAAAAAAGTATCAAATATAAACATAATGCATTAGACTAGAATGCTTATACGTATTATGCACAGGTAAAAAAAGATATACAAAAAGAGTGTAGTGCCATAAAGAATGCTCAAAACCACTAATGATACCTCATCAGCAATAATATTTGAAACGAACAGGCTATTTTTATTCCACTGCTAATATGTATTTTTAAGCTTTCTTAAATAAAATCTTAATGTGATGTAACAAATATATGTATCCAGATATATATATGTAGACAGATGGTCTTCCATCTGCAAGGGTAGGTAATATTTGTTGTTAGAGTAGTTGTTATTTGTTAACTTTTCCAACACCTTATAGTATATGTTAATACTAATATACATATTTTTATATTTTATGCCTTTTAAGATGGATGGCTACAGAATCACTTTACGACAACATATTCTCTGTTAAGTCAGATATCTGGAGTTTTGGCATACTGATGTGGGAAATTGTGACACTCGGCTCCACGCCATACCCGGGCATATCGGCCGCTGATGTTATGCGCAAGGTTAGAATCAATTTCAATCAGTGACCCAATTTATAAAATCATTCAACACATTTAATTTTTAATTAATTAACTTTTGCACTCGTTTGTAGGTGAGGGACGGCTACCGTCTGGAGAAACCGAACATTGTCGACGAGGCTGTACAACATTATGTACTACTGCTGGTCGCAGGACGTCAATGAGCGACCAACATTCGCAGAGATAATAAAAATGTTGGATAAATTACTTCATACTGAGATGGACTATATCGAATTGGAGCGTTTCCCCGACCACAACTATTATAATATTGTGAATCTCAGCGGAGAGAAATTGTAGGACCCAATTGGATATTTTCAATCCACGGAGGATCTGTGCACTGCCACAAAGAGCTTTATTACAAATAAATTTAGGAGAGCAAATAGTATTTACTACCATATTCAATGAAATTGTTGAAGTTTTCAAAAATACATAACATAATAATATATTTATTTATATATATATTCTCTATTCTTTTGATTTTCTATTAAGTCTGACCGACCGATAAATGTGACAAGACTGGAGCATTGGCTCCAGCTAGTAAAAAATGATATAACGAAGTTGTGAAAATTGACGTAAAGGCAGAAGAAAGCATTTCAGACCCCATATATTATTGATCGGAATCGAATGACACAACCCACATCCCACAGACAACATTTAAGATACTGAAATTTCAAATAAAATATTTCAGATATAAATTGCCTTGAAATCTTGTCAATCGCCATACTTTTATCGACAAGGGCAGGTCCCGTCTTTCTTTATCTAAAATCAAATAAAAATACTCATTTTAGGGGACTTATCTTCACAGAATTGTTAATAGAATAATAACCGAGAGAGTATTTTTAATTAAGAAAGGCTTTTTCTTAATATTAGAAAGAATGACTCTGAAAATAATAAATATATATTTCTTAAAACTCGAAATTATATCTGAAAGTATAAAAAATGTATTTGTAGGATTGATGATTGGGGTCAAGCGATGCTAATTTTACGAAGTTTATTTCAAACATTTTGAAATAATTTTTGGAACCTATAATAACTTTCTGGTTTTTAGGCAACTTTTTAAATCGATTTTCTAAACAGATGTCCCTTATTACTCTTTATTTTATAACGAACAGCAATATAAAACTCATATTGCTTTCTTTAAAGAGAGATTGAGTCAAGAAATTTAAAAGATATATTAGTTTTAACATTCTTGAATGAGTCACATAAACTTTTCTTAGTTTCGACCAAAAATTACTCTCGAAAGTTATAGAGCAACATTAAAAAAAAAAACACTCTTAAATAAGGTGTATTAACAATTTATTTAAAATACCTCTTTAACTTTACCTGTTTTCAAATGAAAATATCACTTAAAATTTACATATTTCCAGCTGTTTTTATATTTAAGCAACAGTTTACTGTTGGTCCGCAAAATTTTATTAAAATTTTGTTGAATTTTTATTTTGGAATCACTTACAAAAATTAGCATAACACAAATACACATCAAGTTTTACTCATATAATCGATCCCCTTCCTATAGTGACTTGTGTTAAATTGCTTCCAGCTCGTTCTTATATTTAAAGGCAATGCTTAATAAGCAATGGTAATAAGGTAGTAAAATTAAATTACATTTTATGTTAACTTTCTATTCAAGATATCAAAAAATTAAAATAAAACAATTAAATTTCATGTGTTGCCATTATATTCATTAGCGTCTTGTCGATATGGTTTTGTATTCATAAGCAATGGGTTAAAAAGACGACAAGTACCAGGTTACACATACATATTACTGATCAGCTTCGACAGCCCAGTCGATATTGCCAATTACTTATGAATTACAATGTATGAAAGCTGATCTCAAAGACTAAACGAGTTATTTAAATTAAAATTTGTATTACCTTTTTAATTGAATTTTTAAAATTGTAATTCTTATTATTTATAATACTTATATTATATATTATATATATATATTATATATATATATATATATATATATATATATATCGGGCTTAATTATTAATGTAGGTGGCTGTTGTAATATAAATTATATTTGCTTTATTTTATTTTAAAACTGAAGTTCACCGCAGGCGATGATTTAAGTAACTAATATAAGAGTTATATATATACAATTTGAATGGATTTGCGTACTGGGTATCTGTCTGTGTCTGTGGTATCTCTTAGTCGGCTACTCTCGACTTGTTGCGACATCTGGCTGTCCATTAGGGGTTTGGATAAAAATGCGAATGGGCGCCGGATAATTACATATTGGCTTTTGTGTCGCCGTGCACTGAAAATTGCATTTACATTATTTATATAGCATCAATAAAAACACGCACATTCCATTATTAGCGACACATTTGTCGACAGAGAGATCAGAGACTGCCAGCAGATCGGCCAGAGGAGTTGATCCCTTTATGGCTGGCGCTAGGATTTATATTCACTTCCTTTCACATTTAAAGCGACGCACGAACCAACAAACGATCGACCGAACGAGCGAACGAGGCAATCTAACGGTGGACTACCTACTTTAGCTGTGCGACCTACTTATTACATTCATTCAGCGACTCGGCGCACCGATGTCGCATCGGCAGCGCTGCTCATCATCAGCCGACACAATTGCGTTTTGATTCTCGCCTGCATAGCAAATAACTCAGCTGCAGCCGCAGTTGCCGTCGCAGTCGCCGACGCAGCCACAGCCTCAGTTGCAGTTGCGGTCGCCGTCGCAGCCGCCAGGCGACTGCTACCTGTCTGAGTCGAGTCGAGTGGGATCAGCGATAATTTAGCTGCACTGGTTGCCTTTTAATTACCGCTACTTTTGCGCTAAGTGTTACTAAGAAAAACAAAGCGAGCAATGCTCGATCAATAGTCCATCTCGCTCGCACACTGCGTGTGAAACTTTGACTTTGTCTCAACTACCGTTGTGTTTACAGTTAACGCCAAGAGCTGTTTTTGCTATTTAAACTGAGAGCGCAGCAACGAATGCGTCATTTGCAATTGATCTGTGCAAGCAGCAAGAGCTTAACTTAATATGTATCTCAATATACGTGTATTGCTACTGGCGTTTTTTGCCACGCAGCACAACTGTTTGGGATTTTACATTAGAAGGAATACCGTTAATTCCCATGCAAAGGAACTCAACAGTCGCAACGATGAATGGGGAGTCTTTCAAAATACGCTTGGATTATCCAATGAAAAAGGTAAGCAATTTTAATTGTTTATTCTCTAAGTCGATAGCTAATCGATAAAATCGACAATCGCAAATCGATAACATCGGAAGCCTCCCACAATCTTAAAGCGAGACCCACCAAATATGAAAGATATATTGCTAATAACGTCCTTCAAAAGGCTGAAACTAACTTTTAGGCCACGCCCAATCCCTCTCCCAATAACGGTAAAAGCCTACCTCTCTCGCAATTTAAGAGCTGCAGCTACCAAACTGGAAGGTAGATTACAAAAACTCACAAAAGGCTAAATCTACCGCAATTTGACAACCAAACTTCGAGGATAGATAACTTTACTTAGATTACCTCTTTTCGGTCGGATCGGTATTTCTTGGCTAGACCCACCCTTTTCTGTGGCACCTGTTATCAGATGAATTGACTTATTGGTATCAGAGTATTTCGATAGAAACGTTCTCATTTTTTTTTTCTTCGAATTTTTACAAATTATTAAACATTTTGTTCTCATTTTTAGTTGAACTGCTCAAATCGCAAAAGGATCAACAGGGCACAAAGGAGCTGCTGAATCGATTCATCCTGGAAAACCCAAAGTACTCATTACCAACCAATGCTAAAAAGAGTAAACGTTTTGGTAACCAGCTTACGCGACTTTTGCGTGCTTTGGCTGGCTTTAACTTGAAAGGTTCGAAAAGTACGCTGAAAACCACCTTCAATTTTGAACTGAGAAATAATGCGCTGAAACCGCTGAAGCGACCTCGTCGCAAGATATCCTTAAACATGGTATCCGACATGTCCTCTGAGCGGATCGAGCATTTATTGCAAATGTTCTACCAAAAACATAATATTGATCGCTCGGATTACAACAACGACCGAGCTGAGCAACTCAATGGAGATGGAGATGGGGATGGGGATTACAATAACTCGGATTCGGATTCGGAATTGCCACCACGCTCATCGATGGACTCGGATGCGGACTCCGATTATGCATACGATAATCTGTATGATGACGAAGGCGATGTCAGCCTCACAGCCAAATCCCGTCAGAACTCCGAATATGGCTCCTTCCAGGATCTCATTCTGCAGGCGAACCGAAAACAATGGGAACAGGAAAGTGAGGAAACCAAGTTGCATAGTCCACTCAATGACCATTTCATTTAAATAATTTAAATATTTTAATTACAATCAAATAGTAATTATAAATAGTACTGGTCTCAGGACTGTGCAATAGGTGTTCAAATGCTGGCATTTAACTCCACCCAACTCGATACTTATAAGCGATAAGAACTTAATTTTTTTGAAAACCAACTCAATTCTCTAAAATTTGTTTAAGTTTCAACATCATTTTAAGTTGCATACGTATTATAATTTATTTTGCGGATAGCCTGCTACACATAAAAATAATAAATAAATAATAATAATAAACAATACCAATCAACTTCATTAATTAATATAAACATAAAGCCTACACTCAGAAAAAATCAACCTGAATTTGTAAAAATCGCCAAGGGTTTATCTTTTCTTAATTTAAGAATTTGAAATATCAGTTCATTTTTGCTGCTAAAATTATTAATTAGTAAATTTTTCTTTTTGATCTCTTCTGTTTTATCTTTGGAAACATTGCATTCAAAAAAGAAAATGAAAGCAAAAATCAATTTAATTTTTCTTAAAATTAGAACGAAGAATTATTAATGTTATGATATATGCACGAATATCGGTATTAAGTTTACGCTTAAGGTATTGCTGCTGAAGGAATACTTTTTTGAGAATGTTAAGGTAGAATGAGTTGTGGGTTAGACACGCATCGAATATAACCACGAATATTCAATTTTCAATGATTTTCACACAATTGAGAAAATGTGCAGCATATTATTAATAAAGCGCCATCTTTGGATCTATACGCATAAATTCACAAAAGCGCCCTCTATAGCAGATTAACTATCCAAGCCGTCTTAATGCTATTGCATTTGGTAATTGCTGAGTGCTATAGCACTTAAGTCTTTTACATATTATATAGACCGAGTGTCAGAGTTGCACGACAGTAAATGTATTAGATGGCGCCATCTATGTGTTATTGCTGCAGTAGTATGTGCATAAATAATAAATCATAATAATAAAGTTGGGAAACCCACCTCATGCCATGTTTAAGTTTATTCAAAATTTCCGGAAAAATTGCGCTACTGCCTTACATTCAGTTAGATAACTTAGTATTATTATATATTTTTACTGCAAGGGGTGTGTGATTTATAAAATAAAAAACATTAAGTCTGCCATCGGATGTTAAATAAATAATTTAATTTCAACACACAAAAAGTCATTTTTGGCTACTTAGAGATTCTTTTGAAACAAAATTGGAGCACTGATAAATTGTCGATTAGCGCCATCTTCAGATATAAATGCCTAACAGGCGAGTAGATTTATCCAATTAGAAACTATAATAAGTTGCTGAATTCTATGAAACTCAATTATCAAGTTGTAAAATTCCCAAGCATTCAGGGCGTATAACAAAGATAAAAATTGGAAGACTGAAAAATGAAGTTTATAGCGCCATCTTCAGATTGAAATGTGTAGCATCATCATATACGGGAGAATAGTAGCTAATTAGAAACGATAATATTGCAATTAGTAAGTAGCTAAGTGCTCTGAAACTCAAGTTACTATATTAAAATGTAGAATACGGCCTAATATGCAAATTGTATAATGCACAAAAATTAATGACGCACAATATATAAAAAAAGTATGGCGCCATCTATTAGATGCTAAACCTGCAGAAATTGTCAGAAAATGTAACAAAGATTAACTAAGGTGGTGCCATCTCTGTATTTATAAGCTAAGCTAATATTAAATATTTCACTTTAAGATTCTATTCCACGAGATACTTTTGTAGTATGTCAATAGCTGACTGCTATAGAACTGAGTCTTAAAAATATTATTTGTCTGATAATTTTTAATATATACAAAATAAAATGTTGGTTAAAATACATAAGAAATTTAACAAATAGGAGAAACAACATTGTATAAACTTTTCATGCGGGATCACATAAAGAAATTTTTCGTCTTCCGTTTAACGAACGAAAATCTTAAAATCTAATAAGAATTCACGAAGGGTTTTTGTCTTCGGCTCTCGTTGGGTATAATAGAGAAAGAGCATGCAATCTTTAGCACCGATTATAACTGTTATATTTGTAACTGATAGACTCCACAGATTCTTCAAAGTATAATAGCCCAAATCCACACAGCCCACATATTTGTTATATGTATTACTTTGTTTTACACATGCCTGCATACTCGTATAACAGTTTTGTGAACGGCATATAAAAGCTGGTTGCTGTGCTTTGAATTTACATACATACGCTGACACTTAAAGGCTGATTGCTATGTTATGTATTTACATACATACACATAAAAATACTTACGTTCCTTGCCTTATTGTTCAAATTTAAATGTTGTTATAGCAACAGATCCAATTTTGTTGCGAACACAAAACACAAAGAAAAAAAGGGAAAACAGCCTAAATATGCCGAAGATGCTATTTCAGAAATACAAAAAGTTCTCGGGCACCATAGACCCGAGCAAACATGCCGCAAAACTGAAGGAAATCGAGGAACGTCGAGCGGATGAACAACTTGAAGCACTTGGGTTCGAAGACGAAATGGAAGAGGCCGAAGAAGAGTCCGAATTCGAACATGTCGAAAGCGAATTGAGTTTATCCGAGGGAGAACCAGCTCTGCACATTGGCAAAATTGATCTATCCTTTCCCGAGACAACCGACGAGTTCGAGGACAGCCCCCAATGCTTCCCCCCCTCCTACTACAAGCTGTCGCCCAAGGAGCGCCTGCTGCTCCTCTACGCGGAGAACTTTCGCAAACAGTTTGTGCTGAATTATCCCAGGCGTCGTGCTTTGGTTTTGGCCTTGCCCAACGAGTGTAAAGTGCAGGTAAATATATATACTATACATATATATATATATATATATATATATATATATATATATATATATTATATAGATATATACGTTCATTATTATTTATTATCTATTATTATATTTTAAATATTTGTATTTATTTTCTATTTATTATGAATTATTTATTATGCGTTATGAAATATATTGTTGCTGATAAAAAAACATACAATTTCATCTGAAATTTCTTCAAATAATGTTTTTTTTTCATTACTTAGTATGACCACATATACGATAAAGATAGGTATTTAATTATTTTCAATATATATATTTATTATTTCTATTTCTTTCATTTGAATCGAAAATTGCTAAGACTATCGTATGAATTTACACTTTTAAAAATCGTTTATTTATTTTTAATTTTCCTGATTATAATTGCACATTTTTTCATTCGATTTCGGTTTTCATAATATTAAATTTTTTAATTATAATTTTAAGAAAATTTAAATATCTTGAAAATGCATAAAATAAGGTTTAAATAAAAATTTTATTAAGCTAATTTAAAATTACATCTTTGAAAAACATTTCTTTTGGTGCTATTATATTTTCGCAGCTGTATTTACATATATATATTATGCATTTACTATTTATTATTATTTGTTCGATTGCAGAAATTCGTTTGTACTACGATAAGACCGACTGCCTTTGCTTATCCAGAACTCATTTCAAGCGTTGAGGAAATTGCTAAGTTTGTGGCAGATTTTGTTCGATATGAACCGCTTGAGGATCCAATAAATTTGGTAAGTCTCCGAAATAAGAAATATAATTTTATAACCTTTTCCAATCATTGTGCTTAAATGAGTTAACATCGGTATTTATTGGAAGAGCGAGTTTTTTTATAGCAGATTTGCCACTTCGTAAATCAAATAAGAAGTAAAATACACAGACTACAAGAAATAACTAATTTGTAAGCCTGTTTATTTTCAATTGTTACTTTTTGTACGCTGATAGCGAAGTTGTCCAATTTCCGCAATATTCTTCCGTTTTCATTTATAACGAAAATCTTCCGCTTTCGTTTTGGACTGCTGCAAACTATGCAACATTTTTTTAGCGTGTCAATTCAACATATTCTTTGGTGGAATTTTTACAAGAGCTGTTTTAATTATTGTGGTACATTTTTAAAGGTAAAATTACATGTATTATTTTTTGCCTTTCATGGTAAAAGGATCAAACGTCTTAAGCGGAGATTTGAACCACTAAGCATACAAAACACACAGAGGCTTCAAATCGACTTAAAGCTGACTGCATACCAAATTTGATCGAATGGGTACACTCCTCTCAGCTGCGCTTTATATGTTGATAGCGGAGACCCGAACCACTAAGCATTCAAGTCATAGAGGCGTCAAATCGACTAAGAGCTGCCCGATCTGATCGATTGGGAACATTCTCAACTGCGTTTTGCGCGCAGAAGGCTTTTCGAACAAACAATTATAGAATAGTGTATGCATAGTGGTTCGCGTCTCCGCTTTCAGGATGAGAGCAAAGGACACAGGCTCACAGATTTGTATGCAGTCAGCATTTAGTCAGATTGACGCCTCTGTTAATATACTTAATGCTTATATTTAATTATTTAGAAATTGTCATTAATGTAAATAACTTGTATTTGTCTTGTAATTGTTTTCGCATGCATAAGTATTGCACACCAAGGCAACCTTGATTTCGTACTGAGTTGATCTGCAATTAATTTCAACCTGTTCTGTATGGTTATATAATTATTTTTCCGTACTTATTAATGCAATATTAGGTCAAAATACGTATTTAAAACATCTTTATAAGCTAATTTGCATTACTGAGTACGCTAAAAATCTAAAGAAAAATAATACAGAAAGATTAAATCTAAATGCAAATGCATTTCTGCTCTTATTTTATATGAAAACTGTTATTTGCGCTTGAAAGCGCACTATCAAATATCGACTATTTTTAACAATTTTCCCGAATTGGAGCCCTCAACGTCCGTTTTGAAAATGGAAACGCAAATTTTTTGTACTATCGCAAATTACAAGACGTCTTTTAAATAACTGAGAAAATGTGGCCATTTCCGATAAAAGAATGGTAAACCAAACATACCATAATAACTGGTCACACTAGATGTTCGTTGCAGTTAAAACTGTTAATTGTTATTTCTGTTATTTACAGGAAATTGTTTCAAAAGATCAGTTATCGAAATAAATGATTCGATTTGAGCTGAAAATTCAAATTTCAAAGTTCATAAACATAAGTTTAACACCATGAAGTTGTACTCCTTATGTAAACTGAGAAAGAAATGATCTCTTACTCTCATAAGGAATATGTATGTACATACATATTATTGATCAGCATCAATCTATCGGCATCAATCAACGTTCAATACCTCTTGGACCACGAAAGCAACACAGGTCTTACAGCTAAGAATACTAAGATTTTCAACGAGTCGTTTTCTTTTTTTTTTCTTAAAACGAATTTAATAAGTTCCAATAACATTATGCATCAAGAGTGTAGAGGAACCTTAATTGGCAATTTAGCTAAGCCGCACACATTTCCTAACGCCGAGCTTGTGTAATGCAGCGAGCTTTTGTCAGCGAGCGACCGTTCTTGATCTAATTCTCTCAGGTCAAGCAGCCCACAATTTATTGGATTTCTTTTGATGCGATTAACGTTGTTGCATGTACACTGCTTGGCACTTAAATAGGACACCCTGTGCTCATTACTCAAAACAAGAATGATAAAAAAACGGAATTTTAACATTATCTCTGTGCAACAATTCCTTTTCTCTGTGGAAAATTGATAGTTCTGGAATCGTTATATGAATTTTATTTTTATTTTTTGTTCGAGTTCATTGAAATTATGACCAAAATTTGGCTCTACTTGAATAAAATATGCAATCAATTTGACCTTTATCTTTAGCACTTATTTGTTAATCGAGCTTTCCTGCTAATTTCGATTATATGATATAAACAACTTAAAGTGGGCCAAGGAAAATCTTAAAGCGAGCACTTAAAAATTGAAATAATAATGAATAAATAAATTTTTGCCAATAAAAATGTATTTAGATGACCCCAATGAATATAATATATTGATAAGATAGTATGGCAAAAAATTTCTTAAGATTTGATTGACAATTTTTGAATTTTCCGCGTAAGATACATTAAACTTATCTGTTCGACAGGTGTGTTTTTGCAAGAGAACATTTTTAGAGCAAATTCACTAGCTCCAAAATGATTAGATAACAAAAAATATAACGAGCAAACTTAAAAATAACTAAAAGGAATAATTGCACAAGGATATGAAAAATTTTGATTATTTTCTCATTCTGTTTTCGAGTTATGAGCAATTGCACACTGAGTTTACTGGATGAGGAGTTTAAATTAAGCATATAAATGTGGCATCAAAGAAGGCTTCCAAATTTACTGGAGACACATAATAACAGAATAATATTTTATGACAACTAATCTACCGATTTGTCATATTAATAATATAACTGAAATGTGAGCAGGCTGTGTACTCTCGTTCGAGATAATTTCTTCTTTTTGTTTAGATTGTAATTGGTTAAGTAAGTTGTTTACATGCAATAATGATAACCACATGTATTTATATTAATAAATATTTCAACAGTTAAAAATCCTGAAAATTTCTGCGCAAACAGTCAATTAATTAAATTACCATTGATAATAAAATGCTTATGTAGACATTCAAATAAATGTTAGTTATGAAAAAAGTTCTTTTGATTTTGTATCTGTGTGTGTTTTTCGTTGAACTCGGAATTTGTATATTTATATAGATGAGGGAGTTTATATTCGCACTTATAGTTCACATATTATTTGTATTTGTGCAAATATGTTTAATTACATTTATAAAATGTGGCCGGAAAAGATTATTTAAAATGTTAAATTATGCAACCCTGAGAAAAAACTAAGTTTAGTTGTTCGTTTGGTGTTTCGACTTTTATTGCACTTCTCTTGTGACTATTAAACTGCAATAAAGTGGAAATCAGTTCGTATTTTAGAAACATGTAAGATGACTTTAAATATAAATGTGGCAGAGCAGTCCATCAACTGTTCTTTATTTAATTGACTGCTTTAAGCTTAAGTGCACCCGTAAAACAAATCGAACTGAGATTTGAAATATCCTCGTACAAACTTCCTTGGCGTCAAGTGCAGCTCATATTATTTTTAAGAAATAATTTTTCTTAGAATAAGGGTTTTTATTTTCTTTATTTTAATATAAATGATGATGATTTTGTGTGTGTAAACATAGAATTCTTACATTAGTTTTGTTGTTACTTAATTTATTATTAAGCATACAAACAAACAAATATTTTAGATTATTTATAAAGTCATACAATTTTATTTGGAAAATTTAAAATATAACCGCCAAACAGCTTATTTCATTACTTTTTGAAAGAATTATTTTTAAATAAGTGTTTTGCATTTGTACCTTTGTTAAAAATATATTTCTTAATAAGAAAATATATTTCTGAAAAATATTAAAAAACCAGTCTAATTTTAAGAATTATTTTGCCATATGTTTAGAAATTACTTCAAAAAACAAGAAGAAGTTTTCACGGTGGTTTTCTATAGTTCAGCGCGACTTTTTTTCTGAGAGTAACATAATCTGGGTTCGGGATCTGAATCGGAATCGAAAACAACGTAAAGATTTAAACATGTCCAAGAAGACTTCGAAGGTTTAATAAATAATCGAGTCTCTAATCTAAAAGATAAATTACTGACAATGTTTTTCAACGCTCAAACCACACCGCATCCCAGTCGATATACATAGCGATGTCTGTCCGTCCGATTCCACTCAGAAAAAATCGGCATACTTTAGGAGTCTAGTGCAATTCAGCTTATTATTCAGAGAGTATATTTCTAAAACAGAAAGTTGTGTCCTTCTTTAGCTAAGGGTTTTCATTACATAATAAGAGGGTAAATTTTCCTAAACTAAAAAAAAAAAAAAACAATTTACAAGTTGTTTTTTTTTTATAGATTCACTCGGAATATTAATATTAGGGTTTCCGTTGCTTATATCATCAATAAACATTAGTGTAGTATAGAGAATATCCTTTCTAATTATTAGAGCATTTTTCCTTATGTTTTTGGAATTATTTATAAGAACAGGAAATCTTTCTAGTTTTTAGTTTTTAAAATTGTTTATAAAATTGTTCACTCTAGCACGTTAATAATACTGCAGCATAGTTAGCCCCTAAAATCGATTATTTGCTATGATAGCCTGATCATATAAGATCAGATCAGATTGAGTTACATAAGTAACAATACAAGTACATTGTATTGGTATTGTATTGACTCGTTCCAAAAATTGGTAACGTAAAGCAAATCTACATTGATCGAATGTTTTGTTTTTTATTTGAATAAATAAATCAGATTTGTTGACTTTGAAATTTAAAATTTTACTGAAAACGTTTTGTAAATTGAATAAATTTATCTGATAAAGAAATGTTCATATATAAAGAAGTTTCAAAGATTTTTCAATTGAATAATATGATTATGACGCGCTCAAAATTGAACTTTTTAGTCTGCAATATGACGTTGATTTATATTTAAACTATGCTACCAATCACTCTTTTCATAGTCTCAATCGAAATTCATTAAAATTTATAATTAATCCTAATATTTTTATTTTATTTTTGCATCTTTCCTGCAAGTTAACCTTTTAGTGCCTTTAGATGTCCTAAGTTTATTTCTCGCTTATTCGTTTGAAAATGTCCGTATCGGCGAATTGTATGTAACAGGTAGAAGAAATTGCCTTCCACCCTTTAAGTATATATATTCTTGGTCAGGATCAACAGCCGAGTCGATTCAGACATTTGTATATGCACGCATTTGCCATAAGTTCGGGCGTGTGAATAAATTAATTGCGCCGCCCAAGTCTTAAGAAATGGGAGTACTTCCAAGCATGCTTACATTTGAGAGCGTAAAACCTTAAAAGGAGCTGGGCTCAGAGTATATTTTTCCAATTCTGTCGCTTGTAAAATATTAGTTGTTAAACAAAATAATTATTTTGCAAAATTCTTCATTTCAACTCATTAAAAGATATTTTGAAATTCGTCGCAGTTGGCCAATACAAATTTTGTATGTTAAAAAAAGAAGCGATTTTCAAAAATTGTGTAGGTCTTACAAGCTCGAGAGTAACAGTCATTAAACGGTTTGTTATAAAATACAATTTTCCATGATATGATTTTGGGAATGAAGACCGAGTTATTTCTGTATACCGAATCTAAGGTATTATTTTAATCACCAAATCTTTTCTGGTTAATATTTCTGGTTAGTTACTGAGGACAAAAATTAATTTATTTTTAATTTTAATTAATAAATTCTTGTCCCCGAGAGGACCATCGGGGCCTTTTGTGAAAATGCTAAATAATCAGTGGTCCAAATTTAACATAACATATTTAGTGGCCTTCACAAAAATAGATGCAATTTAGTTTGTGGTTTCGTTTGTTTGTTTTCAATCGGTGAGATAACAAGTAATATGGGCATTTTCACTATCATTAAGCAAGACATTTTTCTGCTACTAATTATCGGGAAAAATTGCTAGATTAGCTGTAAACAACTGAATCTGCTTAGATTTGAAACCGCGCAGTGTGTAATCATACACTATATATATGTAGGACTGATTATGTCCTGTTTTTATTATTAAAATGGTAGTTATATGTATATTACAGTGAAATATGACTATTGGATTGACAACGTTACGCTCGACTTTATAAAACAACGACTTATTTCCTCGAAGCACCGACAACTTTAGAACTTTAGCTATTCGGGACTTTGACGACTTCTTATTGACGATCTTAACGCTGTGCTTCGCGAACTCGACTATATCGTTCTACTGTTCTTCTCCGACTCTCCTTCTTCCATTAATGCTAAAGCTGCTGTTAGATCTGTTAACCAGCGTTGTATATATAGCGAATTAAATTATTTGATATTTGATAAGTTAAATGTTGTGGTTTGAATATTCTTTCATCTTTGGATTGCTATATTGTATTGAGGTTTTTTACTCTAATACCGAATATATAGTTATGTTGTATATTAGTTTTGGCTGTCTATCTGATCGTAACTTTTCCAATGCACATATTCCTGATCTAGCCTGTATGATTAAGCAGATCTGCGACATTATAACTATAACTATGGTCAACTTTGGAATACAATATTTCGTGTATCAAATGCATATCGATTTTATTAATTTTTTCTCAGTTTTTCTCTATCGATAAAAATCGATTCAGCATATCAATAATTTAGAATGTGTATACACTGAAATAATATTGAAAATCTGTAAAAATTACTGCATGGGTTGAGAATCAGGCAAAGCACAGGACATTTATACCACCGAATTCGTATATTAATCATATTTTTGGTGGTAGTTCTTTCCTTGTCATTTTCATTTTTTTGTTTATGGATTGGAGATGACTTCACTGACTAGCTTATATATTGATTTTACATCAATAATTTTTTCTAATTATAGCTTCTTAGCACCTCCCTTAATATCAACACTATCATTATTTAGATTTTCCACAGTTTTAATAAACCTATGACAGTTTTCCGAAGATGGGTAGTTCCACATTTCCTCACTTTTAATCTCTGTGGGTCATTTTACATCTTATTTTTCAAGATCTTCTGGTGAATTTTAATGTAGGTTATCAATATTGATTTTTTAGCGGCATGTCGAAATAAATCTTCGTGTTCACGGACATATTCCCTACTGCCAGCAAATTTTGGTATTTATGTCATGAGAGGATTTTATTAGATACTCAAAACAAATCTTGCTTTCCGATTCCGATTCTTTTACGTAAAGTATAAAATTCCACTTAAGATTTCAGCATTTTTCCAAACATTTTTACAGTATTCGATTGAAGTTTTAGAGCTTGAGAGTGGATAGTTGTTCAGATATAAAATACACCAATTCGATTTTACTTATGTCATTTTCGTGGTAAAAAGAATCAAAATTACTTAAAATGTCTTTTCTGCTATGTATTATATTATATAAATGTATTATAATTAGAAAAAAAAATGAACTCTTTAGCATACTTGGTTTGGGTGCAGTGGATGATAGAAAACAGATTTAAGATGTGTCCCATTCCCGGTTGGGAAAATATAAAATATAATATAATAAAGTTGTGCAAAAATATGTAAAAGACTGAGGGAATCATCTTCAACCCTAGAACCGCAATATATATTTGTGATCAGCATCACATTATCTAGCAATATCAATCCGTCTGACAGTCTCAAAGATAATAGGAGCTAAAATAGCTAAAATGTCCTTGCAGACACCAAAGCCATTATGTTGTTCCACTACAATTTTTGATTCCGATACTGTCTTTTCGGATCCGATGAGATCCCGACTTAAGATAATTCTGTTCATTTTGATGTTATGTTGATCGCCGTTGTATTAATCTCGATTCCAAATGGTTTCTTCCTGGTTCGAATACAATGTAAGGCATTCCAAACACGTTTCGAGCACACAGCTATTCTCAGTCTGATTATTTATACATTCTACTCTCTTCCCAAAATAAATAGTTTTATAGTTTACTCGTTGAGATTGTTAATCATAGATCTACTGGCAACTATAGTTTATATCCTTACTTAGCTGCAATCAATTAAGAAATATTAAACTATTAATTGTGTAGTTATATTTTAAATAGCCACAGCTAAAATTTATTATTTATCGCTTTATTAATTAAAAAAGTTTTTATCCTGAAAATGTTAAAATTTTGCCTTTCTTTAGTAGAATTTGCGATATGTACATAAATTCGAATTAATAAAGCTTACTTTTCTTACGATCCACAAAAACAAACGATAAAATATAGTCGATTTATTTCATAAAAATTTTCTAATTCGAATGTTTTATTAAACAAGATTTCAAAATTAATACGTCTACAATTATAAATATATTTTGTATTTTCAATATTTTACTGATATATTAAATTGGTAAAATTCTTATGAGCAAATGTTATTACTTAGTATTTGCATGGGTAGTTTAGTTAATAATAGTAATAATAATAATAATAATAATAATAATAATAATAATAATAATCATAATAGTAATAGTAATAAAAAGAATATAATAGCAAATCCATACACATGAATATAACTGACTCTCTCCGCAGCTCGCATTAAGTCTAAGTGATTAACTTAAAAGCAAATCAACATTTTTCTAGTATATGTTTATGTATATGTATAAAAAACACATTAAATATATAAATATTATTTTAGCTGACAATGAACAAATGAATGAATTATCTTTTGCGTTATTTACAAATGTTAAGCTTATCATGGATATTTGACTCTCGAATATAAAACCGAATTAAATGTGAATCAGAGAGATCGGAGATCGGCTTACGACTATCAATTTAAACATACATTTCACATACACATTGATATACATATATATATATATATATATATATATATATATTATTTATGGTTTTTGTTTTTGTTGTTGGAAGAAATTAGTTATTCTAAGTCAGTTTGCTGTACACTTTCGTCGTCCGTACTCGAACTGAGTTCATCGGACTGCTGATATTCGCCGGTGATCTGGCAGTCATCCGGATCATCGTCGAGGTCACAGTGCACAAATTCGTAGGGGGAAAGATGAGTGAGCTGAGCAGCGTTGCCGACGATTGATAAACGGCCGGAGCATACGTCTGGCAACTGGTTGCCCCATCCACCACCAGCAAGCTGGTGGGTGGTGGCAGCCAACGTTGCGCCATTGTCATAGTGTCTATATCCGTGGCTGGCTCCAGTGGCGCCAACTTCGGTTTATCCTATTTGCGGCGACGTGTCTTGTTTCTCGTTGCATCCGCCTCCGGCACGGCATCCTCCAGCTCATCGACGCAATCCGTTTGCGCATCGCTGCCCGACTTGATGGCCGCGATGAGGAATCTCAGTTGCATCAGCTGCACGGCTGTCACCCGGGGATTGCTGCAGTTCTCCAGCCACTGCAGGAATTTCTCACCATGCCGTATGGCTGCCAATTCCTCGATATCCGCGTATTTGGCTCGCTCCTCCTCATCCGTCTTATTCGAGTTGTTGTTGTTGTTGTTGCTGGCACTGACGTCATTGTTGTTGTGATGCTGATGCTGTTGCGTCTCACTGTTGAAGCTCGCCTCCGAATCATGATCCAATTCGGCTCCACCGATTTTATATATAATATTACTGAGCACATTTTTGCATGGCTCATCGGCGCCGCTGTTCAGCTCAGGACTCGGCTCACGGCTGTTCGTCACGGGATTTGGGGTTACGGACTCGGCCAGAATCGGACTCGGGCTGGAGCTGGCTGATTTCACGGATTTCGCTGATAGGTCCTCCGGCTTGCCATGCACTTCCGCATCCGTCTCGGGCTCCGCCTCCAGCTCGGTGGGCTGGGCCTCATTGGAGGAGGACACACTGCGTACTGAGGGCGACTCGGCCTCCTTGGTGAGCTGGGAGTAGAGTATGTTGTCATAAGGCTGCTTGGCGATGTTGTCCTCGATGTGCGTCGACTCTGGGGCAGTGGTTGATGTTGCAGCTGCTGCCGCCTGATGTTGTTGCAGTGCCGCCAATGTGGCAGCATTCGGATTGAGTGTCGAGTGGAGACTGGCGCCAAATGCCTTGCACCAATTGTACCACGCTGAGTGCTTCTCATCGAGCGTGCCAGGCGCAGCTGGTCCCGGTGCTGGGGATGTTGCCGAGGGCATGGGTGGCGTGTGGGGATATGGATTCATTTGCTGGGGAGTCGAGGAGCGGATGGGTGGACTTGTCACACCCATTCCAGCAGCAGCAGCTGCTGCAGACTGTGGTGGTGGATACAGACTGTTTAAGCCGAGCATTGCCTGCTGGGATTTGAGCCAGTAGAGCAGTGGATCGTCGGGCAGGCCGGACAGTGGCGCCACACAGCCGACGAGGAGAGGTGCCAGCGATGGACTCGGACTCTTCATGCTGCCCAGATTCGTCTCACAATCCCCAGCTGTTGTTGAGCTGCTGCCGGCTGGCTTCTGTTTTGCCCAGTTCTTCACGCTCAGAGCCGGAGTCCGTTCGCGATCCCGTTCCCGTTCCCGGTCCCGATCACCGCTTTCGCTGCGCGGACTCTGCTCCTGCTGCTGACCATTTGGACCAGTTGGCTTCTGTGGATTGCGCAGAGTGTTGGCTGTGGCCGCAAAGCTGTTCAAGCCGGACATGGCCGCCAGGCCGGGATTGAGCTGAGCCAGGAGATTCAGGTTCGAGGTCAGCTCATTAAAACTGATCGCAAGCGGGGACTGAGAGATGCCGCCAAGACCTGACAGATGGGTGAGACTCGACAGCGGACTTATCGCATTCAGTGAGGGATCCGCTGGCCCCGATCTCGATATATCCGCACCGAACACCTTGCTCTTGAATCCCACATAGTCGACGGGCAGTCCATTGTAGCCGATGTCCGACAGACCCTTATTTGTACTATAGTCGAGCCCGTTCAGCGGCGATCGCTTGAAGGCCAGCTCATCGAAGTTCAGCTTATTCGAGAAATTCAATGGCAGGCCGCTGCTGTTGTTGTGCTCCAGCCGTGGCCGCTTCTCGGGCGGACCCAGCAGACCCGCCGAACCCCCGCCGCCAACGCCGCCGCCGCCTCCTCCCTCCAGCTTGTCGACGAGGGCATCGGCGCACATTTTGTCAGCGGCCGATTGGCGGGACATGAAGCGCAGCTTGTCCTCGTTCTTGCACCAGCCGCGCAGTGTCGACTCCGGCACACCAATATCCCGGGCCACAGATGCCTTCGATTCGCCATCGTGAATGCGCTGGATCGCATGGATTTTGTCGCGAGGGGTCAAGCTACGCAAAGGTCGCTTGCCCTTCGTCCCCATGCGGATGTTCATATGCGAATAGCTGGAAATATCCAACTTTAAGCCGTTATCAAACAGTTTGGCTGCTGCAAGGGACAAGAAAGAGAAGAACTGATATTAATCACACTGGTTGCAGACACGCCTCAAATATATATTTATGTCTGAAAAAAGTAAGCCTTACGTAATCAGCTAAGCTGCCTATTTTGACCTATTTTGACAGTAGTGCACACATATGTTTTGGCCAATTTAAATAAATATATACTTAAAATATAGTTAAAAAATTATGTAAAATTATATTTGACCATAAGCAATCAATACTGAAGATAAATACATATTAAAATATATGACAGCTTTAAAAATAATAACAAAGAAGATTAAAGTATTTAAATTGATCTCAAATGAGACGGTGAAAATAATCAGTGAAGCTTTTTTTTAGCTTTTATTATATAAAAACTAGATATGATGTGTGAATGTATTATTCCACGATTAGTATTTAGTTGCATAACTCTTAACTTATGTAAGCATTTTTTTAAATGCTGTTTTTTAATATATTGTTCAATAATCCCCCTCTAATTTAAAGTCGATATTGTTCCTGGAATTCTATTCAATATATATACATATATATATATATATGTTTTTTTTTGTTTATGGAAACAATTATTTGCAAAGTGGCTTTTTTTTGCTCAATTTAATTTTAACTAAATTTAAATAAATTAAAAACGGGGAATAAAATTATGATATTTTGCTTTCTCACTTATTTTTAACAGTAATCTAAGTTCCTAAAACTTACAAATTTAAAACCCACTCCTTTGAAATCATTTCTTGTGCGAGTGGTGCTATTACTGTTTATATATGTATATATATATATATATATATATATATAAAAGTATGCCTTACATCATTAGTTCGTATTTATGTACATATCGCAAGCATTATTTTTGAAATTTTAAGGAAACCTAAGGTTCGATAAAAAAAATGGTTGTGGCTATTTAAAATATAACTACAAAATAAAATGTTTAATATTTATTTTATTTATTTCATCAAATTATAGTTAAGAAATTTTAATGCAAGTAGATCTTTGATGAACAGTTTCAGCAAGTAAACTATAAAATTGTTTATTTTGTGAAGAGAGTAGAATGTATAATTAATCATAATTATAACAGCTGTATTTTCGAAACGAATTTGGAATGCCTAATTTTGTATTCATATAATCAAGAAACCATTTGGAATCGAGATAAATATTGCGGTGGTCAAAATAATGGTAATATGATCAAAATTAGCTTCGATAAGGGCCTCTATAGAAATCGAATTTTACCGTATTCAAATTCAGGATCGCAATAATTTCAACTTTTTTAACACTTAATTATTACTGTCGTCTTGATGAAGAAGAAGAGGAATCGATTCAGCCCATTTTCTGTCATTTCACACGACTTTAGAAGACTTCAATTCCTGGTCTTTGCCAACTTTCTTAACAGATATATCGGAACAAGGACACTAGCCATGTTCCTACAATCCACAGGATGGGGGAGGTGTTCTCCACCCTTACTGACAACTGAGATAATTGAACCTAACCTAAAAAAACAATAACCGAAAAGGATATTCCCAATTAGAAATCTCTCTCTCTCTCTCTCTCTCTCTCTCTCTCTCGCTCTCGCTCTTATAGTCTCTGAGATCCAGAGTCGACTGCGAGTCGATCTAGCCATGACTCGGAGTCGACTCCAACTTCTTCAAGCAAGACATACGGAAGAAGAAGAAGACGAAGAAGGCGTAGTTGAGGCAGAGCAAGTAAAGAAGAAAGAGTTGAAATTAATTACTGTGGTTGGTGACACACTTAAGATGCACACGCATCACGCAATACATGTGCATATGCATATGTATGCGTATCTGTGTGTGTGTGTATATATTTGAGTGCAGCACATAGCCGAAAATAATGCGTTTCCATTCGTCAGCGGCGACTACATGCCAAATACATATGTAGAGCCAAATGCTCAATGCGCGCGCCATATACTTTTTACTTGGGGTTGTTGTGACTGGGGCAGAGGCAGCGACAGCAGCAAGCAGTAGCAAACAGCACTGGCAGCAGTGGGAGCAGAGGCAGCAGCAGCAGAGATGGAGGCAGTTCGCACGAAGCTCCAATAAAATCGCGTCGCGCTTTAAAGTTTTACGGACAGGTCGCGAGGTAGATGTAAATAACCCGCACACTCACACACACACACACAAAATATATAATATACAAAGTTGAGCGCACACAGTCACACAAACACACATACTGGCATCAAAAATTCTCGCACGGCGAAATGAGCTGTGTCACGCCCCATGCCACTAAATACTCGCTGGCACGATGGTGACGACGTCGGCGAGGTCGCTGGAATGCCAAAAATCAAAAGGGCTGGGACACATCTACACACGCACATACACACAGAGAGACGCACACACACACACAAACACACGCACACATAGAGACAATGGAATATGCTAATTGGTGCGTTGAGTTCGCGCCTGCTCCAAATTGCAGTCGCGCGAGTATCTACGAATAAGCAACAAGAACAAGCCATTCGCCAACGTCACCGTCGTCACATCGGCTGCGACACGAGTGGGACCCGAAGCGATGCGCACGAGACACGAAACGATTTATGGCTTGTTGTTTACCTGCCTTCGTGTGCATATATATATATATATATATATATCTACATATATATGGGGAGAGCGACAACGGCAACGACACCAGTCGACTTTGTCGTGGGTAGCTCTCCACTACTCGTCTGCTCGCAAAGCGAAATAAGAAAAAAAACCAACCCCACAGCACTGCAGTACCCAGTAGTACTGACCCCAACCATGCTCAATCGCCTACAGCCTGTTGCTGTCCCCACCCCCAAAAATTAGCAGTTGCAGCTAAAAAAACAACAACAACAGCAATGCAATGCAGAAATGGGAAGAATGAAAATGGGTATGGGAACAGCTTGGCCAAGCCTGGAACAGCTGAAAGCTGGCCTGAGACTTGAGATGATGGCTGGCCTGGCCTGGCCTGGCTTGACTTGGCTTGGTTTGTATCTTGGGAGCAGAGCAGAGCCGAGCAGAGCAGAGCGAATGACAATTTGCTCCGCCTCCGTCGCCGTCTCGTTTATCAAGTGCGAGGCATGCAAAGGAGACTTTGGCCGGCAGCCGTTTCAAGAAGGAGCGGGACACGCGATTTTAAAATGAAAAACACGTTTTGCGCATGACTGACACATGATTTCTTTATTTCTTTCTTTGCGAGCACACACACACACACATACACAACATCTCCTCGTAGGTTGTATATGTAAAACAAAAGTTTCGCAAGTAAGAAGACGACACATGATTTGCGTGTGTGTGTGGGAAGAGTGCAACGAAAGCTAAGAGAAAGAACTGTTCCTTAAGAGCGTTGAGCAAAAGGAGTCTTCGAACGAAGAGTAACAATTAGTGTTCACAAAAACGTTGTTAGTTAATCATATACAAAAAAAAATGCAAATGTATGTGTGCATGTGTGCAAGGTGTTTACTTAAATATTGATAGGCAAATATTTTGATGAAGTTGTGTGGGTGAATGTGTGTGTGTGTGAGTGTGTAAATAATTGAGGTGAATACGGTACGACTCTATATACAAAGAGGGTTTATTGTAATGCAGTTCCACTACAACCATATATACATATATACACATATACATATACATAAACAATTTGAATACTTAGTCTAAGATATATAACAGCTTTATAGAATTTTAAAGAAATTTCGCAGACAACTTTGTACTTGACGTGGAAGCTGCAGCATACAACTCTGCTTACAAGTGCATTACTAGGTAATTAATTAATTACATTGTGTGCATACAGAATGAATTCGGTAATGAGTTGTCATTCACTAATTCGCTGCTGGCTAGTTGAGGTTAACAACTGCTAATTGAGCATCATTTTTTGTTGGTTATTTTTCGCCATGTTTTAATTAAGATGAGTGAGAATTAAATTAATTATTTATATTATAATTGTTTATGTGTGTGTGTGTTTATGTGTAATAGTTGAACTGAGGTGAATTTAATAATTGCTAATTGATCTTAATTGAGCTATTAATTATTTTCTCTAATAATTCTTATAAAGTTTAGTGGGCATTAAATAAAATAGATTATGTATAAATATATGAAAAAAAATAAAAATATATATACATATATATAAAATATATTTATTATATATATATATATATATATATATATATATGCAGATATATATATATATTAGTAAGTAATATGCATAAGTAAGTGACATGCGTTGAATGTAATTATTATTTAATTGGCTTATTCACATTAGCGGCTTGTGGTCACAAATACATAGATGCAAACATATATACATAAAATGTGTGTGTGTGTGTGTGTGTGTGTGTGTGTGCGTGTGTGTGTGTGTACAGGTGTGTACATGCTTATGCCCTTAACCTTCATTTCAACTCACACAGACACACGCACACACACACGCATAGACGCTCATAACCAATGGAGTGGCAAACAACTGTGTCGACTTGCCACTTGCCACATGCCATTTGCCACCAAAGCTTACACACATATATTGAATACAACTTTTACAACTGTATAAAAATTGCAAGGTCTTTTTTTTTTTTTTTTTGCTATTCAACACGGCCAAAGCAAAAAGCTCGAGCAGAAAGAAGAAATTTTACTTTCTCTTTCGCATCGAGTCCAATCCCAGCGAGCCATTAAACTTTTCACCAACCGAACTGGGACAGAGTATGAAAAAAAATAAAAGAAAAAAATGAGAAAAAAATCTGGTAACAACAGAAAAAGATGAAAGAAATATATATATGTATAAAAGAATTACAGCCAAGTTTGTTCATGTGTGTGTGTGTGGAGTATGTAAGAATCTATAGTGTGTGTGTGTGTGCAGCAGACACATTTACAGACGAACTACAACACACACACACACGTGTAATGACGGGCCGGCCGGCCGTCCATTATTTATATACATGCTCTGTGTGTGTGTGTGTGAGTGTGTGTGTGTGTGTGTGTGTGTGTGTGTGAGTGTTGCGATTTTTCCTATATACAATTATAATTTTATTGTATTTACTACTATTTTTATCGTCGCTTTGGCCTCGTATCGAACTCATTCAGACACAGACTTGGAGGAAGCAGACAGGACTGGACTGGACAGGATGGGACAGAACTGGACATGACTGGACAGAGCACACAGTCTACCAAATGCAGGTCAACGACAGAAACTATTCGGAGTGTATTACCAATACATACATACATACATACATACATACATACATACATACATACGTATGTATCTAAGGCAGTGCATTTTTTTCCCTCATGTCTATTTGAGCTAATACAAAAGTGTATAAAATGGCTTAAAGAGGAGTCACACCAAAATGGATATAAAAAGTTTGTTTTTGTCTGCCACCGATTAATGTGTGTTGCATCAAGGCACCTGTTGCAACTAAACAAAAAGTTTTACTATTTTAGTCGATTTTAGTTTTTGTCTTCTTTGCAAACTATTTCATTTTTATGGACCAGATTAGTTAAGTTCCACACTGGAATTATTTGCCTTGAGCTTGAGTTTAAGATTGTTATTAATACTTTTACTATTATTATTATTATTTTAGTATTTTTTTATTATTATTATTATGTTATTTGTATTATGAAATCTTATAAACATTACTTACTTTCTTAATTAAAATTTAAATATTAAATTTTATTTTCCAGTCAATTTGCTTTGCTCTTTTGCATTTTTCTGTGTCGACTGCTATTAGTCGACATTAAGTAAATATTAATAATAATCATTGTAAAAAGCAGCATCGATCTAGTCTGTCATTAAAAAAAAACCTTAAAACCTTGTCAATGTGAAGCATGTTTTTAGGCTTAATCCGCAGATAAAGTTTATTTTTGAGTTTTCAAATTTTTGCCATTTACTAATATTATAACTTGGGGTTTATATTTATTCAGAGCTTTGTCTTTAATACAGAAAATATGTCCGCTTCATGCGATTTATACTACGCGATTCAAGCGACCAAAAGCGACTGACTCACACTACATGAAAGTAGTTGTAACGTACCATCGAAGAAGATCTTAATCATAAGGAACATACAATTACCGTTGCTCGCAGGCAACTACAGATTAAGACTACAAAACGGGAATGCAAGACAAACTGCGGTATACACAGGCAAATATAGTTACTTCCAACAACTAAATATTGTGAGATAATTTGGGTGTTTTAAAAATGCCGTTAAGTGTGTAATATTTTGGAGGTACTTTGCAAGGGTTGTTAAAATAAAGTCGTTAAATATTTAATGAATAAAAGTAGAAGTCTCCAATTTGTAGTGTCCTTCTGATTGAGAATATATGGTTTTTTGTTTTATTTTTAATAACTTATGTATACCTTGTGATATATTCTAAATCAGAATTAACGGCAGGCCTTTTTCCCTTCTTATTTGAGCCAATTTTTTGCTTTTCAAGAAATCAGCTGCAAATTTTTGCAACAAAATTAAGAACATTTCATCGCATTCATTCTACAGTGAGCAGCATCTCTTGTTATTGTAGATAAATAATCAATAAATTTCGTGTAAATATGTAGAAATATTCTCTATCAACAATATTGTTATATTATATATGATTTCGTATGAGGCACACAACTTATTTAAAAAATTTACAATTGATCTTTTACAAGCTTATTTTTAAACACAATTTTTTTGCTGTTGGAAAAATTAAAAGTGCTCACAAAAATTTATAAATGCTTCCTCAATGATTATTTTTTTTGTAAGTTTTCCAAAATTACATGCAGTTTTGAATCACATATAAAACTTAATCATTTTATAATAATTAATTAATGAATTCCCAAAACCAAAGGTTTGCTTTAATTTGAGATAGAGCTATGTGATATAGTAGTCAAAAGTTTATCCTTTTCAGGAGTTTATCCTTTCACGTGTATCTAGTGAATTTTGTTAGCAATTTATAAACCAGTAATCATCGTTGACTAATTTTAATCCTAAGGCAGCTCTATGATATGGTGCATTTTTAGATGGTATATGATTAATATATTCACCGTTTTATCAAGATTTTTTTTTGTTTTTTCTTGCAATAAATTTTGGATAATTTTATACTTTAATTTTATTTATTATATATTTTATATATTTTTAAAATTATAATTTAGCTTATCACTTTTAATTTCATACCATAAAATTTGCAACTTTAATATTAAATTTAAATTGACTTTTTTTTTTAAACATTTTGTTGTGAAATTTTTTAGTTCACATAAATAATAAATATACTAATAATAAATAAACTAGATTGCATAAAAGCATTTAAAATCAAGAAAATTACATCCTTGAGCGAAATGTTTAACTTAAAAAAAAACGACATACTTTTAAGTTAATACTTTCCGTATATATCTTCTAATACATTAAGATAATTTAATTATAATTTTATCTACCAGCTAATATATAAAAGAGCCTGCTACAAAGTGTGTTTTCACAGATCAGAAACGAAAATACTTCCTTATAGTTAATTAGGTATTTGTATATTAAATAAAGAAAGGCAGCTCCGATTAGTAAATATATATTCTTGAACTAAAAGTCAAAAAAGCATAAAATAACAAACTTCAAATAAATTCTTTCGTGTCGACTAAGCTCTTAAGCCTTATTTTATCAAAAACTTTCCACGTTTCCAGAAAATCTGTGGAAAAGCTTTCCATTAAATTGACCAATTGCTTAAATTTGAGAAAGATCAGTTTCGAAAGATAAGACTTTGGTTAGAACTATAAGAAATGAGTCAAAATCACTTGAGCTAATTTTTATTTAATAAAGTTAAACACATATAATCTACACAGGTCCACTTAAATGAGTTTAACAGATTGAAAAATAACTCAGTTTCATAAAACAGTTTTTCACGATTTTCCACCCTCCACTTGCTACTCGACTTTGCAAAAATATCCAAATCCTTAATGATTAGGTCAATAATCCAAACAATTTAGTTAGTCAAAAAAAGTTCAAGTTAAGATAAATATTTATTTTTCACACAAAATAAGGACATTTCTCATAAATTGCGCAAACTATAAAACACTGTTTTTTTTTTTATTTAATTTTTTTTAATAAAATATTTATTTTCAATACAAACCTTTTTGTGGCACGTGAGCAAAGAAATGTTTTTCGATTCTTAAAAGTTACTTTTTTTTAATTGTTTTGTTTTGTTTGTTGAACACTTTTCGTGAAGATCACAAATATTGAAATTGTTGTAAATCACTTGAAATCCTTTTTGTTGTTGTTTTTATTTGCATATATGTAGTATTATTATTATTTATTTCTAAATAAGTAAAGGAAGCACAACTCTTTTGTTTATATATGCAAATATCAATTGTTTCACACACACATTTGGAATTAGAATGGAATTCAAAGTTGTCTCAATTAGCTGCGAATGCGCCAAGGAAATTGCGAAATTAGCCGCGACAGCGAAGGCGACTGAGACAGCGTCAGCGACAGCGACAGCGACACAGAGAGCAGCGTGTTTGAGGCGACCGGCTATCGGAAAGGATATGACCGCTATGCCGTCCAACAGTGTCCTGCGAACCGAAACAGCGAGCGCCCGGCGACAAACTACCGCGACTCCAGCCAGCCAGCCAGCGAGCGAGCGAGCGTGCGAGCGGAGCGCACAAATATCGTGAGCGAATTTTTATTTCATCGCGGCGAATTTCCGCATCACGACTATATTTTCTCCTTATGTGTGCGTGTGTCTGTCTCTGGCTCTGTGTGCATGTGTAAGGTGTGTGTGTGTGTAAGTGCGAGCGAGCGAATGAGCGAGAGCCGTACACGTGTATGAGTTTGTTTACACTCGTATGGTCAGTTTTGTTGTCGTTTATTCCGTTTCTTTACGCCTGTGCGTCTGTGTATGTGTGTGTGTGTGTGTGCATGTGTGCGTGTGTGTGTTTGTCTCTGCGTACTCTTCTTGCTCTCTGCCCGTGTGTTTTTGTCGCTGTGTTAGTGTATTCGCGGCCGTTTTCGTTGACAGCCAAATGTACAATGATTAATAACGGCGAAGACGGCAACGAAGACGCAGCTTGCTCTCGCTGCCGTCGTTGCCGTCGCTGCTTACTCTCAGGGACATCAGGCTGGACAATAACGCTATACACGCACACGCACACACACACACATACACAGGCATTTGCACGCAATTTTCAGACACATAGGCAGCGACGACGACGACGACGACGACGCAATGTTCGTGCGGTTGGCCGATCGGATGGTCCGCTTAGCGGGGGGTGTTGTGGGGCAGGCAGGGGGAGGAGTACATCCTTTTTGGCGGCAGCAACAGCCGCAGCAGCAGCAGGCCTACTTTCTTCTGCTCATATATTCAAATCTTGCACACACACACACCACATGCACATATTTATATACGTGTCGAAAAGTCTTTAGCCCATGTACATGTACATGTGTCGTGTGTGTATGTGTGTGTGTGTGTGTGAAGAAGTAGAAGAAGCAGAAGAAGTACATATGTATTTGTAGTTTTTTGTTTCGGTCGCTTGTGTTGGACGGATGGATAGATGGATGGATGGACCCGTTGCTCGAGAGTAAAGCGAAAATGAAACGAGCGAAATCAAATGCTGCATGTGTGTGTGTGTGTATGTGTGTGTGTGCATGTGTGTGTTTGTGTGTTTGCTTGTGTTTAAAGTTGTTGGCGGGATGCAGGGTTGTTGTTGCCGGACAATGTCTTGGCCCTTTTTTAGCCTGCATAAATATGTATGCATGTATGTGTGCACATATATGTGTGTGTGTGTGTGTGTGTATGCTTGTATGTATATGTGTATAGGCGTTACAAGTCATGTAGAAATATCAGAAGAAACCACCACACACAGGAGGGACAGGGAAAGGAACAGAGACAGGGAATGAAGCCATTTATTAACACCGCGAGAATCACACGTTCGTGTGAGAGGGGGGGATGAAGTAGAAGTTCACAGCGCAAAAAATAAACGCGAATTTTTTGGTTGACAAACAAAAAGACGAACAGGTGTTAATTAAGCATGTGCACAATATGAGCACTCCAATTAATAAGTCTACGTTGTTTTTATTTCTTTTTTATTATTTTATTTAATTTATTTATTGCTTGTGTTTATCGCCTGTTGCCTGCCCATCATTGTCATTGGTCTTAGCTCAAGTCTCAAGTTTTTATCGCTTTGTTGTGATCTTTGCCTTCTCCGGGACTCACAGTTAATCGACGACTTGTCTCCTTTTTTACTTGTGTTTGTTTTCAGCGAGTCGAGCAACTGTCCTTATTTTTGGCACGCGCTTCTCGCTCGGTTTGCCCTCAAGTTAACAATGCTCGACATCCGTTCAGAGCCATCTATTTCTATTGTGGCAACTTCATTTTAAAATTCTTGTTTCGCGAATAACATTTTTGCAAGCATTTCGGGTTCTGGCATATTTTTTATAAATTTTAGAAAAATCGACCAATGATTAAGAAGAGAAAATAATTTTTTTTTAAAGACACCTGTAGTTTTGAAAAATATTTTCTGAACTATGAGCTGAGATACACTATGGCGATTTTAAAAAATGTCAGTGCTATTTTTATCTGAGTGTAAGAAACATGATTAAAAATGCTCCAATCTGAGGCGTCCGACTAGGAGATACCCCAAACCCAATGCAGAATATATTAATTTTAAGTATGTATGTAAAAAAATCCACTGTGAAAAAGGGGGTGAGTTGAAAAAGTCAAATATTTTACACTGTGAATGTTATGCGTTGACTTTAACGTCTAGTTCTTACAAAATTCAAGATATATATATATATATTTTTTTTATTTGAGATGCCCTTAGATACACTGTATTTGGTAACTCACTTGTAAATAGTTGGAAATTGCCAGAACAAACCCTTAAAATACACACAAAAATGTGATTGTGAATTGATATTTGTGAAAACATATTGATATTCTAATGGTGAAGGCAGAAGAAAATAAAATCAAAAACGGTTTTGTAAATGTTCATTTTTGTGATGCTTGGAATATCTAAGATCTTTCCTACAGATTAGATATATGTATATATAGAAGTGTTGGTATTTGTGTATCTCCCGTAATGTTATATAGGTCTATATAAGAATTGATTACAAACTGCAAGCATTTAATTGGACAATTGGTAACAAGATTGCAATGGTGAATATATAATTTACGAGTGATTACAGCTTTTGTTCTCAGATTATAGAAAATTAACCCCATAGAGAAGAAAATATTAAAGTACACACAGACCAATCATTATTAGTACACTCATACATCGTCCTACTGATTTTTTTTATAATTAGTATTAATTTTAATGTAAACATCCTAAAAATAATAACTATAGGAATGTGAGTCCCAGGTGAGTCGCAGGTAATAAATAATAAATGTTGAGAAACTTATTACAACAATTGGAAGTAAGACACAAAGAAAACATAATTTAATCTACCGTTTTAAATTAATTAATTAAAAAATCAAAAATACTAACGAATAATTATTTATTTACTTAATGTCAACTGATATCTGTCGAGAAAAAAATACATTAAGTAAAAAATAAACGTAATTAAAATAAAAATACAATTCAATATATTCAATAAATTTCAATTTAAACAAAAAAATAAGAAATATATATAACATTGTTGGGGATATTTAATTGGTCCAAAATTTAATTTAATTATGAAAATTAAAAATAAAATATAATATCACAACTTACACCTAATTGTCAGTTGAATATTAATATTTGATAAAACCAAATCTGCAGAAATAAAGACGATTTCTAAAAAGAATGCGTAAGTGGTATTAATTATATGTATAATTAATAAAATTAATTGAAATTATATAATATTTTAAATTGGCATTTGACAAAATTGCAAAACTAAGTGTTTTTATATCAATTATAACTGGAACTTAAGTAAGTTCATATCTAAGAATGACAGAAAGAAATCCTGAGAATCGTCCGTTGTTCTTTACGGGTCTTCATGAATCTTTCTTATATATATATATATATATATATATATTTATGTATATATACCTGTTTCTTCAAGTAGCTATGCAAGATATATGTACATTCCAAATTTAGAGTCCAAAGCTCTGATAGTCTATTTGTTGGGCGATGTTGCTGCTGCTGTGCATGAGGTGCATATAAATATGATTCGGGTGTAAGTTTAGGTAAGCAAAGACAATGTACTTGTATGCTAGTTATATGTGTATATATATTGTGCATACATATATATATATATATATATATTTATATATACGTGTCTCCCTATGCTGGGCAGCATATTCAAATGCAATTTGATAAGACCGAAAGAAGCGGCAGTGACTAAGACAATTGCCGGTTGAGCGTAATAACAAAACCAAAAAGGACAACAACAGTGTTTTGGCCGAGAGTTGTGAGATGCATTTTGAGAAATCACTAAGAATAGCTTTTGCATCTGACAAATATGCATGAGTATCTCTACACACACACACACACACACACGCGTACACACATACACACAGTATACAGCAGAAACAATAATCACATAAGGCTTTACCTAAAGCAGAGCATCATCAGCAAGAAGAAGCAGAAGTAGAAGAAGAAGAAGAAGCAGCAGCATACAACCCTGTTGCTAAAAAGCCAGCCGACTGCTTGCTTGCTTGCCTGCATGTGGGCTGAAGATTGAGTGTGGTGGAGGTGGAGTTAGAGTTGGAGGTGGAGGTGGGTTCGCTTCATCCATCGTCCGCACACACACACACACACACTTACACACACGCACACACTTATACATATACTGGACTTGAACATCCTTAGCGCAAATTTCGTTGCAGCGAAAATTTTGAGTTGCTTTATCGCAAGTCACGTATGGAGGATATAGACACACACACATGCATATATACATACAGCTGCGGTCAAAAAAATAGTATATGTTTTGGCAAATAGCTAAAAAAAAAAAGAATACTTAAAATATTGTTTACGAATACGAACAAAAACAAAATGAAAGTCTTCAAACTCATCGCAAATGAGAGCCGGTCAAATTATGAACATTTTGTCTGAAACAAGCAAGCAATATTGAAGATTAGTAAACATTAAAAGATTTAAGTATTTATGTTGAACACAAATATACCGGTAAAAATAATAGTAGTGGAATAGAAGTGACGGTTCGTGTGGATGTGTGGATAGATATTATGTTTTATTTATTTCTATTTCTACAGAACTCGATGTACTTTTCAAAGTGTCCCAAAGCTGGAAATTTGACGTTTTATTAAAATTAGAAACCATCCTTATAACTAGAGACCATCCCCTTAATCCCATCCCACATATATAAGTTCTCGTTCGAAATTACTCTTTTACAAGCGAAAATCTATCAAATCATTATAGAACAAGTGGATATATAAAGAGATTATGTGCTTGGTGATCGGCTAAGCTACTGTTGAGGTCCTCCGCATATATAAATTAGTTTTGGATTCGTCCGATCACCATTTCTTCAATGTTCCATTTTAGACTTTCAACATTTTGCACAATGTTTTTTTTTTCGATGGTATGGGTTATATCCTTGGCCTTCCGCCTAATTGTTTATTATCTCTGGGATGTCACATTGTTAGGGTTTTCTATGACATGATCACTTAAGATCATGATTTTCCAGGAAAGTTTCGATTGTAATAGAATTCTAATCAAATGATGCCTAGCTAAATCCGCCAAAAACAGAAGAACAACAATTGGCATAGGTAAAATACAGAAAAAGGATGTGAGGAGATATATCGAAGAGGAGATGGGGCAAGGAGTCGACGAGGATTATGAAAGGAGCTATGAATGTATCGAGTATTTGCAGTTCTCCTATTATGTTGACCGCAGCTGTACATATGTGTGTGTATACTTCAGATGAATACCCAGCTAGCAAGCAAGCAAGCAACCAACTCAACTCAACTCAACTCAAACGACTGGGCGACCAGCCGACCAAGCAATAATACCAACAAACATATGAACACACACACACAGACACACACACACACACACACACATAGACAGACAGTGTGACAGACGGACGGACAGAGCGACCATTGTCCAGCAAAGCGAAAATTTATATTTTCGTTCGGCTCGCTCAGCAGTGCAGAGTGTCGTAGTTTCTCTAATATCTGCCAGCTCCTTACCAGATGCTGCAGGGAATGTCCTTCATACAGCGGCCGATTTGTCGTCCAGATACAAACATCGCCAAACCCCACCTCACCCACCCCATCACATCGACCAACCCACCATCCAACCATCTATCCACCAATGTCCTGTGTGAAATGGCTAAGTGTGTGTGTGTGTGTGTGTTGGTGTGTGTGTGTCTGTCTGTGTGTGTGTGCACAATTACGAATTCGTCGTTGTCCTCAACTAAACTCGATTCGTTTTCACCCAAGCCTCGCTGTCACCGTCGCCCACTATTCTCATCATCATCAACAACCCCCTCACCACTCCTCCCCCTACCAACATATGCGAAGGAAATTTTCGCGTGAATTGAAAGATGAAGGCTCATGGGGCCGGGCGCTGGTCACCAACAAGGGTCCGGGTCCGGGTCCGTGTCCGTGCTCGAGTCCGGTGCCGTCGATTCAAAACCCGCGTGCTCAAATCGACATACAAAAATATACTTGTCTGTGTGTGTGTGTGTGTGTGTGGTATGCACGTATGTGTATGCATGTGTGTGTGTATGTATTTGGTATATATGTGTGTGTGTGTGTGTGTATAATATCCAGCACATAACCGGACTCTGTTAGGGAAAGCACTTCTTCTTGCCTTGTCTTCCCAGAAAGCTAAGACGTGCAGAATATGACAAACTATTTCAGATGTAGTCCATCTGCTCAGAGATCTGCCCTTTTCTTATTAATTTAACTAAGTCGATCGATTGTACAACATTAGTCTATACACTCACAAATAACGCTATGATTTTAGAAAATTGTCAGACCTTTAGCGAAAAGGATAGTTTATACTATTATTCAGAAAACGTATTTATAAAATGAAACTTTGTATCTTTTTTTTTTAAATTTTATACTCAATTTTCCAAGAAATTTGAAAAAATATATTTGTTGTTTATTATATATTATAATTTAAGTAATTATTAAACATTAGTATTTTACAATTTCACGCATACAAACTTTAGTACTGGATAGTACTTAAAAATTTATGATATTTAATTGGAAAACATTTCTGATGCAAAATTCAACTTTTTTAGTCGTACCTTTATAAATTGACTTTTTAATAGTTAATAACATTTGTTTAAAACTTAAGGAAACGTTTTTAATTTCCAGATATTCTTTTTCGTATATTTAAAAATTACTTATTAGGATGAGTTTTTAAATCGAGGGTGATTCATTTTCTAAGTGCATAACTTAGAAAAGCTTTGTAACTGCTGAGTTTGCTCGAAACATCCTGGGGAGCAGACAAGTTTTGCCAAAGTATAAATAGCTTAACAAAGCTGTCTAACGAAGTGAGACTACCGTAGTCGAAAATGCCAATCTAGAAGACACCCTCTGCCCTACCTTAAAATTCATTCATTCGCTGCAAAAGGGCGTAACTTTACTTCACTTCAATCAATCAATCAATAATTCGCCATCAATTGTTGTGCCATAGACAGTGTTGGTAAGCGACGTGATTAAATTCCTCTCAATCAGGTAATCTATAATCTATTCCTTAAAATAAATAAATAAAATACTTGAATTTTCAAGGAGGGTAAATGCACAAAAGGCGTTTTACAAAACCACATAAGGGGGATAAGGGTAATGAAAAGTTTATGTATATAACAAAAAATATTTTTCATTAGTTATTAATGATATTGATATTTATTGACATCTGTTCCCGTGTATTATTTAAGAATCGAGTCACTAATGAATATATTAAAAGTTAAATTTAATAATTAGAATCAAAAATTCAATCAACCAAATTTAGGTATTTATTTATATTGTTTTAATATAATCTAAAATTCCTGCTCCTTCCTGCTTCGAAAAGCGGTGATCTGAAAATTATATTTGACAGGGTGTTATTATCGATTACAGAAAATAAACTGGATTTGCGTATAAGCACTGAGATCGTCATGGTAAACCAGGTGGACGGACAGACAGATCGGTAATATAGAGTCGACTTATTAAGATTAGGAAAAAAACCGTTATGTGAAAAGAGGCTCTCTTTTGCGTGTTACATAAATATACATTTTTTTATTTTAATATTTTTTGTTTCCTTTTATAGTTATTATACTGTGATGAAAAATTTATCATAGTGAATTGATTTTGTGCAATGTCCGTCATGCTGTCTGCCTGACCGTCCGCCCGTCCGTCTCCCCGTCTGTATGAACGCAACTTTTTCGACACATTTAGAGATAGTCTGCGCCTGCGTCAGATAAAGTGTATTGGAAATTGGAATACTACGTCTACTAGGAGACTAGTAAATCGATAAAATCGATATTCGAAAATCGATAAAGCCACATATCTGCCACAATTTTAAGACTACAGTCACCATATTTGGTAGATAGGTTATTGGCGATATCCTTCAAAGATCGGCATAGGCCAGCGCCGTCCCCTTAAAATTCTAAATGACTATATCTTCCGCCATTAAATTTGTTAGGTTTACTACTGGTAGCCACCTAAAAGAATCGATAGATTCTATGGCAACGCCCACAGCTGCGCCCATAATCGCTAAAGCAAATATTTCGGAAAGTGTAAATCAATAAAACCGCATAAATCCCACAATATTAGGAATAGAGTCACCAAAGTTGGAAGGTAGCTCGCTGGTATCCTCCTTCAAAGAAATCCAAATCTGAAATGCGCATATCTTCCACAATTTGTAAGCTAGAGTCTCCAAATTTTGAAAGTATGTTACTGGTAACTCTCCTAAGAGATCGATAAAAAATTTGATAGCTACGCCCACTCCGCCTCCCCAAACCGATACACCTGTTAGTGTAAATCGATAAAACCATATATCTGCCACAATTTGAAAGCTAGAATCACAAAATTTGAAAGCTATATTGCTAGTAGCACCATTCAAAAATACGGAAATACAATCTTTGACCACGCCCACTACTGTCCCCAAAAACGTTAAAAGCCTATATCTACCGCAATTTAAGAGCTTAGCTTCCAAACTTGGAAGGTAGATTACTAGTAAACTTCTCAAACACTTTTTTCGGGTACGGCCACTCCCGCTCCCCAAATTTATTTTTAGCCTATGTCTACAGCAATTTTAAAGGCAAACTTGGAGGATATATTAATAGGATTCTCCTTCAAAGATCGGCATTTCTTGGCTAAACACACCCTGTTCTGTTTCACCTGTTATCATCTGGTATTACTTACTGGTATTAGACTATTTCGGAGTCGGTTAGGACCGATTGCAACGTTTTGACTTGTTTTTCTTTAGGCTTGTGGTGTATACTTATAATTTACTACACAAGTAATAATGCTGTTTAAAACTAATTTAGAATAAATCGTTAAGATATTGAAGTTTGAATTTAATTTTTTCTAAAAAGGAGTTGAATTTCTCGTTACTAATACAAATACCTACAATTTCCTATTCACTTTATTTGAATTGAATTTAGTTATTGACAACTTTTAGTTTTCTTTAAAGATTTCCAATTTAATCAACTCGAGATCTTTCAAAAATTGCATTATTAATGCACCGAAACTCTGATAAATGATTAAAAACCAAATTATTTAAAAGTGAGTAAAAATGGTTTACATCATTTATTTTTGCTCACTTTTAATATAGTTAATTTTGAGTGGCAAGTGTATATAAGTCTTTGGTTGGTAATACGAATATATATTCCAGCGATGATCAGTTTCCGTATTTGGACAATGAGCTGCACCTGTCGCACCTGTCGCATCTAAGCATCTAAACAGAGAACTACGCACACGCCCTTTATTTCGATCAGTTTGCATTTGAATGGCTTACGCGCAATGCTGATGAAAATTTGTAGCAATGCGCAAATAACAACAACGAAAACAACAACAACAACGAAACGAGAAACAAAAAACACGTTGCAAAATCTTTATAATCCCCTGCTGCACAGCTCTAGGCCTGGACGTCCTTAGTTAGACGCTACCTGTCCAAGCACCCTACTCCAGTTGCCCGACGCCCGACGCCCGACTACCAACGTCCGAATAAACCCTGTCCCTTTTTTGGACTCGCCTGCGCCTCTGCCTTGGACTTGTGTGCTAAGCTAAGGCGATTTGAGCAGACGAAAAACCGCAGCACTCGCAAGTTGTTATATTCTACTCCTCTACTCCTCTCCCCTCTCTTCTATGCTCTCCTCTACATCCATTTCCTTACGTTTCGTTTCGTTTCGTTTCGTAACATTCTATTCCACTCTCGGCTGTCGCTGCTGCTGCTGCTGCTGCTTTTGCTGCTGCTGCTGCTATGATTTGCATATCGTAGCTTGCTTTGTTTTAATGCGTCTGTCTCTGGCCACCTCAGCAAGCAGCACCGTTTGCCGATTCCAGCCGATGTCCGAGCTCTTTGTCAGCTACCGTTACCTGAGTGCGTACGTCTGTGTGTGTGTGCGCTAGTGTGTGTGTGTGTGTGTTTGCGCCGCGTAAGAAGATGAAGAAGAAGAAGGCAAAACGTGTGCAGGCCGAGGCGAGTCTGCCAGTTGTCCTTCCAATCTAAGCTAAATGCTCCCACTGCCACTCGTTGCCACTCGTTGCCATCGTTGCCATCGTTGCAGAAAACACACAGAATTTGAAACAATTGAGGAGCCAGCGGAGGAACGTTGGGCAGACGCAGCATTTTTGACCACCATCTACTGCTGACCACTGCTGCAACTACATCCACATCCACATCCACATCTACATTCGCATCTACATCCACATCTACATCGACAACATGCTTACGTTTAGTTCTGCCAGCGTTGGTTAGACAGAGATCCCGAGCGAGTATGCGTTAGACAGAGACAGACAAAGAGAGATAGAGAGGGAGAGAGAGATAGAGAGAGAGAGAGAGAGAGAGAGATAGAGAGAGAGACAGCAGGAGTCGAATCTTTCTCAAAATTCAACTATATGCATAGTGTAAGGCAAGACATGCCTGGTTCGAGTCTGAGCTGAGTCGAGCCACATGCAAATAACGCAAATAACGCAGACAGATGCAGTTTTTCTTCTTATGTATTCTCGCTGCTTTGCTTGCAGCTTTGTTAAGATATTCTTTGCTACCAAGACGAACGTTGCTCTGCTTGCATTGGCCCGGGTGGGTGGGTTGGTTGGTTGATGCCAGTAGGAGCTAGGAGCTAGTAGCTAGCATATATGCAAGTTCAATCAGCTGCTAATTGCACTACGTCCAAGACTCTGTATACAAGTACATAATGGGTATATCTACATCTATATGGTGTGTGTGTGTGTGTGTGTTGCTTGGTTGCAAATGCAACTGCAGCATGTGAATACACACACACACACACACACAAACACACACACACATATACAGATTGCATATCCAGTGCAGCTAGCTAAATGCAGACCCAGCAGACACAGCAGACACTGGCATCTGCTTGAATTTCATTATGGTTGCCTTACTTTATCGTATATTTCTAGAAATATTATTCTCTATATATTTGATAACTTTACCATACACCTTTCTCATTTACTCCAACTATTCTGATCAAAAGGCAAAGGATATATTCGTTAACCTCTTAGAGTAATCTGTAAACATTTCAGAGTCGTCTATTTATATAATTTTAAACTTATTTGTCCTCTGTAATAACATTTTAGCATGCATTTGTGGTTTGGCTTCTTCAAAATAAACATTTTTTATTTTGCTCTGATTGGGCTTTTCCCCAAATCCATGTTAGACTAATCTTGCAATTAAAAACCTCCATAAATGTTATACATGTTTTCATACTCTGATACGAGAGGTATCAGAGCATATTGGTTGTATGAATGTCCGTCATGCTGTCTGCCCGTCTGTCCGCCTGCAAGTACGCTAGTTTTTTCGATACCCAGGAAATCGATTTAATCGATAAATCGATATCTGCCACAATTTTAAAGATACAGTCACCAAATTTGGTAGATGGGTTGTTGGCGATGTCCTTCAAAGATCGACATATGCCCCACCTCCGCCGCGCCAAAGCCCCACCCCTACACATTTGAAATATCTATCTTCAGCAGTTTTTGAGTTAGAGCCGTCAAGTTTGGTAGGTATATTATTGGTTGCCGCCTTTAAGAACCGATAAATCGATAAGTCCGCATATCTCCCGCAATTTTTTCGAATAGATTCATCAAGCTATAAAGAAGGGCATATACATTTTCAGACCACGCCCACACACGTCGCCTCCAGGAGCCTCGGAGTCTATACATCCCGCAATTTAGCAGCCACAGACGAACGTAGAAGGATGATTACTAGGAAACTCTCCCAAAATTCACAAAAGTCTATATCTACCGCAATTTTAAAGTCAAACTTGGAGGATATATTACTAGGAACCTACTCTAATATTTTTTTACCCCGAAAATTCACAAATGCTATTTTACCGCAATTTGAAAGCCAAACTTGAAGGATATTTAACTTTATTTAGATTACCTCTTTTAAGGATCGGTATTTCTTGGCTACACCCACCACACCCTATGTTCTGTGGCACCTGTTATCAGATGGTATTGCTTATTGGTGTCAGAGTATTTCGCAGTCGATTACACCCGACTGCAACGGTGTCTCTTTTTTATCACTGTTAATTTTAATTTAAAAAGCACCTACAGTAAGTTTGACTACATTTAATTTATTAGTTTTATTTTTTGTATTCCTATTCCGATTGATTTTTTTTTTTTTTTGTTAATGACCTTATAAAATAATAGCATGAGGAGTAATGTGGAGTCTAGAAACAGTGGTACGTAAAGAGAGTTGAACTGGGAAATAAATAAATAACTATCAAAACAATATCGTGATCTATGAGACTTGATTATGTTTGTCAATGACTCTTGTAGACATTGTCATTTATCATTATACCGAATGCTCCCGTTCTTAATACATATTGTGGATTTAATTACTCTCGTTAACCAAAATTTGAACCAAATTCACCACGAGAAGCAATTAGAAAAATTAATCTAATAATATAATAAATATATCGAAATAATAAATGAGGTATTACTATTATTTGGGTCTATTATTAAATAACCCTCGCAGCTGATTACAAATGAGAGCACTCTCTTATAATTTTTTGTGTGATTTAAACAAATGTTATTTGTATGGTTTAAATTTCTCTATTGACTTTGAACTTTTTATGAGATTTGTCTGGATATCTTTGTAAAAAATTTGATTATTACGGGAACAAATTGACCGACTCCTCTTATGAAGCTATATGATATAGTATATTAAAATTCGGATGTATACCAATTGTTATCGATTTAGGTTTAAGGCTGTGGAAGTTCTATGCAAATAAGACAATACAATTCTGGCAGATGGCTAGACTGTTTGTTAGATAGATAGATAGACACGTCTATAAATATATATATATTTTTTTTAAGTCACTAGCTCTTACAGTATCACATCGACTTAGTTGATCAAGAATATGTATGCTTTATGTAGTGGGAGATGTTTTTTTCTGCATTTGTCATTCAAATTGCGGCTTTGATTGTTCTCATATTTGTAGTTATTAGGATCAGGAGCACTAACGAAAGCTTATATTCAATATTTTAAGTCCCTATCTCTTATAGCCTCCGATATTATTGTGCTCATTCTGACCAACAGACAGAAGTGGACAAAGAAGTGGACAGACAAATGGCCATAGCTAGATCAACTCGGTTCTCGATGCTAATCAATAATATATGTTATTTAATCGGAGATGCTTCCATATTCCATGGTAAATGCATAACTTCATATTTCTCTTTTTACACATCATTGTGAATTCATTTTAAAACGTATTTGGGAAGATAACTACGAACTCTACTTCGTACTGCTAATTAAATAATTCCGCTATTCCTAATTGAAGGGTTTGGTGAGGTTAGAGGGCTGTCGAACTAAAAAGTTGCAGTCGAATTCGGATGATATCTCAGTTTTTCTGACACTAGATGGGATATGAGATCGGAAGTGGGACAAAACGTATATGGTAATATTTTCCCAATTCAGCTTGGCCCTATTTTAGAACGGGATTGGAAAAGTATTTAATGTCTAACATAAATTCCTAAGGATATATTTTTCTTTCGAATATATCTTTTTTAACATTCGAAATATGAGCGAATTATAGCTACGACTTTCTTATCGAAAGTCTATTGATTTACTAGTTTCATAATTATTTTCAATTTAAAAATTTTCAAAGAAGAACTTATAACATTACATTTATTAATTTCTTTCTGTATTTGGATTGATTACAGGGTATTTTTGCTCAAGATAATGGATGTCATAATGTTCGTTGTGCTGTACAACCATTTGATCTATAGTAAATTATCAGTTACATTCCATAAGAGGTCCTTTATTATATACTTATTAAATGCGTATATATTCAAACAAATTCTACTTCCTTTTTTTTTGATATGAGAAACTTCATAGCACGCATATTTTGTGAGTTTTGTCTTTGCACCTTGTGAAAAAAAATGGATTTTAATGAGAACAAATTTAATGTACTTATTATTTGAGATACTCTACCTATTATGGTGTATATTTATTATATATAACTACAGTTAGTTTGAGTTCCCAGCAACTCGGGATTATTACCATACCTAATACCCAGATTGTACACTAAATTTTAAGAATTGCGACCGCGAAAAGCGCTGCGTCATTTCGATTTTGCCACTTGTCTAAGAACGAGCAGATTCTGAGGGTACTACATCAAATAGGCAAGAACGAATATGTATGTTGACATTTGCGCAAAAGCATATGTACATCTATTGATTTTAAAGGACAGCGTTTTCTTTTTTTTTGTATCTTTGCTAACGCCGCTTGCTCTATTCAGACGTTGTTGCTGTTTCATTATACTGCAGTAAAGGAAGAGCAAAATTGTCAACACTGCGGCTGCAGTAGGCTGGTCGACTTGTAGGCTGGTAGGCTGGTTGGCTGGTTGGCTGGTTGGGTGTTGGTATGGGCTAGGCCTGTTCGAGTGTCATGTCCTTTGCCGACTACTTGTAGACAATCAAAGTGCAAGGAAAGAAAGAAAAGCGCCGGCGATGTAAAACACAAAAACGCGATTTGGCGCGCATTGAAACTGGTGGGTGAATATGTGCAAGTAACTGCCAGCCACGTGAGAAATTTAAAATGCCGAGAAACGAGAACGTATATCTACACTATATACACTAGGAAAAAGTTTGTCCTGAAATTTTAGAAAATCGCCATAAATATTAAAAAGTTTCTCTTGATTTAGAAATAATTTCCAAATATAATTAAAAAATGTCTAAAAATTAACAAGCCTTTCCCTAAATCGACAATCCCTATTCTTTAGAAATATTTTGCATTTCTACAAAATAAAAAAAAAAATAGTAATACAAAAAGCGCCCTCGAGTTTAGCTGCTATCTGCTTTACAGTCCGCTTAGCTCAGTGGGAAGTAACCCTACTCGCCATATATATATATATATATATATATATTTGTACATGTGAAATCTTAAAATACTTAAATACTGTTTTAATAATATATTTATATATATATATACGCCTATATATGTAAAATAATAATAAACTAATATAAGAATTATTCCAGGTTTACTAATATAGTTATTTTTTTCTTTCTATTTTTTTTTAGAAATAATTTCTAAATATTACAAAACAAATTTGTAGAATTTAGAAATGCTTTCTTAAATCGACAATCCACAATATATTTTGAATATTCTTTATTTTTGATAAATATTGCCTGTTATTAAGCAATTATTATTTCTAAAAAGTATAGATTCAAACCTTACTTTTTAGAAATAACTCTTTCTAAGAAAGCCAATGCGATTTTTTGTGAGTGTAGCCAATACAATAACGGTGTACGAATATATATGCATGTAGAAAACACACACTTATCTTGAGCTTAAAAAATGCCCACTGACTTAAGCCCGGGATGAGCGTTGCGTTCTGTGCACAGGTACGGGTAGAACAGGAAGCAGGTCAGCAAAGTTGAATTCTATAGCCATTTACACACAGGACAAGGATGCATCTTGCCCAAAAGAAGAAGCAGAACAAGAAGAAGGGGATGATGGTAAATCTGTCGGTTTCGGTTGAACGCACACAATCGCGAAATTTTCATCAAAATAGAAAGCAGCATGTCGCGCGGTCAGCATCGTTACCGTTACCGTCGACTGCGTCGACGTCTGCGACAAACGCTGTCGTCTATGGGAGAGGACATGAGGCAAAAGACAAGGACAAGGAGAGCCAAGCCGAACCAGAACGTGTAGAAGGACTGCGGCGGCTCCCTACATCAATCAGAGCGCAACCCCGCGACAATTCAGCTAAAATCCGCAGTTGCCACCCTGCGGCAAAGCAATAGCAACGCTGACGGTGACGGTGACGGCAACTGCCACAGCCACAGCCACAGCCAAAGCAACACAAATACCCGAACCCTTCGCAATTGCTATGCACTCAGCAAAAAAAAAAAATCGCTCTAAAACTAGAATAATGTTCTGCTTTTTAAATGAAAATATACGAAAAAAAAGTCGTTAAATTATAAACCATTTTTTTCTATTTATAGAAATGTTTTTTTTTTATTAGTGAGAAATATATTTCTAACAAGTGTATTAAATATAGAAATGTTAAGCCAAATTTCTAGGAAAAATTCTTTTTAAATATGAGAAACATGCAATGATATTTGCTGCCTCGGCTACGATATTGCTTTTGGCACTAATTGAAGTTCTCACTTTTATTTAGAATTCATTAATCTAAAACGTAAGGTTTTTACTTTTTAAAACCAGCGATTTTCTTTTTTAAATTCAATGCTCGATTTTTCGAAAATTTAAAAACATGTCGAATATATTGCGTTATTGCGTTATAAGGCATTTTTAACTTCGATATTTTTTTTACTTATTTTTAAGCGTTAGCAAAATTCAAATACATTTCAGAAAGTTTTTGAATGCTATTTGCAATCAAATTTACAGTTCAATTAAAAAAATTGTTCTGCCATTTGGACTCTCTACACTTCCCCGAGAGTTCCCACTGAGCTACAACTCTAGCATAGCAATCGAAAGAGCAATATTTTTTATTAATTTTCTTTATTTACGAAAGCATTTTTTAAAAAAATGAAGCATTTTTACTCTTCAGCAATATTTTATATTATTGAAAAGTATATCTTTGAAAATGATAAAAAGAAGCGTTCTAATCTTAAAATATATTTTTATTCTTCGTATATTTAGAAATAATTAAAAAAAAATACTGAAAATTTCTTATAATTGTAAATTTTACAATTCATATTATTTTTCACAATTTATTTTTTTTCGTTAGCTTAAAAATTATTTAAAAAACGAAGATAATTTTTATAGTTTTAAGAGTGATTTTTATTTCAAGGAAATGCTCTAAATTTTAATGCAATTTTTTTTCTGAGTGTATAGGCATCGCGACTTTCAGCGTGTGCGGAGAATTGGCACTGACTGACTGACGGACTGTGGAGTGTGTGCGGATGCAAATGGAACACACATACATACACAGATATAGAACATACATATGTGCATGGACACATGCATAGACATGCATGCATGTGTATTTGTATAATGTGCGAAGGTATAACCGTCCCCTGCTCTGTCCCCAGACCTCTGTCCCCTGTCCCTTATGCCTTGGATGCCAGAGAACAATGCATAGCAGCCCACTTGAGTTTCGAGCAAGTGGCAGACGACGGTGGTGCAGAGTAACCTCCTAGCCAAGTCAACCCATTGCGGCCGAGTGGCGCAATTTTGCGTCAAACTCCATACCAACCAATCCACCCCTCCCGCCAACCCTTTGGCCCGTGTCATATTGGCACAAAGAAAAAGCTCTCACTGGCTGGCAACGACGACGACTCCTTGCAGCCTTACAGCCTGGCCAGCCTCATGGTTGAAAACGATTCAGTGGTCATGAGGTGACGTCTCTGGTACTGCCAACGGCACTTCCTCCTGTTTACCATGTCCAGCTTAAATCGCAGAGCATTCGCGAGCCCCACGACACAGGACACTGCATGGACACAACATTATTCGTGGCCAGAGCAAAGCAAACTCACCGTCAAATTCGCTACCATTGAGTTTTTGCTTTGCCATTGCTTTAGCTGTGCACCTAACTGGCTGGTAATACTTTAGTCGCCCCCCATTTTCCTCATCTAAATGGTTTGTTTCTTTGAACAAGCACTCTTAGAATTTGCGACGCTGCATCAGCATCTGTCTGGAGCTGGACCTCTGCCCCAGACTCCAATCTCCAGTCTCGACAGTAGTTGTCTGATGATCTGCAATACGCGACCGTCAATAAATATTTGTTTTCAAACGTACACTCAGGAAAAAGTAGCAAAATAATTTAGAAAAATCCAAAGCCAACTCACTTTATTATTCAGAAAGTATATTTCTAAAAACCATTGTTTTTCCTTTCTTATTTCACAGTACAATTTTCTTAATTAACTTTATTGTTTCTTATATTAAATTATATTATATTATATTATATTATTATTATATTATACTAAACACTCATTTTGCATAGCGGGCTCTAAATCAAACAACAGATAAAGTCTAATATAAAAATCGAGCTAACAATTTTATTAATTGTTTCTGATTTTTATAAAGAATATTTCCTCACATTTCTCTTTTTTAGAAATGCATATTTAAAAAAAAACATCTGTGGAGTTATCGATTTGGGGCAAATATTTCTCATTTTTTTAAACATTTTTTCCTATATCTAGAAAATATAATATAGGAAAATATATTATATATATATATATATATATATATATAATATTTTCTTCGATGAGGCGCGGCAATATTTAAAAAAAATCGTTATAAATCTTTATATATTGGTATCAGCAGTGTTATCATTATTAGAATTTGCAGAATTTTTCACGTAGAATAAAGTAAACTTATTAAATCGAACCCGTGACCCTTTTTAAGCAACAACCACCATTATGACCATCATCACCATCCCCATGGCCGCTGTGTGTGATTCCCAGCCACGTCTCCTGCATGGGTCAAAACTCATATGAGAGATCCCGCCACAACGCGACAATTCATCCCCCTATTTCTTAAAAAGGACCTCGCCATATGCTGAAACCGAAGGGGGGTGATGTGAGCATTGGACGCGGACATTGTAGGTGATGCCATATGAGATGCTACTACGCATTTAGTGAGCTGCACGAGCAGCGTTCAAATACGCGACTGCCATTAATAGCAATGTGTGTTGTTGTGTGTCCTTTTTCGCTTGTCAGTTTTTGTGTAAACTGAACTAGTAAGCTTGTATGGCTGCTGTGCTGGAGTTGGATAATTCAGCGAAATGCGGCAAATGCTTTTGATTACATACATGTCCAACATAGATCATAGGCACACCCGGTTTCTTTACACTTACCTCTGCCACCCAGAGTCAATTAACCTACTGGCATTTCATTATAAATTTAAATAACTTGAAAATTATGAAAATGTTCTAGTTTTTACCAATAATTTCTCCTCTCATTCGGAGGAGTTCGATTCGAAGAAAATTTTAAAATATTCTAAAATTTAAATTATTTAGATTAATTTAATTATCTTATTTGCTTGTATATAAAAATAGAAAAAATAATATAATATAAGTAAAAAAAGAGGTATTGAAAGAATTCTCTCAATAAATTAGACATATTTTTTCAAAATTTTAGAAAATTCAACCCTGGTATTAAGAAAAGGTTAACATTGGTTTTTATAAAGACACAACCTTGCTTTTTAGAATTATACTTACTAAATAATAACGTGAGCTACCCTTGGCACCAAAGATATGACAATTTCTTAAATTTCATGGCACTATTTTTCTGTGTGTAAATAAAATAGTTTATTATTCGACTGAAAGCAGCATATGATTTTGCGATTACATCCTGCGGGCTTCAATATACAAATTTATTAACTCACCAATACAAACATATATAAATATATCCATATATTTAATGGTGTGGGAAATGCCTCGTGTTCTATGCATTACACAAACCAAAATACATTTTGCAAGGCTATACAAATATATTAATAAATTTATTTCACTTTGGAATGATGACTCTTGTCATATACGTTTTAATTTGAACTTGATGCAAGTAGATCTCGTGAATCAAGCAAAATTTTAATAAATGCTACGATTTTTCGCTTATATCTTGTAAAAACATACATATGCATATGTAAGCGTGTGTAATTATCAAGAAACACACACAAAAGGCCAACAAAAGTTTGGCCTTACTGGCGTTGTGGTCGTTGATAGCTATGTATCATCATCATTGGCTGGGATTGCGACGGTAGTTGGTGGCATATTATGGTGGCTAGTGTTAATGCCATGCGTCCTTTTGCTGCGAGGACAATAACACTTCCGTGCGGAGCATTATCATAAAGGGGTTAAGCCGCTGATTTTCATCGTGTGTGCTCATTTAAGAAGTTACAAGGAACCCACGTCGCGCCGGCTTGAGGCATACAACACAGCATACAACAAACACCACATACACTCAGAAAAAAAAACACCCAAAATCTTCCTGAATCGCCCTGAAAATTAGAAAGTTTTTCTTGTTTTTAGAAATAATTTCTTTATCTTAAAAACATTTCTAAAAATATTGTATTACTTTATTTTTAATTATTTTCTATCATTAAGAGATGCATTTTTATAGAAGTAAAAAATTCAGAGTTTCAATTTACTGAGCTTCAATATTAAACTGAGCTTCAATATTATTTCATTCTCGAATTCCCGAAAAATGTATGAATTTTTATAAGCTATGTAAAATGTTTGTCTATGTGAAAAAATATTTGAAAGTCCTAATTCATTATTAACAAATTGTTGATGCCTATTGCGAACACATCTCAAAAACGCCATGAAAATTATAAATATTATTAATTATAAATTTCAGTGTGATTTTGTTTTTGTGAGTGCAGCACAGAACACTCCCGCAAGTGCTAAAGGAATCGCGCTGAATTTCACCGCTTTGTTTCTATGCTCTTATGACAAAGATGGCAGCGGCTCATTATACGCCCCGATAAGCGATGTGCCTCCCACGTGAGTCTTTCGCCTCGGGTTACAGCCGGGCTGGGCAGGACAGGGCAGGGCGGCCATGTGCGGGATTGGGATTATGTGGTGGTGGTGTTGGTGGATGTTTAAAGTAGCGCTGTAACATCATTTGAAGGCGCTCGGTTGCCGACTGCCTGCCTGGTTGTCTGCCTGCTTGCGTTATCTTAAACTTCAGCACAGCCAAGTGCGGGAATTGTTTTGCAACTGAAAGTGGTCATGACAGTCTTCTCTTTTAGCCACCCTTTTTCACTTTTTTCCTTTTTTTTTCGTTTTGTTTTTTTTTAGCGTTTTTGCGCGCAAAAATATTTTGCATTTGGTAAAATTTTGCATGCTTAAACTCAGATGGACGTTGCTATTTGTGTAATTTGAGAAGTGCCCCCCTGCTTAAGTAACCGGGTGCCTGTTTTCGACGCGTTTCCAGCGTGTGTGCATTCGTTCCTTTGTTTTTGTCATGCCTTTTCCACCATTGTTGCGATTGCGAATACAAGGCCTGATCCTAATTTAACACGTTCGGATAACCTTGAAGCGTTTCTTATTTCGCGGCGCGACGTGAACGGGTTAACACAAACAAACAAGCCAGCCAAGCCAGCCAAGCCAGCCAGCGAAGCCAGCCATTCTCTCACACACACACACAGGGGGAGAGAGCTCGCCCAGTGAACCCCACTGCTGAGGATTCAATTATACGCTGCCGGCGAACTAGCTGGAGAATGGCAGAGCATGGTTTTGACCTCGAATGCCGCGACGTCTCTCATTCTCACTCTCCCTCTCTTGTTGCACGCTGCTCGGTGATGACTTTGTACTGGCATGAAACGCCTCATTGTGATTCTTATGGCTTCACGGGGATTTTGCATTTCAATAAACTTTCCGAAACGACGGGGCGCACCTATAAGGTCTAAAGGAAATGTTATAAAACGTGGATAGCGAAGCGAAACCACGTGAAGTATTGCCGATGCAAACGATTCGTCGTTAGAAATCAATCGATTCATAGACTCATAGAGATGAGCTCAGCCCTACAGATAAATAAACTAGCGAGTAGTCTTAAAAATTATAACCGAACAAATATCAATATCAATCCTAATCGATAATTGTATGGCATTTCATTATCTATTGAAAATTTTATTATTCTGTAATACAGCTAACACAAAAACTAATTAGATAAAATAAAAGTAAAGGTCACTTTTTTAACAAGATCAAATAGCTCTTTTGCTACTAATCTTGAGAGAAATAAACTTGAAACTTGAGCTCTGCTGTTGATCCCGATCATATATATATATATATATATAACATATATATACTTACATATTCTCTAAGGGGTCAAAGATACTTCATTCTACTGTTGAAAACTTTAGCACAACTTCATTACACATATTTAATGGGATCAGGGTTCTTAAAAGAAAACCAAAAATTGCTTCAATTTTTTTTGTATATATATATTTGTATCTGATGTTTTTGGTTTAAGATCTATTGCAAAATAGTCTTGTGACACAATTTAATCATTCGATTTATTGAATGTAAAACTCTTTGAGACTGCGAAATGTTTTATCTAGTATGATTTACTATTTCAAATGAATTGAATTTTGTGACAATTTTGATAAATGTATTCTGGCTGAAAATCTGGCTATAACTCTGCTGTTAAGTTTTACGAGGTACATTTTACGACACCTAAAGTCATTTTATGTACACAAAAGGGCGAAGGGATTTCTACAGATTCTCATTTAACTAGGCATGCTCATGTGGCTCAAGGTCACAAATTGGCCATCTAAATTGATTATAGAAAAAACGCGTCCGATTTGCATATTTATTAATTTAATTTCGACTATTATCAGTCAAAACAAAAAAGAAAAACAAATTAGTTCCTTAAAACTGAAGTTAATATTTATTCTTTTTAAATTTAAATTAAAATATTATTAAATATGATATATAAATTGTATTAAGATATATAATATAAAATTTCTTATAAAATTGCAATTTTAGTTAAAAAAAAAACGACAATCAAGCCAAAAATAAAAATAAATTTCTATGAATTACTTAAAAACCGCAAGCTATAAATGCATGCGAAAATTTTATTGTCGAGAAATTTGCTTTAAATTGGGTTCTCAATGATAGAAATAGAAGACTGTCTAAATTGATTACATGATTGATCTATTAATAAATTGAAATACTTACCAAGACCAAAAACAACAACGAAAACACATCAATGGTTATTGCTTGGAAAGCGAAGCACTCCCATTAACTGCAGTTAAGGTCACTCTCGAAATATCCTTGTATACAGTATATACATGTATATACATATGTACATAAGTATATACGTACGTACTTTTCTTGCAAATTGCAGAATAGTTCCGTGGGTCAATTCATAAAGAAGAGTGATGAATAGAACACGGTGACTGACTGAAGCATGCGCAAACACCCACGAGCTAGTTGCAGCTGCGCAGGTAAACGGCCAGCTCGGAGATAAGAAAACATAGGGCGGATTAAGGATGGGTGCGATTTTCCACTTTGTCGCAGCTTGAGAAAACAACAAACTGACGCCTGTTCCGATTCCAATAAATCTCGAACCGCAGGACATCCGAATCTATGTGTATGTGTGTGTGGGTGTGTGTGTTTGTCTTTGCCCATTTCTGGAATACATGTGCATCTATGTATGGATATACACCCTACATATATTTGTTCTACACATACACTCAGAAAAATATCGCACTGAATTTTAGAAAACTGCTTTTTAATATTTTATTTGAATATTTGTCTTGTTTTTGACATCATTTCTAACAATAAGAAAAATAATTTCAAAAAATTAGAAATTATCCTTTTAAATTGAAATTTCCAAGAATATTGTATAAGGAAATGCATTTTTAAAAAGGAGAAATGGGAAAAACACTTCTTTTTATTCAAAATCAAGTCAAAACAAGAAACAAGCAATGAAATTAACTGGCTCAGCTAGGATATGAATTTATAAAATATCTGAAATGCTTGCATATGTGAAATCTTAAAATACTAATATTTAATAATAATAAGGGCGACAAAAAGAGTTATAGAATTCCTTGTACTCAAATGAAAAACAATCCTGAAAATTAGATATATCACTTTTAGTTTTCTAAATTTTAGAAAACAGATCCATAAATTAAAAAAAAAAAAAAACACGGTTTTTAGAAATATTCTTTCTGAATAATAAGGTAAGTTACCCACTCTTGGCGCCAAAAATATGCCGAAATTCACAAATTCAAGGCGATTTTTTTTTCTGAGTGTGGATAAATACATCAATTCATGTAGATATAGAATATTCTAGTTGACACAAACTCAATTTGATTATTTATTCTAAAATCACTTGAACTGACTTTACTAGAACAAGTAAGCTGAATACTGTAATATCAACTGAAAACAGATGGAAAGGCCCTCTTGCAGGGGTGGAGATGGGGCAGTCACTTGGTGGAACGAAGATCGACCTTTGAAAATGATTGTCAATAAAAACCATTCAATTTGATTACTAAAGATTGAATTTAAAGAACTTCGCGATGTATAGTGTCCAATAATTGTAGTTGCTTAGCTAGAATAAATGTATGTTCCAAGACATTTGTGGGTTCAGATAGACGCAATGCAAGTGAGTTTGGCGGGAAAATGCTAGAAAAGCAGAAAAGCTGATATTTTTACAACAAATATGTATGTATTTAATATCAATCCGTCAAGAAAGTAGAAAATAACAACTCACCAACTTACATACTTTGAAGAAGCATATAGATAGATAGATATGGGCTATTTAGACTTTTCGATGGTGCTCAAGAATATATATATAGAAATACTTTACGTTATTCAATGCATAACACAATTTGTGACAAAATAAAATACCCTCTGCAAGGTAGGTACACAAATTGACGTCTAACAAGCAAAAACGAGTTTTTTTCTGCTCACTTCCTGCTGCGTCAGCAATTTTGAACAACCTTTTGCGAAGGTTCATACTTATTAAGGTTGTGCAAAGGTGTCCCGTTGTCTCGTGCTGCGCAACGGTTTTAACGGCAATTCCTGGAAAACGTCTTCTTCTTTGAATATGTGTTTTTCTAGCGCTTCGCGTTATTTACGATTAGTTCGGGTCTGGGTGATGCAGAAGTATTCTTGTTGTTGTTGACATAGTTTACTTATTGAAACTACTTTACTACTTTGCCCAGAAACAGGCAGAAAGACGGGCATCGCCATATTGACTCGGCTAATGATGCTGGTCAGGAATATAAATATACTTTACGGGGTTGGAGATGTTTTTGCAATAACAAAATTTATGTTTAAGTGAATAAAAGCAAGTTAGAACGGATATCTTAGGCACACCGATGGTTACATATCCTTCTAGACCGGAGTTAATCTGCTCAGTTTTAGTACGAAGCTCGAAAAATTATTATGTTTTCATCTGTTTCACGATTGGCATTGAACTGAATATTCCGCATTTATATTGTACGAGAAAGGGTTATGTTTCTATAAATATTTCGATTCGATAACTGATATTTCTTCTTCAATCAATCAATATGGTAAATCGATTAGGATTATTTAGTGACGGAAGCAGAAAGATGGACATATTTCAAGTTTCATCAAGAGAGGTGTTCTGCTCTTATAAGCAAATATATATATATATATATATATATATATATTTTATGGAATCGAAAAGTCTCCTTCAATGCGATAAACGTGTATCGATAAAATTGTAATACCCTTTACAATAATGATATATAAATTTACAATATTATCATACACAAAATTTTACTTATTTAAACCGAATAAAAAATTCGAAAATTCACTCTTTACAAATTTTCCATTAGAAAAATATGGGTTTTTTTAGCCATACGACTTATAAACTTAATCTTTTATATAACTAGTTTTTAAAGGTCGAGCTACGTATTTCATTTCAATTCTTATTATTAATTAATTGTTATTAATTTGTTAATATTAATAAAACAAAAGTCTTTCTAATTATGAGCTTTTTGTAATACTCACATATATAAAAACCAGGAAATATTCCACTTTTTCTGTGAAATTTTTATTGTAAGCCGCTTTTTATAATTTTTAATGCGACTTTGTTTTCTGATTATTCTTTAAGAGATGCATCTAATAAATCTACATCGACATTCATTTTTAGCCGACTCGTTTAATATCACCGGAAACATTGCTGAGAAAACGGCGCGGGAATTCATACGAAATGGCGACGTTGTTGGCGAGTATGCTCATCGGAGCTGGCCATCCCGCTATGGTTGTATCTGGAGTTGCGCGACACGAGGCGGTTATTAATGACCAAAACAATGTACCATATCCATATTTAGAAAAGGAGGTAGACGTTGTTGGAGATAAACAGGAGAATGGAGACCAAAGAGTGTACAAGCTGCGTCCTCTACCGGATTTGCATAGTCATCTAGAAGAAGAAATGGCTGAGGTACACCGACATAGAGTCGAAGAACGGATCAAATTGGACGAGGAGCTCTTACAAAAGCGTATGGCGGTATGTCAAATTTAAACTTAAGTTTTTTGAAAAAACATTTGTATTATATTTCAATATAATTATTCAATATAGTTAAAGGATCTATAACTTTAAGCTTTCGATCGTTTTTTTCTATTCTATTTTTTTAATATCGGGTATTATATTTTTTACAATTCCTATAAATTGGTAATTGTATTCTCCAAAATGACCTTGAACTTTTAACTGCCGATCGTTTTTAATATATTTTTTAAAATTATTTACACCAACAACATTATTAATTAGTAATTCAAATGACCTAGAGAGCCAACAACTTTTAGCTGTCGATAGTCGTTTATTAATTTATTTTTTACAATCCTCTCTTTGATTGGTAATCATATTGCCCAAAAGGTCTTAGAACTTCAAGCTGTCGATCGTTACCACTACCGCCGCTCGCACGCATGGGTTGTCATAATAAATAACGCGCCTTGGAGTATAAAACCGCGAATTACATACACAGATGTGAATGGCGATGTTGTGGAGGCGCCACCAACTGCCATATTCATAGAGCCCTCAACGGGATTCATTTGTGAGACGAACTGCAAACAGTACATTTTGATCGATAGTGTGTGGACCGAGTACAACTACTACGTGAACAAGCAGACCTACGAGCGAGTCAGGGATATACGTTGGGACTTACGCGACACAAATGATTGGGAACACATGCTGCCTGGAGAGCCGCCAGGGAATGCGCATTTACAAACAGTCTTCCGATGAGAATATAACGGACGGCGATCGCGATGTGGATGATGAGAAGCATTTGGATGCAATTTGCAACTGGGTGCGCAGGCTGCACGTGGCTACGCGGACTACGAACAACGATTTCCGAGCTCCGGCAAAAGAGTGCAATACAAGGGAGTCGTCCACGAACGTTATTCGCCGTATTCGCAACGCGATGGCAAAGAAATGCAATTGACCCTGTATAATGATGATTTATGCACCGATCCGAAAGTTCGCTACGAATATTATAAGAACCGATTTGACTTAATGAAAGAGCTGAGGTATACCTATGAGACTGACAAATACGAAGAGTATTTCGCCAAAGGCCGCAATGACAGCTTGCAATGTTAGTAGAACGTTGTATGAAAATTCACAAATAATATGGATTACATTTTATTTTAGATTTTGAATACTTCTCGGACACAGCGCTACACAGGAAATTGAGTTTTTGTGCAAGTTACAGATTGGACTCATTAAAATCAATCGATTTGAGTCCAGGTCTGATAGTATTAAGATATGAGAACCACGCCGACAGATGCTTGTATAAGGAATTTCAATTTAAGCTATCTGGTGGAAATCTCACAGTAAGCCAAATAAAACATGTCTCTATCAATGTGTATTTCACCAAATGTTGTTTTTAGAAAACTGTCGAAAAATTTGACAAAGCTGATGAAGATGATATAGTAGCAAATGATATTGCCAGTCGCACCTTCCTGTTTCAACAAAAACAAAATAGTTCTACAATTCCATTACACATTTGGAGCCCTTACTGCAACCACAGTCGAGTTTACAAAACCGCCCAAGCCAGATTATGGCAAAGAACTGGTTTACGACGAGAAGCTAACTAAAATATACAGGGTATCTATATAATCGTACATGAATGTTGTATCTATGTATTCTTATATATATATTCTTCAGGCCAATCCCTTAGATCCCGTACGTTCTAATCTGGAATTATATAAATTGTTACTGGAGCAACTTCAGTCAGAGGACCGCATAAGAAAACAATTTGAAAAAATCCAGGATGATATCAACAATATTATTGATCAGCGGAAAGTGGAGAAAATGGAACCTAAACTGAAATTCAACCTATTCGATCCACTTCGCAATGGAACTGCTCGAGCACTTCGAATGCAACAGGTTTGTTCTCCATTCAAATGATTCAATTTTTACTTATCCAAAAGATTTTGATTGCAGCATGAGGAAGAACAAGAGTCTAGGCGAGAAATTGCCAGTAAGCCGGCGGACTTTTTGGCTCCATATTTGATTCCATTCAAAAATCAGGGGGTACTAACTCAAACTCAGTCCATTGAAGCCTACAATGCTTGCCTGAACGATTTGAAAACCCGATTTGTCACCTTACTCAATAATCTACAACGACAATATGAAGATGTAAGATAACATTTTATCCACAGCTGTTATTATACATCTCATACGTCTCGTATTAAATCAACAGTTAACCAGCGAGGCGAAGTCCTTGAATCGTTTCCTAAACAAGTTTGAGGTTCAATTTAACAACTTTGACTATAATCGCCTGGTACAACAGGCCAAGGACCTGGAACTCAGGAAACGTATGGTCCAGCAGCGCTTGACTTTGACCCATGAGGAATCTCAGAAAAAGTACGAACGGGTTAAGGCTTCATTGCAGAAAGATCCACGATTAAACTTGAAAATGGAAGATAAATCATCTGATGAAAAAATTTAATTTTAAATTCAATAAACACAAACTCATAATTGAAAAATGTAACACATTAAATTGTGTAACTCTTTCCCTAATCACTAATTAGCCAGACATTTTCAGCCATCTTGATGAATGAGACGATCCAACTGGTCAGAGAAAATGTAACCAGGTCTAAGACTAGCCAAATGTCTCTTAGTCATCTAAACCCGAAAACGATTTAAGCAAGTAATATCCATGGATGAGTATAGACTTAGAATGCTCATCGATCTCTTGTCAAGACAGTGTAGCCTTGGAACTGCACCGTACTCAGAAAATAGTTCTAAAATGATATAATTTCTAGATATAATAATTTTTTAGGCACAATGACTTGTAGACCGGAGTTACACTGCTGGCATCTAAATTTTGGTTCGGTGTTTGAAACAAAATAAGATTTCAAATATTTGTATATATATATACATACATATTGTGCGACCAGAGACGCCTGCTTCACGACAGAAACATAAGACCGGCTACAAGGGTAACAATAAATGAAGCGTGCCTTTTGGCAACACATGACGATACAAATGGAAACAACCCTTTTGGCTAGATTGCAAATTTTACGAAACGACTGCTGTGCTTTCCATGGTCTGATGCGGACATTGAGAGGGTTTTTAGCGAAAAGAGCTTGGTCAAAAACCGAAACTTAGGAGCAGGTAAGCAGAAACCGCGAAGCAGTTATCGAAAGGCAGAAAAAACGACGACAGTTTGCTTGATGTTTGACATTATGAATACTTTTTCGAATAAAAACCTTTTTAATAAAGTTTTTTTTTTGCAAAATTATGTCGTTTCTTAAGTTTTTTTTTCAAGAAGAAATTTTGGAAATGCGTTCCCTAAATTAAATTGAAGAGCTTCGATTTAATTTAGTGGCGAAATTGTTAGCAGACATGTTTTAGTCACTAATAAAAATATATAGACATTTTAAGCATGTCTGCTAACATTTTGGCACTATTGTTAGCATCGGACTGCTTTATATTTTATGTTATATTTTTAAATGACCCTAATTTTTTTTAATGTATCTTATGATTTTATATATAAGCACTGAAAGAAAAAAAATATATATAAGTATATAACCTAGGGCCTAACGAAGAATTAGTCAAGGCAAGACCGCGAATAAGCAAGCCGTCGTCGAAATGTGGACGCGATTTAAAATTGTGAACGGTATGAAATACTTGAACATTCTGGCGGGGGTTGAAGAAAATATATTTAAGTGGATTCTAAAATGAGAATGCCAATTTCATGGTCTTGCATCACAACAGCAACGCGCAGCAACGTCGCAAAGGCATATCTGAGTGTTTGGGAAAATTCGTTTCAAAAAGTGACCGTCTGAAAATTGGACAAAGTGGCTGCCGCGCGCGGGCGTGTGTGGGTTCAAGGCATACAATAAGGCATACAAACATTGCCGAAGGCAGTAACAACAACATCACATATATAGACCCACACATACATGCACACACACACACACACACACACATGCACACACGCACACATGCACACACACACACACACATACTCTCAAGCACATCACATAAGCACATGTGTGAGCAGGCCTGTCCGCCTGTCTGTCCATTTTTGGCGCTATACCCAAACCACCCACCCACCACCCAGCACAATCCACCGTCTACCGCCCTCATCGCATGGACAGCGTCGTCTGCGTCGTCCCACGCACACACTTTCGAGCGAACTTACTTACATATACGATGATGCCCGTGTCCCGTGTCCGTCCATCCCCCAATGGCGGCGGCGTCTAAATTGCGTTTGTCCCTTGAAAGAATCGTCCTAAGATGAAAGTGCTGTCCATTGTCCGCCAACTGTCCGTTAGCATCGCTGAAAATTTGTTCGTGGCATGAACACATGTGGCGTAATTTCGTCGCAGATTTTTGTTCGCTAACTGGACAAGGATATTGTATACACTGCACGCTTTTTCTTTAGCTACTGTCACAATTTACCTAAATAATAAGTAAAATCATTTGTTTTCTTTTTTGTTAATTGATTTGATTTAATTTTAAAAAACGTCAACATTAAGATATATATTTTTTCTACACTTGAATTTTGTTAATTGATTTAATTTAAATTAAATTTATTTATATATATTTAGATTATACAGGAAAATAATATTTTCTTAACATTTAATTTATTTATTTAATGTGGAATAAAAACATCCACATAAAAAAAGTTAAAAAATAAACGGAAATTTAAAATTCAACTTACAAATTAAATAATATAACTTAAAAAGTATTAATTAAATTAGAAAACCAAGAAATATATATATCTTTCTAAAATTTATTTATTTAATGTGGACAATAACCAGACCATAATTTTTAAAAATAGTTTTAAAAATAAAACAGAAATATTTAAAATTAAAGTTAAAAATTAGGTGAAATAACTTTAAAAGTGATTGATCTAAACTTAAAAAAGATAATAAAATAAAGATTTTTAAATAAAAATATAAAATAAAAATACATTTTATTTTTGTATTAAATTTTACCTAAAACTTTCGATTTATTTTGATTTTTGGTAAATAAATAAATATATAATCAATTTAGAGGTTCAACGGTTATGGAAAGAATATGGGGAAACCCAAAGAAGCAAATAGATTACAAAATTGAAATCGTTGGTAGCTTTGTAAAAGAGAAATTGAAAGGTGAATAATGCAAAATAAATAAGAATAATATAAGAGTAAATAATATTATATATTTATGTTATAAATAATTGCGCAAAGTTAAGTTTTTTAAATGTTTGGTTAATTTTAAAATTTGTGTTTCTTTCAGTGTTATTCGAAAACATTTGCTTCACGCGACCCCCAAAGCGACAGATTTCTGCTTCCTTTGGCGAGCCGTGGGCCACAGTGAGGCCTTTGTCGTTGCTGCTGCCACGGTCCGGGTCCTGGGGCCGGGGGCCAAGTCCGGGTCCGGGTGTAGTGTCCAGTCCGTGTAGGTACAGTTGTGCAAATACACTTCTAGCGGGCAGCATCGCGGCCCAAGAATTTGTATTTTATCAGCATCGTGCGCGTCGCGTAGTCAAGGACTCCCAATATTTACGCGAAAGACACACACACATACACACACATGCTCATGTGTGTATATATAAGTATATATATATTTATATATATATGTATATATGTGTACGTGTGTAGAAGCAAATGGGATATGTAAGTTGGCAGGGTTGGGGGATGATGGGAAGGTGTGGGTTGGGTTCGGAGTGGGTGGGGTGTCGCGGCCTGGAGTGTTAGATATGGGTGTGTCCGTGTTTTTGTGTGTGTGGGCCATGGTGGGGTGTGTGGAGGGGGTTGTGGGAGTGGGGTGGACAAGCAAGGTTGAGGGTTATTGTACGATCCTTTCATTTTAGTCCTAAATGTCCTTCTTCCAATATTTCAAACGTGCTTCGTGACGCGTCCGTTTTGTAGAATGAGCGGCCTCGAAGTCGGCCCTTTGTGGACACAGACTTTGTCACCAGCGTCGACGTCGTCGTCGTCGTCGCAGCTCGCGCTGCTTGCTGTTGCTATTGCTGCTGCTGCTGTTTGTGTTCTTGTTATTGTTTGTTGCTGCCACTGCCACTGCCGTTGCCGTTGCCGTTGCTGCTGACGTGTTGTCCTCGCGTCACGGCGCGCAGTTTAGCGGTGGACAGACGAGAGAGCTCACGAGGGCTTACGGTCGCTATGTCCTTTTGTGGGCGGACATGCGCCGCTGGGGGGAGGGGGAGATGGAGGTGGATGCGAGCTCGGCACAACTTTTATCACGGCGCATTTATTTTTCTATTCCACTTATAATATATGCCAGAAACAGGATACACATTCACATGGGCATATATTGGATATTTATTTTGTATTCGAACGCTCCGTCCAGGACATCGAGCGTGTCAGAAGCATTGGCGGTCTCCTTCTACGGTAGACGCTGGACGTTGGCTTGAGGGTTAGGGGTTATCCAGGGTATATATATATATACATGTGTGTGTGTGTGTGTGTGTATAATACTATGAATGTGTTTTGTAAGTATTGGTTTTTCACTTGATTCGGGCACTGAAAAATTGCGAAAATTCTTTTGGGTGATTCGCTTGACTTAGACGGATGTACACACATAATCACACATGAGCACATCTATGTACTATGTGTGTATATATGTATATACATTTATTGTACGGCGCTTCCAAAGTCGATAATTGGTTAATTATAAAAATACAATTTTAGAATATAATTGTTGATCCAAGAATGAATAAGGATATTCGAATTTGAAACTTTTGATCAAATTTCACAATTATTCCATCATTTTTAATATACAGCAGTAGTTTATATGTTTCACAATTTTCCAAACATTTGCAAGTATACAATTAAACAGCTGTTTACTGTTTAATGTCAACTAATATCAGTCTGATGAGAAAAAAAATATATATAAACTAAATTATAATATAATTATAAAAAGCAATATTTAAATTTAAAAAAAAAAACAAGAACCTTTTGTATTTATTGTACTTGTAACCAAAGATTTTGATGCAATCGGCTTAAGACTCTCAAACATTAAAATATGGTAAATTAAAAAAAAAAGGCTTTCCTTAAATATTCAATTAGTTTTTTTTTTGTGGAGACATTTTTGGGATGACATAATTTCGATAAGAAATCTAATATTTATTATTCTTACTACTACATTTATGAAATGTCAATGTATTTTTTTTAATATATCCATATTTTTGAATATTTATATATATATGTGTGGAAATTTATATATACTCCAATGAAATGAGGCTATTAAATGATTCTGCAAGAAAATTGCTGCATAAATATATTCATTCATAGGGAGAACAATTTATTTTTCACTCTGAAGCTTGGCACAGAAAATCGAATGGTTTTGAGGCGCATAGCTGCACCTGGAGTTGGTTTTTTTAAATGATAAAAATAATATTTTGAGTTACTGTTTGGGAGAAAGTGCCTTTGAACTGAGTCTCAATTCGAAAGCATTATTTTTCCCACAGGATATCGACTCAAAACATTCGTCCACTTTAATAGTTTAATTAGTTAATTGAACTTAAATTCTATTGTGCACATTTGGTATATGCAGGAGGAAAGGATAAGGAAATACAAGTTAGCATTTAAGGAATCATTAAAAATGAATTTTTATTTGAATGTGAAAAAATATGTGATAATGAAACCAGAAACTAGGTAAAAAACATGGACCGGTATTAAGGCAAAAGGGGGCCCACTTAATATAAATAACCATATTCGACTTATTGTTATACCTTGTACTATTTAAGTTAGTAAAAGTATGTAACAGGCTGGAGGGAGCATCTCCGGCCCCACAAAATATATTGGCATCAATAGCCGATCTGTCTGTACATAGACACTTTAAATTTGGAATATAAATTTCTATATATTCCAACATAAGTTCTTGTATCAGGTTTTTTCATTTTATCGAAAACTCCTCCAGTTTCGCGAATATCGATTTATATAAAAATTCCATTGATATATACTTTTACCAACTGTAAAAATTTCATCGGTCGGTATTCTCCTATTAAACTCATTACGCTCATCAGAGAAAAGAGACGATTTCTCGACTAGTTTCTTATTTAAAAATGTTAATATGCATATAAAAGAATTTAAAGCACTGAATGCAATTGATAAAGTGCTATTTTTTACGAATCATATTCCCATAAGGTATTCTTGATTATCATATTCAGTTATATTTGTGAAACTATGCCTTTGGGGTTCTGTTTGATCAGAGAGTACATTTATCAGCGTCAGTTGGAACGGACCACGATAATTTATAGTTGAACTATCTGACAATAGCTGAGTTGTTCTATAAGCTACTTTTGTGATTTTTTAAATAGTTTACGCAAAAGCAATCGGTCAATAAAATAATTCTTTTGGTATTTACAGAATTAATTTTTATAGCTGCTTTTCTATCGAATTTAAATATACAGAGTTGATATTTATAAAATAAATAACGTGACTCAATACCGTAATTGAATTGAATTCTGTCATAGACTTCTCTGTACTGATTCTTGGTGTGTTAATGGGCAACTTACTGGCTTGGATTTGGCCACTAAAGTGGAAACGTACCTGTTTAATAAAATGTTTATTATACCAAACTGTAATCGCCATCAAATACTGCTGCTTAAATGTTGACTCACCTCTTGACGCCTCTTTCGCGTTCAAACTCTCTGTTTATTGCCCTAATTGCCACCGTCTTGACAAATTGAGCTGGTAACTGCTTATCTGTGCACAGTTGATATGTTGATGATGTGTTTACTGCAGCTTAAAGTTCCTTTTACGACTCGTTTTATTTATATCTCAGTACATAGCCTGACCGGGGGTCTGTCCTGGCGTCAATAAATTTTTATGAGCCATGATGCGGTTGTTCTTGAAGTTGCTCAAGCTGCCATCCAAACATACTGATTTCAATGTTTTATGGCCCATTCGTTTCGCTGGACATTCGCCATTCGCAATTCACCATTCGCCATTCATTTCTATGTATGCCATTCACGTTACATTCCCGTTTACTCACCAACAAATTAGTTTTTAATTTGCCCAACATTTCCTGGCATCCTTTTTTGTGCGTCCAAATCGAACTATCGCTTAGTACTCTAATGAATGTCTTTAAAGTAAATGTATGCATATACATATGTATATTGATTTTTTCATATTTCTGGTTTTTTCAACATAATGACTTTTGTCCTTTTTGTTTTTCTGAATATTAATTTTAATATGCTTAAATAATCATTTTTATTTATAATTAATTTACACATTTATTATTTGTTTTATATTTCTCACTCGTCTGAGGTTATTTTTATTTTTTCCGTCCGTCCAGACATCTGTGGACTCTGCCTGAAGACGAATCCTGACTGTATTCAAAATATGTTTTTTTGTATATACAAAAAATAAAATATACTTGATATACTTAACTGTCCTACACAAAACACATATGCAGCAAGTTGCGCATTCTAACGACTAACGAGGAGGAAACAAAGGAAATTATCGGATGAAGAATCGACTGGGAGATACCCTTTAAAAACCCTAGTACAAATATCTTAGTACTTGCCTCACAAGCAGAGTGAGTGTGTATTGTCAAAGAACTTCATTAACCATTGTCCTAAATTCATTAAATAGATTTAAATATAAGAATGATCCAATTTAATTTTGCAGAACTTATTTTGAAAAGCTACAGAGTATACAATAATTGAAAAATCGACTACGGTACTTTCATACACTGTCGGGAAAATTTATATATATTCAGTTTACTAGCGCCCAGTGCAAAACGTCAGAAATATGAAAAAATATAAAAAGCGAAATGGCGGGTAGTCGGTCGGATCGATCCATTATATATAGCTGCCATATGAATTATTGCTTGAACTTATATTCGCAGACTCTATTTCAGCCCAATAAATCTCCCTTTCAGCCCTATAAATCCCCCGGACTGGACGGAATATCGCCAGTTTTCCTTCAAATGGGTCAGGACATACTCCTCTCCCGTATTAGGAAAACACTACTAAGCAGCCTAACCCTCGGACATATACCGAGAATGTGGAGTAGAGCTAGGGAAGTCTTCATCCCCAAGCCAGTGAAGAAAGACATCACCAACCCAAAGTGTTGGAGACCAATCAGCTTAACATTGTTTTTACTGAAAACGTTGGAAAAGCTGCTGGACTACAAAATTAGAAGCACTTTGCTGAAGCAAAGTCCGCTGCATCCAAAGTAGACAGTTCCACGGACACAGCACTTTACCAGCTGCGACTTCGCTGAGGTGTAAGCGATGTGCGGAGTTCAACCTGATACATAATTATCGGATATATACGGATATATCCATCCTATCCGATAGTCAAGCAGCAATAAACGCTATAATGGGGACGAAGATAACATCAAAAGTAGACCATGAGGTACGATCCAAGCTTGACCAACTCGGGACACACAATAGGCTTACCCGAAGATGGGTCCCGGGCACAGGGGCATAGCGGGGAACAAAGCGGCTGATGAGCAAGCAAGAATGGGGCAGAGAAGCCTCTAATGTGGTCATAACCGTTTTGTGGCATGGGAAGACACACAATACGACTGCAACTTAGAAATGAAGAAAGACAAAGGCGACAACGGTGCTGGGCAGAGACACTAAGACTCCGACCAGCCAGATGTCTTCTAGATGGCTATAATCATAAGCGATTTGAGCAAGTAATAACCAAGGGGAAGAACAGGCTTATAATAGTCACCGGTCTACTGACAGGACATTGTACACTAAGGAGTCACCTAACTAAACTAGGTTTTCGTAGTAGCGAACTATGAAGATTTTGTGAGAGCGACGAAGAATCCTTAATACACATCCTAGCAGAGTGCGCCTTAACTAGAAGAAGATGAGGCATCCTACGGATGCATGTTTTGAGTTTCAAAGGCATAGAAGTCCTCAACACAGCAAAGATTATCGCATTCGTGCGGGAGCTGGTTTGGATGGAGGAGTTATACGCTCAGTAGGGAGCACAATGGATCAGGTAGGTCACAGTGCAGGTATCCCAATAAAATTAATATATATTCATAGATTTTTTGATTTTCCAGATATTTCGTCTAGTTTTCTCAGTACATGTATGTTTTCACTAGTATAACTTTACGTATACCAACTTAACCTTATTTTAATGCAGATTTATATTCCGATCCCGTTGAAAATTATTATAATATATTTATTGGAAACTATGTATTAGGCAGAAGGAAGTATCTTCAACCCCATAAAGTACACGCTTTCTCGAACTTTGAATATTCCTCAATCAAATAGTTATCCTATTATTTCCAAATTTCAAGAATGTTGATAGATTGCTAAATGTTTTAGATATCCAATTTGATGTCTAATACTAATATATATATATTCTATTATATATTCTATCATATATGTAAGAGCATGTTTTCCAATTCATGTAGAACTATCTTTAACGTAATGTTTTCCATTGTTTATTATTTGCTGACATCTTTTTATAATTGAATTATGTTTTTCTCTGCCTGCAGCCAGTTTTTTTTTGTCCTCCGATATATTTGGAGTCCCGTCGGGATTTTTCTTCAGCGCAAAAGAAAATAGTATAAAAAAGCAAAAATCCCTTGACCTGGACACAGAAAAATAATTGTTTCAAATAGTGTTTTTCATCCACTTATTTAATATTAAAAGCTAAGAGGCTTGCCATTTTGCTTTTTTAGTTTATTGATGCGAATTGACACTGATTTATTAGTGATTGGATTATATTCTAGAAGTTGGCATTGGCGTATTCTGCTCTATGGCCAATTTTAGATATTGGCAATGTCAAAATGCTTTACAATATTATTCCAGGATCATTGGTGGTAGAATAATGAGTGAAACAATTTAAACAAGCACTTCTAGTTATTTTTCTTAATTGCCCAATATGGTTTAAAAGTTCTGTGTTTGTTGATGAAATTCCAGCAGTTATGATGAGATATTGCGCATATCTATATATATATATTGCTTTTATTCTGTCTGTGATCGGTAATCGGTTACGTATTGTTATCTTGATTTTTCCGGTAGGAATGGTACAATACAAAGATTTGAAAAAATAAGTTTAATAAACATATTAAAATGAACCGATAGCGGAAAAAGCTCGTACCACTTGAGCACAAAATTTAACGAACGGTTGGTTTTTTTAAGTGAAGTTGAGGTGTCGGCGGGTGAACTGATGTCTCCAATGGTCTGTTTTCTTCGGCGTGCCTAAAATATCCGTGTTTTTCTTAGCTCAATCCCATGCAAAATTGGTCATATAAAAAAAAGGGTATAATGAACTTGTCCAAAAGTATGTAACTCGTGGAAGAAAGCATGTCCGACTAATAAGGTATATATATTCCTGATCAGGATCTACCGCCATGTCGATCTAGCCGTGTTTGATAAGAGCTTGAGATTTCACATTTGGATTATAAGTCGTATACCACATTCCGGGTACGGTCTTGTCGGGACAAATAATAACAGCTCCACCATTTGAGTTCCTGGATTTAAATTCTGATTTCAATTAGTAAAAATGCGAGAAAAAAATGCGGAAATTGAGCAAGTTCCTCCTTCAACTATACCCGGATTTCGCTAATGTATTATATTATATTAAAATCATAAATTATAATCAATAAATATTCCTCTTACATTGTAGCGAACACAAGCTGTTAACATTATTATAAGTGCCAGAGCGAACAAATTCTATTTGATGTGTCAGAATGTTGCTCTAACTAAAAATCTAATAACTCATACTACGATTAAGAAGTCTTGTACATAACAACATTCGCACCTAGATGCATGTACAAATAGGGGGTTTTACTCATATATTGCAAGTGTTCGTATATTTCCTTATGGGCACACATCATATGATATACAGACATAAATAAATACATATTTACATTATAAACACACGTTCAGACATATGTATGTAAGAATATTCTTACGCACTTATGCATTTGCTTGGGTTCGTAGTATCTTGCAATCTCATGTCCAGTGAAACCTTGCGTTTCATTTTCTTGGCCACTCTAAAGAATAAATACTTGGGGGCAGTGTCAGAAACAAAAGAATCATTTGAAAATTTGTATCTACGGACAGTACCGAGCAGAAGAGGGAGTTCTTTTAATACCAGAACACATATTTCGATATGTGTATGTTTGCATGCACGCACGTGTACATATATGTATATGTATATGTATATGTATATAGATTTAAAATATACATATGTGTGTATGTATAAGTATGTGCATGTACACAACTGCATATACAAATGCCTCCGATTCGGACAAAAGCACGATTCCTTAAAGTCCTTTATATGTAGATGCAAGTAGACATTCTGAAATTCACATACAAAAAATGCATATTTGGCTTGGCTTTGATGAATACGTTGCGCCCATGAATGCGTCTCCCTTTGTCACTGTCTACGCTGCGTTATATATTCAACAACTGAAAGTTTTTCCAAAATCAACAGCATATCCAAGTAAGTATAAAATGCCAACATGGCATCGTCCAGATGGCATGGAGACCAAAACTACGGCTTCGCTGCCCTTTGGCATTGTTATCTTATTGTTGCAGCGACTTTAGCTCCAGCTTCTTTCTGGCCACATATATAAAACACTTGTTGGTCCCAGCCAGGATTATAAGACAACAGACTGTTAATTTACTTAGCGATTGGCTCTACATCATTGATTGACACTAACTCATTGACTGATTTAAAAGCTTTATCTAATTCTTGACTCAAAATCATATAGTTTAACTTATTACAACTTATAATTTTTTTCGCTACTTGCCTATTTTTTTTTTTTTTTTTTTTTTTTTTTTTTTTTTTTTTTTTTTTTTTTTTTTTTTTTTTTTTTTTTTTTTTTTTTTTTTTTTTTTTTTTTTTTTTTTTTTTTTTTTTTTTTTTTTTTTTTTTTTTTTTTTTTTTTTTTTTTTTTTTTTTTTTTTTTTTTTTTTTTTTTTTTTTTTTTTTTTTTTTTTTTTTTTTTTTTTTTTTTTTTTTTTTTTTTTTTTTTTTTTTTTTTTTTTTTTTTTTTTTTTTTTTTTTTTTTTTTTTTTTTTTTTTTTTTTTTTTTTTTTTTTTTTTTTTTTTTTTTTTTTTTTTTTTTTTTTTTTTTTTTTTTTTTTTTTTTTTTTTTTTTTTTTTTTTTTTTTTTTTTTTTTTTTTTTTTTTTTTTTTTTTTTTTTTTTTTTTTTTTTTTTTTTTTTTTTTTTTTTTTTTTTTTTTTTTTTTTTTTTTTTTTTTTTTTTTTTTTTTTTTTTTTTTTTTTTTTTTTTTTTTTTTTTTTTTTTTTTTTTTTTTTTTTTTTTTTTTTTTTTTTTTTTTTTTTTTTTTTTTTTTTTTTTTTTTTTTTTTTTTTTTTTTTTTTTTTTTTTTTTTTTTTTTTTTTTTTTTTTTTTTTTTTTTTTTTTTTTTTTTTTTTTTTTTTTTTTTTTTTTTTTTTTTTTTTTTTTTTTTTTTTTTTTTTTTTTTTTTTTTTTTTTTTTTTTTTTTTTTTTTTTTTTTTTTTTTTTTTTTTTTTTTTTTTTTTTTTTTTTTTTTTTTTTTTTT
>JAWNMU010000099.1:0-112500 GCA_035043665.1 Drosophila quasianomalipes
CGTATTGTTGGGCTGGAGGGAGAGGCGACGAGAAGGGCGGCATGAGGAGGAAGAAGAGAAAGAAGAGGGGAAAGAAGGAGGGCAGAAGAGGCAGATGAAACACCTATGGCAGATAAAGGAGGGCAATAATGAATGCGAGGAGGAAGAGGTTGAGGAAGAGGTTGAGGAAGAGGTTGAGGAAGAGGCTGAGGAAGAGGTGGAAGAGGGCGGAAGAGGAAGTGCGGGGAGGCAAGAGGTAAGACAAGAGGGGAAGAGGAGAGAGAAGAGGATGGTGCGGACTGTTTTCGTTCAAATTGAGAATCTCTCGGAGATTGTTCCGTTTGCCTCTGTTTCTGTGTATGTGTTCCTTTCTCAATTTGACCGCAACAGGCAGTCGTGTGCGTGTACCCTAGAGGAAGAGAGGGCGAGGGGAGGAGGATGTGGAAGGAAGAAGAGGGTGGAGCATATCGAGGGAAGAGGAGAGACCCATTGGAACAGAGGGGGACGGGCCGAGAAGGTAGAGGGAAGGAAGGGGGAGGAAAGGAGGAGGACGAGGAAAAGGGGAAGGAAGGGAAGGGAAGGGGAAGGGGAAGGGAAGGGAAGGGGCAGGGCGGGGAAGCGGGAAGGGAAAGGGGATTAGAAAGTGGGGAGGAGGAGAGAGATGGAGGAAGAGGAGTCAAAGTGAGAGGGCAAGGAGAAGGGAGGAGAGAGGATAAGGACGCGGTCTGCGATCAGAGAACGCAGGTCTTTTCTTTCCTTTTCCCTCTCCTCCCTCTCTCTCTCTTTCTTCTCCTTCCTCTTCTCCTCCCGTTCTCTCGTTCCTTTCTTTCTCTTCTTCTTCTTCTTTCTCCTCTGCACCCCTCTTTTTCCATTTCCCGTCCTTTCCCTCCTCTAGCCCGCTCTCTCGTCCTCCCTTCCCTCCGTTTTTTTCGTTCTCCTTCTCCCTCTCCCCCTCCCTCTCCCTCTCCCCTCTAAAACTTCCTCCTTCCTCTCTCTTTGTTTCCTCCCAGTCCTCTTCCCCTTCCCCTCCTCCCCTCTTCCTTCTCTCCCTTTCCTTTCCTTCGTCTTCCCTTCCCCCTCCTTCTCTTCCCTCTCCTTTCCTCTCTTTCTCAAGCATAATTGAATCGAACAAATCCCACTTCCTCATCTTCTTCCTCTCTCTCTCTCTCTGCCCTGCTCTCCTCCCTCTCCCTCTCCTTCTCTTCTCTTGCCCTCTCGCTCTTTTCTTTCAGCTCCCTCTCTCCTCTCTCTCTTTCCCCCTTTCTCCTCCTCATGTTCTCATTTTGATTGGTAAATGTATTGTGGGAAGGCGAAGGAGAGGGAGAGAGAGAAAGGAGGGAAAGGGGAGGACGAGGAGGGAGAGGGAAGGAAGGGGCGAGGGGAGAAGGAGAAGGCAGAGGGGGAGAGGAAGGAGAATTTTTCAGAATATCTATCACGTTGGAGTACCCAGAAAATTCGAAATTATTCATATTTCCATCCGCTTCCTCCCTTTCCTCTTCCTTCTCTTTCCCGCTTTCTTTGTATGATTTTTATTCGCAGGGGAAGATATTTCCGAGTGCGAAGAGAGGTCAGCAAAAGATCTTTCTCTAGTGATAGATATTTCCATGTTAGATGAAACCTCCTTTCCCATAGAGAAACTGACACTGTTGCCTCTCTTCCGCCCCCTCCTGCCTCCTCCTGCTCCTCCGGCTTCGATTGCTGTTCCTCCTGTTGTGCTCCGCCCCGACCACCCGAACGCATTGTCATTGAAACTGTTCTGCCTGAAAAGAGAAGTCGTCTCCTACAGAGGGAAGAGTTGAACGAGCCGACGGAACCTTCTCCTCCGAGGTTCCCTCCGCATCCCTCCCCCACGCTACTGCCAACCCAATTCCCCTTGCATCATTCACACTGCCACATACACTGCCACCCACACTTCCACTCCTACTTCCGCTTATGCTGCCACTGAGACTACCCCTGTCCTCGCTCACACTCTCTCCTATGCTATCGTAGACACTCTCCACTATACTTTTCCCTAGCTCACTCTCATTCCCCTCAGAACTCTCTTCGTCCTCCTCTCCACCCCCTTCTCCTCCCACCTCTACATCCCCATTCCCAATACTTCTCCCCTCCGTCTCTCCTTCTCTTTCTCCCTTCGCTCTTTGTCCTTCTGTCTCTTCCTCTCCCTCTCCCTCTTCTTCCTAGCAATTTCCCTCCTCCTCGCTTCCCTCTCCCCCGCCCTCTTCCTCGCCATTCCCCATAGCACCTTGACATAATTCCTCACGCTTAGTCCCTTCACTATCTCACTCCGCCTCTCCATCGCGTCGAATGCAGAAACAAGCAAACTCACTGAGGAAGAGAGGGGCGAGGCGGGCGTTTCCTGCTAGAAGAAAGGCTCTGTTGTGGTGGGAGAAGAGGAAGCGCATTACTTCTGGCTCAGAAATGACCCCTTTGCTATCCTGAGCTTCAGGTCTCTCGAAGATGAGGGGCAGAGGTCGAAGAGTGGGTCGAGTGGTCCCCTGCTCTCCCTCCACGACTCCCAGTCCTTCTCTCGCCCCCACCCCCACCCCGGCTAGAGACAAAGATAGTCCACAAGACCTACGGTACCTGTTCTCATACTCAGCGTACGCTCTCTTTCTCTCTCTAGCCCTCTCTTTCTCTCTTTCTCTTTCTCTTTCTCTCTCACCCTCTCTCTCTCTTTCTCTCTCTCCCTCTCCTTCTCCCCCTCCCTCTCCGCTTACCTCTCCCTCTCCCTCTCTTACCTCTCCCTCTCCGCTTACCTCTCCTCGCCTGCTTTGTTTCCCTCTCCTCTTGTAGGTGTTTCGTCCTCTTCTAGACTTCGTCCCCCTCCCCGCCCTTCCCTCCTCCTTCCCTTTCCCCTTCACCCCCACTCCTTCACCTCCTGGTCATCAATCACCCCTTTCGTAATCTCGATAACTTCGTAAGGAGACAGGAGAGGACGAGGATAAGCGACCGAGGAGGAAGAAGATGAAGAAGAAGATGAAGAAGACGAAGAAGAGGAAGAAGAAGAGGAGGAAGAGGCGGGAGACGATGATTTAATTTGAGAAGTGGAATCTTGAGGTTGGTGTATACTTATTTTTGAACAAGATAGGGCAGACGTAGGTGCTGGGGAAGGGGAAAGGAAGGTGTAGGCGAGGAGAAGGGGAGGGAGAAGGGGAGGGAAAGGAAGAAGGAAAGGATGAAAGAATAGAGGATGAGGAGAGGAGGGAGGAAGAAGAGGGCGAGGGAGATGAAGAGAGAAGGGATGGGGAGGAGAGTAGGGAGGAGTGAAAAGAGGAAGGATGCACATGAGAGGGGGCAAGGGAAGAGGAGAGAAGAGGAGCTGGGATCGAACTCACAAGTGAGTGTTTTTCATGTGTGTGTTTGTCACTTGTGAGCTTGTCACTTGTGTTTTTTTCACCTGCATGTAGTTGGTGCTTTTTCTTTCCTCCTTTCCTTGATCACTGTCTCTGTCTCTTGTTTCTCTTCTCTCTCCTCTATCCCCCATTCCTCTCTCTCCTCTATCCCCCATTCCTCTCTCTCCTCTTTCCCCTCTCTCTCCTCTCTCAGCATCGGAGAACCTCCGAATTCCCCTTTCTTTGTCTCTCACTTTCTTCCCCTTTCCTTCGCCCACCCTTGACCTCTCCCCCTCATCCCTCCCTCCTCTCTCCCACTCCACTCCCCTCTTCTCCTTTTTCATCTTCCCCTCCTTCTTCCTCTGCCCCCCTCACCCTTGCTCCCCCTTCTTTTTTATCTATCGTGATATCTACGCTTGAATTGAACCTTCCCCTCACTCTCTCTCTCACCCCTCCTCTCCCCTCCCCATCAGCCCCTCTCTTTTCCCTTCCTTTCGCCTTCTTTTCTCCCTTCCCCTCCTCCCCCTCGATCACTAATTCCTCTTCTCCCTCCTCTTCCCTCTCCTCCTCTTCTTTCCTTCTGAAAATCAAACTGCCTGCATCACTGTCTGTGACAACAGTCATTGATCTGTCTCTTCCTCTTACCTCTCTCCCTCTTGCCACGTCCCTCTCTCCTCCCCACGAATCCCACTCCTTTCCACTGTCTTCTGTGTCTACTTCCCATATCTCTCCCTCCTCTCCCTCTCCATTTCCATTTGTCCCTTTCTCTCTCCACTCCACCTCTTCAAACAATTTAAAAGAATCTTCGTCACCACCCTGAACTTCCTCTCTCTCTTTCTTCTCCTTTTCCTCTCCTTCCCCTTCTTTCTCTCCTTCTATATCGTTCTCCCAACTTCCGTCCTCCTCATCATCCTCGTCCTCCCCACCTTCCTCATCCTCCTCTCCACCCTTCTCCTCATCACTCTCCTCATCTTCATCTTCTCCCCCGCTGCCTCCCATTACTTCTTCTATCTCTGTCCACACTCTCTCTTTCGCTCTCTCTCTCGCTCTCTTCCAGGCGTTATTCCGTGTCTCTTCCCCCTCTATCCTCTTGATTAAAAATCCTTCTGGATCGGCGTGAAGAGACAGTGCAAATTGGTCGTGAGCTTTCTCCGCAATCACATTGTTTTGAACGGCAACCTCAGAGGCAGAGGAGAAGAGGCCGAGGGAGAGGCGAAGGTTCATCAGTCCGATCTGCGTTAGGAAAAATGAACAAGCATCCCAGAGGGGAGAGGAGTAGTTGCGGGAGAGACGAGACAGACGGATGAGCAGGCGTTCGTTGAGGTGATCGTAGCTTGCGTAGATGCTTTTTGAGAGAGTAGAAGAAAGGGAGGCCCACTGCTCGGTAGAGGAGGAAGGGGAGGGGTCTGAGTCCCAAATATCAACTCTCGCCCATCCACTCCGACCCACACTCACTTCGCTCACCAGCTTCTCCATCACCTTCTTGTAAGACTTGTTTCTCGAATGAAACGCAGCTGCATGCGCAGAGGCTGAGAGGGAGAGGAGGGAGGAAGAGGCGGATGTGAAGAAGGTCCCGAGAGGGAAGTAGACGAAGATCAGCTCTCGAGTGATTCCACTACATGGGTTTTCTGTAAAAGGAGGAGGCAAAGGGAGGTGGGAAAGGGGGAAGAGGGCCAAGGAAAAGGAGATAGGGTGAGAAGGGAGGACCGAGAGAGCGAAAGCGTATCAAAAGATTAGCGAAAACACAGAGACACATGGGTACGGAGAAAAGAAAGGGTGACTACAGCATTGTATGATCATATTTGAGGAAAGAAAGAGAAAACAAGGGGAATGCAAAGAATGAGAAATCAAGGTCATGAGTGGGGAAGAGCATCTACGTAATGCTCTATGTAATGCACAGAAGTGTACCTGTCGCCTCCTCCTGGTCTGCCTTCACATGGATCTGGTGCATGATGGTGCAGAAATACTTGAGTCTGTCCTTGACGTGTGTCTTGTACACGTCGAGAGACTCACAGGGGAGAAGGTAAAGGAGCACGAGGGGAAGTTCACTCCAGTTCATCGCAAGAGTAAAGCGAGGGTTCGAGATATTGCTCGGCTTAGCCCGCACCCTCCTCTCCCCCCCTTCCCTACGAACACACCCTCTTCCTCCCCCTCAGTCGTTGATCTTAGAGGCGGTGGCTCCCAGAGGGTCTTGGGGAGATCTCCTGTTGCCAAGTACTCTAATTCTACTGGGTCGATTAGCACGTACTCCAAGTCGATCTCACTCCCACATACGTCGCCTGCCATTAGCTTCTCTCGCGGATTCACTCGAACCTCACTCAAGCGACTCATAAAGTAGGGTTCCACGTGCGGCCATAGCTTGTATTCGTCGATGATTCCTACTCGAGCTTTCTGGTAAGATTGCGTCATTTCTTCCTTGGCTCTTCGGAAATTTACTTGTGATAAAAGTCTTTAGCAATTTCTAGGAAGTAAAGGTGAAATTAAAACTAATATAATACACAATATTTGCCTTTTTTAGGAAACACAAAATAGATTGCATGCAAATAACGTAAAAAAGAGGATCAGACGAAGGTGAACAAAATCTATTCTTAGTGTGTGAGATCTCACTGAATTAAGTCAGTTCTGATTCATAAATTGCAAGCCCATTTCGCAGGAAATATTTAAACAGCATTATTTAAAGTGGGATATCGTATAGAAGTAATTATGATCCATGAATTTCAGCTTAAATAGCATATACTAGTTTTAGTGGCAAAGCAAAGGAAATGTGAACAATTTCTCAATTTGAAGGTATTGTGTGCGGCTTATATCACAGATAGAAAGATTACTATAGCATATGTTTGGCATGTAATATAACACTGTGCATACACAGATTCACAGTTGTCAAGTGGCAAGTAAGCAAACCGCGCACAATCTGTTTCATAGTTCATTTCCTCATGCTAGAAAAATTAGCTCCGATACTCCTCAAATTGAGAGAGCATGGCAATCTCCTTCCTTCAACTCAACGTTAGTATTAAATCTTTTTTTTGTGTAATCTATTGAAGAAAACATGTCTAAAAGGAAAGCTAAAATTCTAGTGGCAGGAGGTGGTATCAGTGGTCTATCTTTTGCGTATACCTGTAAAGAGGCTTGCAAGAAATATGGAGTCAAGAACGTAAAGATTCTGCTTGCAGAAAAGTCGTCCAGGTATGATGTTTCATGAGAAAACATAAGAGCGCATTTAATACAGTTGAGGATAAAACTAATATTTCTCAGGAATAGAACTTAAATAACGAGTTGTGCTTATGCGCGGTATTTGTGTGTGCTTGAAATCCCTAGTACTGGAGGGTACTTAAAGTCGGACAAGGTGGGAAACTATGTGTTAGAAAGAGGACCCCACAGTTTGAGACACGCGAAGAAAGGAGATCGAATCCCTCAGATCATGCAGAATCTGAACCTTGGTGGAGAAGTAAGTTATGTGCCAGATGACATCATATATTGTTGTCTTTCTTCTGGCTTTAATTGTTATCAGAGTTATTGTACATAATGAATAGGGTATGTCGGCCCTTTGTTTTGAATGTTTCTTTCAATACTATGTCAAAATGGTAGTCATTGGAAGCTATTCAGATGTTCACATTTTCATGTGTGTATCTCTTCGTGTACATAGGTTGTAATCGCTGATAAGAACGCCGCGAAGCGCTATATCTACATCGATAAAAAGCCTCGTTTGGTGTTTTTTTCATTCTTTTCAAAGTTGTTCTTTAAGAAGATAGGAGGAGCAGCGTCCAAGACGGAGGCAGAAATAGCGAAGGAGCAAGAGGACCACACTTTGTCCCTGCCAGAGTGTGTGGATAAGGATGAGTTGGCTAGGTTTCCTGATGAGAGCTTGGGAAAATCATGGAGTGGGAGCGTGGTGCTGAGAAGGTTTCTTATCGACCCCTTCGTCACCGGAATCTACGCCGCCGATATCTACAGGTTTGCAATATTCACCCATCACATACACTCTCCTCCTGATTTATGCGTATTATTTGTTCCCCGCTGCAGAAATCCATCACATTGGTATCACCCATCCTAACACCGCCCCACTTCACAACCACTCTTTTCATTCTTCTAACATTCTATGCCCATGCACCACGATATATGATCGCATGTATTTCATTCGTGTTCGATTTCTCCTGTCCGTGCTTATTCACCCTCCTTCTTCTTTCTCTTCCCTTCTTTTCCCTTTCTTCCCCCTTTCGGCGCTCCTCTAGACTATCTGCTGATGTGACTGGATTCGGGTCTGCAGGGCTCAAGAAGAAGATCTTTTCATTTCTCTCCTCCCAACTCCCTTGGGAACAAACCAGGATACAAGAGGAGAAGGAGAGGGCGGAGTCAGAGGCATTGGAAGAAAAGAAGAGGTTGTACTCAGAGTTGAAGTTGGAGTGGGAAGATGTGGAGGGAAAGGGAAGGAGGCGAGGGACGAGAGGCTGTACAAGGGGATATCGTCGCTTAAGGGAGGCTTACAACAACTTACAGACGCAATATGTAAGTCACTGCAGGAGGAGGAGGGAGAGGAGGGGGAAATGACGGAGGAGGAGAGGGTAAAAGTTGATGTTTTGCTGAACACTTGGGTTCACGAAATCCACCCCACCTCAGACGATAAGGCATTCGTCACTCTTGCTTCCCCCTTGCCCTCATCTCGTCCTGCTCCTCCCTCGTTCTCAGATACAATCCCTCCCCCTCCTCTTTCTTCGTCTTCCCTCGCCCTCCAATCCGACATCTACGACTACGTCGCCTTGGCGTTCAACGCTCACACTCTCCGATCCATCATCCAGCGCTCCGTCGTATCATCCTCAGCAGCCCCTTCAAATCTAACCCTCTTTCCTCGTTCGACTACCAGCTCTACAAGGATATGTCTTCTCTTCTCTCCACGATCACTGCTCCAAATATGTGGGTGGTCCAGCTCATATTTCGATCCACGCCCGATCCCTCCCTCCTTGTATTTCCCCCCTCTCCTCCCTCTCCGTCGCAGACTTAGCCTCTGCTGCCCAGTCTGATTCTGACTTAGCCGTTTCTTCTTCTCCGGAAACTTCATCTACCCTTTCCTCCCCTTCCTCAGATGTTTCATCCTCTGACTCTTCCTCCAACTCCCCGCCTTCGTATGACTCGTCCCCTTCGTCTGCCTCTGTATCTGACCTCCCTTCTCCTTCCTGTACCCACTTTGTGCGTTCGATTGGCCACACCCTCTCTTCCTCTGAGATGAGGAGGTTGAGGAAGAAGATTCCTCTAGGCTTCGGCACCTTGTTTCCCTCGGGAGAGAAGCAAGACGTGTTGGGGGTGATCGGGGACTCAGACGTCTTCCCTTCTCTCCAGGCAGACGCAAAGGAGGGGAAGGCAGTCGTCGTTTCTCTCATGATGGGAGGTGCGCAGAACCCCCGGGTTGGAAATATGAATGCACAGGAGATCATATCGGCTACGAGAGGTGTTCTCTCGTCTACGTTTGGGATTGAGTTCGACCCCTACGCGATCATTGCCACCCACCAACACGAGTGTATTCCTCAGTATCCAGTGTATCACAGGCTCATCAGACAGACACTCAAGCAACATCTCGAGGTCTCGTTCCCTCTTCCTCTCACTCCCCCTCACCCCATCGATACAGATTACAACAAACTTACCTCCAGGGTCGTCTTTACCGGTGCTAGCATCAACGGAGTAGCAATTGGAGACTGCGCAAACAACGCCCATGAGATTGCAACTCAGGTCGTGCAGAGGCTCAGGAAAGAACAAATCTCCCAGGAGTACTGAGTTAGAGAAACTGAAGGGGAGGGAAAGAAAAAGGGGGCAACGGGAATGAAGAAGATAAGAGACAGGAAGGAACAATGAGCATGGGAGTAGAGTTAATGACCGTTTGACGTCGAGATGCGCAGTGCATGTGTACTAGTGCTTCTTACTCTTTACTGTTTGTACTATGCTCAACTCGAAAGGCCCGTCACCACTGTTCGCCTACGTTATTGTGCAACCCATATATTGCACTCGATACTACTTTCCTTCGCTTTATGTGCGTATATACAATGCTTGTGTTAATTGCGTGAGTGACTATGTGTTTGCGTGTGGTTGCTTCTCACTTACAATGGCGTGGAGTGTACTCCATCTCTTATCGTTCTCTGAACTGCTTAGCTCCGTCTTGTAATTTTAATCAAAGCCTTAGTACCCACTGTGGTAATCGAATCGAATAAGCCGTATGCAATACGACGTAGAAATAAACATGCGCTAACGAAGGACGTAACAGAAGGGTCAGTGTGAGCCATGAAGAGGGGGAGAGATACATGCATAGAGAGACTCTTAGCCCAACCAAGCACACGCGTATCGGGATTGTTCGGGTTTTTATTGCTTAAATCACTAACAGAAAGTTAAGAAAGTCGTGTCGTCCTTCCATTCCTCTGATCACTGACAAGCAGAAGAGACGAGGGAGTGAAAAACTGAATATAGCTTAGCTCCTCTCGGATAGGTATATGTGTCCTGAAGAAATCGAAGTGAACATCAAACGAACAAAATCACAGGCATTGAAAGAATATCAAAGAAAAAAGAGCACCAAAATAAAAAGACCAACACGGTTACTGTTTTGTTCCTGCGTGATGTAGATACGTTTTTTTATAAAACAATTGACGTGTTTTATCACGAAAATAAAATCAATACAACTGTTCCTGTTGTCATTATAGACACAAGCAGAGGAAGCATGAAGATAGTTCTGGGACTCATTATCACTGTGCAATGCTCCCCCGAAAGAGAGTACAGGCCGACTAGAAGGTATATAGATACGAATAACTGAAAATTTGTAAATGTTTATGATGTAACGCAGGCGTTCACTCCGCGGGAGATCTACTACTAAAATTAACGAAACATAGAATAGAATAGAAAAATAAAAGAGAATAATACGGAAGGGAAATAAAGAAGAGGCGAACTAATATCTGGGGAAAATAAGGGAGAATATGGGGAGTGACACCGAACAAAGAACAGGGCTCAGGATAAAACTAAGCGAAGAGAAGAGAGACCAGAAGAAAAAAGAGACAACTCCAGTGTGATAGAAAAAGATAAGGGGAGAGGGAAGAGGGGGCCAGGAGGCAACAGCGAAGGAGAGGAAAACTTGAAGGACAGAAAGAGCGGGGAGAAGGAGTAAGAAGAGTTAGAAGATAGACTCTAAGTAGAGCTTAAAAGAGAGAAGCAACAGTTTGTCTCCATTCTTCGGGAGCCTCCAGAACGAGCGCTTCCTTCTGCGTATTGTCCAGCTGAGCAGTGTGCTTGGAGAAGAACGTCTTGAGCTTCTCGATGGTGTTGAGGTCAACTAGGTCCTTGTTCTGGGAGTGGACGAACACGATTCCCGCCACGACGAAGAGTGCCTCTTTAATCCTCTCTCCGTTGGGGCCAACGATAACGGTGGGGTGTAGATCAAGAACCTCCGCGATGAGGCGGTGGGCGACCTCAGCCTCCTCGTCATCGTCTTCTCTGGGGAGGAGAGACATGACGAGGGAGTAGCACTGGGAGGCAGAGTCAAGGGGGATGATGTTCTTTTGGGGGTCGGAGGAAAGGGCAAACTCTTTCAGCACGGAGAGAAGAGCGGAGATTCCACAGTCAATCGAGGGCCTAACATCGGCGTCCTCGTCCTCGTTCTGCTGGATCAGGTGGAGCAGACCGTTGATGATGTCCTTGACAACGGGACCCACCGCTCCCCCCACCTCCTTGAGGATCACTCTCACTCCGTAAGCAGCAGCCCTCCTCACCTCCGAGTGGTGGTGGGTGAGGTCCCTCACGCAGATCGGAAGCACGAACTGGATGAACGAGTGAGCGTGCTTTCCACCGTAGGCAATGAGGTCGTCGAAGACAACAAGACACGTGATTCTCGAGTAGACGGGGGACTGAGCGCTGAGGCCCTGTTGGAAGAGAGGGGCAAGGGACTCCGTGAAGAACGGGATGTAGAGGGAAGAACAGTTTCTAGTTACTGCCGCGTGTAAAGTGCAAATAGTCTCCTGAATTCTGTCCTCCATCTCGTTCACAATGTTCTCCTCCTCCTCCTTCTCTGCCTCTCTCTCCTTCTTCTTCTCCTCCTTGTCTGCCTCATCATCCTCCTCCTCTTCCTCCTCAGCCTTGCCCACTCTCCTCTCATTGGAATCAACAAGGAGGGATGAAATAAGCTTGCAGAGGTTCTCAACGTCCTCCCTGGGCATGGGGAAAGGGTAGTTATCGATGAACGATGACAAGTACAGCATCATGTCTGGCACGTGTTCAGGTCTCTCCTGGCTCACTCCGTTGAAGAGAGAGGGGAAACACATATTCCAGATCAACAGCAGTTGCTCGCGCTAAGAGGGAGGGTCAGTCGTATGGAATATCGAATCGAGTGGTAGTTGAGTGATGCAAGTACGTGACAACCGGGTCGAGATACGAATAGGAAACGGAGGGCAGTGATAAAGGGAGACGTAGGGGGAGGTTTGTGTAGAGGTAAGAAGGTGGGGAGAAGGGAAGATGACATAGACAGAGATACAGTAGTGTAAGCGCAAGAATACAGGAAACAGGAATGGTAGAAAGAGACGAACAGGAAGTGGAAAAAAAAAGACTGTGAGGGACATTTGTGGCACGTGTATGTATGTTATGTGTATGTGGACATATGCGTGTATGCGTACGCACACTTGTGTGTAGCAGCGTATGTGTGTGTGTGTGTGTGTATGTGTGTGTGTGTGTGTGTCTGTGTGTCTGTGTGTTACCTTTTGCTCCTCCTCCACCCCGGCGAAGTCAAGTGCAAGAGAGGCATCCTGGAGAAGGAAAGCGAGAGAGTCCGCGGCGTCTTTTCTGATGAGTTCAGACCCTCTAAATTCGACGAGGGGAACAAGAGTCTTCAGACAATCAGAGACGAAGGGAGAGAAGGACTGCTTCATGGTCTCAGCGTAAGAACGGATCAGAGAGACGGCGAGGGACTTCTCTTCCAGAAGACTCGTGTTCACGCAAAACAAGGTCTTCTTGCCATCACCTCCTCCTCTGTTTCCCACCACAGCGGTCGTGTACCCCCTGTCGGGGTTGTACTTCTTCTCGGCCTCGTCCGCTCCTTCTGAGTCAGCGTCGATCATGACAAAGGCATCTGAGATGGAGGCGAGGGAAAGCAACAGAGGAATCACAGTTGATAAGAAGGGGAGCGAAAGCAGTTCCCAGGCATTCTGATATGAAGCTGTATGCCTTCATGAGACATTCAAATTGAGAGTCGTCTCTGGGGATGGACTCCTGCTGCTTCAACAGAAGACCCATCACCGCCTCGGCATCCTTCTCGAACACAGACGCTCCCACGCTCTGGGCAACCCACCCCACGCACTCGATAGCCTTTCCTCTCATCTCCTTGAGGGAAGCAATGAAACGGGAGGAGGAAGAGGATGCGGGAGCGGAAGAGGCGGAGGAAAGGACCTGTTCGGCAGAAGTAATGGTCTCAACGAGGATAGGCATCACGATGGGGTAGAAGGGGGCGAAGTCCTCCTTCACAGTAAATGCAATCGAAGATACTGCAGAGAAGAGGGAGGCCCTGACCCCGGGGTTGGAGTTGGACGTGAGGAGGGCGACGACTTTCTCCACAAAGGCGGAGGGAGCAAACGCTGACGCAGGGGTCTCGTTGAGAGTGTCGACGAGGCAGAGGGAAGAGATAGAGATGAGGCGGGGAGAAGAGGAGGAAAGCCATGACAAACACTCCTCCAACACCTTCATTCCCATCTTCTTGTGCGCCAACTCCACTTCTCCCATGATCTCGGCTATACAGTTGATTGCGCTCCATCTCACCAGGACAGGGAGAGTAGAAGCGGAGGAGAGAGAGAATAGGCGAGAGAAGACTGGATTGAGGTTCTTTACGATGAAAGATGCGCAAGTCCCGGATACTTGAGTCAACGCAGAGAGCGCAGCATATGCGAGCTTCCAGTTGGAGCGAATGGACTTGTCAGAGGTGTAGTCGGAGAAGAGAGGGAAGAAGAAAGAGGCAAAGGTCTTGTCTCCCATAGAATCAGCTACTTTCTCAAGTGAGTAGAGAGAGGTCTCGAGAAGGGGATGGGCCTCGAAGATCGAGTCGTCGTCAAATTCTCCCTCCCACTCCTCCACCTCCTCCACCACGAGCAAACAGTCTACCAACACTCTAGCCAGCACTCCGTTGAAGTCCTTGTCTGTCTTAACCATCTTCTTTCCCACAGTGCCTAGCTCAACCATCAGAGTCAAAGCACTCACCCTCACTCCCTCCTCCAACGCCCCTCCTCCCCCGGACGCAATCGTTCCAAACGTCGAGGTGCAGACGTCGAGTCTTCTCTTGAAGAAAAGAGGGCAGGACGAGGCCACCTTCACCAGAGAGTCTAGTACCTCTCTCACATCGTCCTGGTTGTTCTCTTCAATTTGAGAACGTACCAACTGCAGAAGGGGGTCTAGGAACTTAGCCGTTCCGGAAGCCTTTCTCTGCTCCATCGAACTGAGGGAGAGGAACGCGCACACTGCCTTGGCAGCGGACGTTCTCACCGAGGTAGAAGAAGGGGGAAAGAGAGGAGAGGAGGAAGGGAGAAATAGAGGGGAAAAGGGGGAGGACGGCATTGAAGCAATCAGAGAACAAAGCCTCAAAGAGAACAAGGGCAAGGAGCTTGGGTTGTTCCTCCTGACTGGAACTGAGGGAGGAGAGGACGCCGAAGAGTCCGTCCCAAGGACCCTCTCTTGTAGCGATTGCAACACCCACCTCTCCTGCCTTCTTCCTCATCACCCCGGTCGACTCTCCTCCGATTGCAGCAACAATCACGTTCTTCACTCCCTCCCTGACCTGCTGGTCAACAGTGAAGTAGCAGGAGTTTTCCTTGGAAAGAACATCTTTGCGCAACATGATGTAGCAGAACATCTTCTGCTGGACATCTGTGTTCTCCTGGATCGTACGAATCAAGCAGCTCAAGTAGTCCGCAGGGCGCTGTTTGAGCTCTCCAAGTGCAGCCTCAGCTCTGGCTCTCACGTCATTCACAGGGGATATAACTTCTCCCAGCACGGACACGAATTGGCTATACAAGTCAGACATTCCGCTGTTTGCGCGCGAAAGATTGTTAGGAAATAAAAGTGATTCACAAGAATTAACAGAAATCCGTGACGGAGTATATTAGTAAAAAGGTAAGCACTGTGGATATCAAATCAAGCATGCAACTGTATGGGTATGTATGTATCAAATAAAACGCATATTTGTAGGTGAAATACAAAGGGAGAGAATTGGCACACATCTCTGCATAGCTCGCAGTAATTTTAAGAATATTGTTTTATTCAAATTGAGAACGCAAATATTACACCTACCTTAGATACTTGTCAAAACACCTTTGCTAGAGTTGATAAGCATGTTTGTCTAGTAATTTTTTCCAACCACAATATATAAGGGCAGTGAATTACAAATTTAGCTGACTGAATATGATCTACATTCTTACATTTGCCTGCAAAGATTACTTTCAAAATACAAACTCTAATATTATCGATAGGGCGTACCATTCATATGCGCAAAGAGGCAAATGTTTTGAACTGTTCTTTCTTTCATACCAATGGAATTGTATTGAAAATCCAGTCACACACAATTGTTGCATGTTTGGTAAGCATCAGTCTTCTCTTACTCAAATATAACATGCTTTTCAATGAAGAGTCCTCACAATCTGATGAATAAAATGGGCACTGCGTCTTCAGCAATGTTTCAATTCACCACTTTTAAACATCAACGATATGGTATCTAGACTGTACATGCACCTGACTGTTAAGAAGCGGCGGACGAGGGGGTGAGAAATAGCTTTCTAAGAGTAAACGTACCAATATAAAAACAGAAGGAAAGTGGCACTCGACATTTTTGCTGCTATACGATGTGCACTGTACACATTTATGTATCTTGTTCAGTTTAAGAACTCGTAGTAAATAATGGTTATATACATTGTTGTGGTTGTTTTCATTGTATATCGCATAATTTTGCGATATGAATGGTGTTCCTTCAAGTCGTCTAAACCTTATCAATTGAGAAAGCATTGGGCTTTGTAAACGAACATTTCTACTGCCCCTATGTTTGTCTTTGGTGGGCATTCACTCGCTGAGTTCTTTTTATAGTCTGAAGACTATATTTAATCAGCATGCCCCTCTGCCTGTCCAATACGAGTAAATGGATGCAGTGTAACTATGCAAAATATGGTGATGAAGTCGGCACTTAAACACGTAGTTGAGGGTCCCCGTCATTGTAGCACATGGAAATAAAAACAAAGGATCATTGTTGATCTACAAAGCGATGAGAAGGGTACAGGTACGTTGAACAGACTCGCCAGTTTGTGGGCCTAATGTCAAGGGGCCGCGTGGAATTGTTTGTTGTTTAACTTGAGTCGGTATAGGGGAAAACAGTGTCAACTGAAAATCAAGACTTCATTTCAAAATGGGGATCACCCCCCTAGAAACAAACGGCACATGAGCTAAACAAAAACACTCAAGCCATTTGTGCGGTCAAGCTGGCCAGCCTGTCAATATGTGATTACTGAAGTTATTTCAGTGAAATGTGGGTTGTGGTAACACACATACTGCGGAATTGATAATGTTATTAAATGTGCAGGATTTACGGATGCTTTTACAAAACCTGCAGTAGGAATAGGTTTCTGTGTCAAATTTGTCTCATTAAGTGTAGCAAACACGTTTGGCGAACATGTATCTTATGGACTGGTGAGTTGCTGACCACTTCGGCCCCCGGGAACTTACATGTAAGAAATAAACTTTGGGCATATTCATATAAAAATCGAGTATATTGCCGCACCTATACTTGAATATGTACGCATGTAAATGTAGTAAACATTTCCGCAACGGGGGTGTTTTTCGTTCTTATCATACATTATATTCGTATGTATTTGAATTGCAGTTTCAGTTCAGTAATGATAACGTGTGATGCTGATTTTGAACCATTCAAATTGCGAATATTCAAAAGATGTGGAAAGGAGTATTCATAAACGGAGCATTTCATTAAATACATTTTTAGAATAAAATATTATTATCGACATTTTTCGTTATAAGCTGTTAATATTCACCTATTAGAATAGAGTTATATCAAAAATATATTCAATACATGTTATAATTCAACATTTACCTCCAGTCCTGCTAGTGCAATGATGGAGTATGGATCTTGAAGATTAGTTCAAAAATCCAGTTTCTGTCAGTAATACACCAGAAAACTTGGAAATAAGTGCAAAAAAGAATGTGTGCATTGAGAGAGATATTGTAGGTCCATTTAAAATGCATAGATAATTGGTAATTTATCATTATTTTGTGATGCGTAAAGATATTTTTCCCTATCAATATTTGGCCGCTTCGAGAAATAAGAAATTCAGCTGTTTAAATACATATTGTGCTGAAATTAATAGATCATTTGATTATTTTTTCTGGTGTATTCCTAACAAACTCGCATTTGCTTGTGATTTTCCTTCGTTCACGTTGTACTGAAGAATGCAATCTTTCAAAAAAAGAGTGCAGCAATATTCCGCGATTCCTCCTCTTCCTGGTACAAGAGAGAAGGAGAGTGGAATTGATTTAACTCGAATTCGGCAGATTGACCCTTCGTTATCGCTTTTGATCAAACCACAAATCAATGCAGAAGGGAAAGTCCTGAAAGACACGTCTTGGACTGCAACGCACGCGTATTACTTTTCTTCCTTTTCAGCTCCTGCATTCTCCTTAGATGTTTCGAGAAGGAGGAGGGGAGGAGTTCTGTACTGGATGACAAGGGAGACCAGACTCACAGACAACCAATCCCTGAGCTTTGCAAACTTCCTGGCGAAGAAGAGGGGTTGTGCTGTTTCGATTGTGTATACCATGAGTGCAGGTGGGGAGGGTAGATCTTACAGACAAAAGTACTTCGAGATGCAGAATCTAAGAAAGACAGAGGCCGATGCGCGTGCCCTCCACATCCCCTTTTTCGTCCTCCCTGGAGACCCCGTACGCACGATGCCCTACTTTGTGGGAAAAATGGAGTTTAACGCGGTAGTTTGTGACTTGAGCTTTTCGAAAGAGAAGAGGGCAGCGATGGAGGTTCTCTCATTCTCCCTCGCTTTTCCTTGGTTGGGGAAGCGGGATCTCACGGCAGAAACATGTCCACAGGATGGAGGAGGGTCCATGGAAGATAAGGGGATCAAGGTGAGGAGTAAGACCTCAGCCCTCCCTCCCATTCCCTTCTCCTTCCCTCCCTCGCTCTCGGCGATCCTCTCCTCTGCATCCGTTTCTCCCTCCTCGATCCCTGATCGAGTAGCGATGGGATATCCTGATGCGTTGGCATATAGGGGAAGGGAGCAAAGAAAGAGAAGTGAAAAGGAGATAAAGGAGCCTGAGGGAGCGGAGGGCGGCCAAAGGGGAAGGCAAGGGGAAAAGGAAGGGGAAATGGGAGAAGTTACAGTGAAGAAAGAAAGAGTGGAGGAGGAAGTGAGAGGAGAGCAGGATGACGAAGAAAAAGAAGAGGAAAATGAGTGTGAAAAGGGAAAGAGGAAGGGAAAGGGGAAGGGAAGGAAGAAGGATGAGGAAGAAATAGAGAAAGAAGAAGTGGGAGATGGAAAGAAGGGAAAGGAAAGAGGACGGGTGAGGGGGAGTGGGGCAGAAAGCGCAGAGAGGATGGAGAATGGGGAGAAGAGAAGGAAGTATACGTTCAAGTTTGAGAACATGGACGTGGAGGTGGGGGAAACAGAGGAAGAAAGGAGGGTCGGCAGAGAAGAAGAAAAGACAATGCGCTCATCCAGGCACTTGAACTAATATACCAGTCCATTCCATCCCCCTACTCCTCTTCGTCTTCTATCTCCTCCTCCTGTACCTCCTCTTCTTCTTCTATCTCCTCTTCTTCTTCTTCTTCTTCCCTTTCTTCTTCTTGCTCTTCCCCCTCTTCCCCTCCTTCTCCCTTCGTCCCCTCTTTCGTCCCTTTGTTTGAGGTTGATGCCCACAATATGGTACCTCCGTGGGCAGTTAGTGACCACCGTGAGATCGGGGCGAGGACTCTGAGGGGGAAGATAGAGAGAGCAAGGCAGGTAATGAGGAGAGAAGTGGACAATTCGTATTTGAGAGAACTCCGTGACAGAAACAGAGGCATTAGGAAGTACGTCGAGGAGAAGGAAAGGAAGGGGGAGGGGGAAAGGGGGAGGGGAGCGTAGAAGGGAGGAGGAAGAGGTGAAAAATAAACATGAAAAGAAGGAAGGGAAAGGGGGAAGATGAAGAAGACGGAGAAGAAGGGAGAGAGCGAGGAGGGAAAACTGGAGGAAATGATGAGGGAGAAAGGAGGTGAGAGGGAGAATGAGAGGGAGGTAGAGGGGGAGTTAGAGGGGGAGGTAGAGATCCAATGGAAGAAGAGTGGGGAGGAATATCGTGAGCTACTGAAAGAAATAAAGGAGAGGGAGGAAGAGGAGAGAGAAGGTGCATGTGCACTACTAAAAGATCTACAAGAAGAACTTTATCTCAAAGAGGAAAATATCTCATCCCAAGTCCTTTTATGACGAAGAAAGGGAAGAGGAAGGAGGGGAAGAGGAGCGAGGGACGAGAGAAAGAGAGGGAGAGGGGAGATGAGAGGACGAGAGAAAATTCAACCGGGGATGAGGATCGTCAGATGCCTCCTCTTGAGCCTTCTCCCTCCTCTTCCCCTTCCTCTTTCCGCTCTTCACCTCGTCCGCCCCTCCCCCCTCAGTTTGTATAGATACGTGGAAAAGAGACGAAAAGTGCACTTGTCGTACTTGAACTCCGAGAAGGGCATGATGGAAGAGCTTAGGTGGAGGCGCCGAGGGAAATCGGTCTTACGGGAAATTAGAGATAGAGAAAAATCTCTAAACCTCTCTCCCCCTCTTCGTCGTCCTCTTGTTTCCCTCTCCCCTATTTCGACTCTCTTCTTCCTCTCATTACTGAAAACGACCTCCCCTCCCTCTCCCCTCTCTCCTCCCTCCCTCTCCTCTCGTCTCTCTCTTCCTCCTCCTCATCCTCTTCCTCCTCCCCCTCCCTTCTTCTTCCTCTCTCTTCCCCTCCCTCTCCGCCCCCTCTTTCTCCCCCTCTTCCCTCTCGTTCCTTGGCGATTCATTCTTCTTTCCTTCCATATCCTTACTGAAAGTGAACTCTCTCCCCTCCTAGGACTCACTCCAGAAAGTTTTATTCAAGTACTTGAAGAAACATCAAGAAGATCAACTTGAAGTAAATGGAATTAAAGACGAAGAAATGGGGGAAGGAGGGTAGACAGAGAAGGAAGAGAAAGAGGGCAATCTGGTGGCATTCTGCGTGGACCCACAAAGAAAGAGCAAATAGCAGCCTCTCCCTCTTCTCTCTCCTCTCCCTTTGCCTCTCCTTCTCCCTCCTCCTCCCTCTTCCCCTCCTCGTCCATTCCTTCCTCTTCTTCTTCTTTCCTTCGCATTCCCCTCTCCCCTCCTTCCACCCACTCATCCTCTTCCTCTCTTCCCTACAGTACACGGTTACTCATCATCTCTCTTCCTCCTCTTCTTCCTCTTCTTCTTCCTCCTCCTCTTCCTCCCTCTCTCCCTCTTCTCCCCCTCCCTTTTGTTTCTTCCGTCTCCCGTTGACTGGGTGTCTCTCTCTGCCTTCGTCCTCTCCCACCACACTTCTACCTCTCTTCGTTCCCTCTTCATCTTCTTCTTCTTGAACTCTTCCTCTCCATCTTCTCATGTCCGAGTAAAAGAAGAGGAGGGGGAAGAGGGGAGGGAAGAGGAGGAGGAAGAGGAAGAGGAGGAAGAAGAGGAAGAGGAAGAAGAAAGGGGGAAAGGAAAGGGGAAGGGAAGAGGAGAGGGGAATGGGAAGGGAAGTGCAAAGAAACGAAGACTAGAGTCTGAGAATTCGAAGGGGAGAAAGAAAGCAAGAAAGGGGAAGGAGAGGGAGGGGGAAGGAGCACATGGCGGAGGAGGCGAAGGGAAAGGCAAAGGGAAAGAGAGAGCGAAAGAGGAAGGAGAACGAGAGGGACGAGGGAGGGGGACGATGGTCTCAGGTATACCACTATTTCTGGATGAAGAAGGGAGCGTTCTCATACATGTCAATAACCTCACGTCATTGTCTCCTCTTCGTCTCCCTCTTCCTCCGCCTCTTCCTCCTCCTCTTCCTCTCCTTCCCCCCTTCGTTCTCCCTCTTCCGCATGTCCCTCCCGACTCTCTTCTTCCCTCTTCCCTCTTCCTCTCCCTCCCCTCCCGTCCTTTGCTCCCTCTCCTCTGCCCTTCCCCTCCTCCCTCTCTCTCTCTCCTCCTCCTCATCCTCCTCCCCTCCTCCTCTCTTCCTCCTCCTCCTCCTCCTCCTCGTCCATCTTCTCCCCCTCCTCCTCCCAGTTTTTTCCATTTCCCCTACCCTCATGCCTAGACATTATTCCTACTGAGAAGAGTCGTCCGCTTCTCTTCTCCATTCCTTCCTGCTCCTCCGCCTCCACTTCTTCTCATCTCACCGCAACGATCCTTGTTTTCCTCCTCCACCTCCTCCCTCTCCCCTACCTCAACTCGGGCACTATTTCTCCTCTCAGAGTCTCCCTCTCCGCATCGGCCCTCTCCAAATTCAAGTACGCTTCACTTTCATCCTCTTCTCCCTCTTCTTCCTCCTCCTCTTCCTCCTCCTCTTCCTCCTCCTCCTCTTCCTCCTCTCCTCCCCCTCCTTCTCCCCTGGTCGCGTCCTTCCGTCACTCGTCCTTCCTCTCCTCCCTCTCCTCATTTCTAGAAGAAGAAGAGGTAAGGAGAGAGCTCTCCGACAACCTGGCATACTTCGTGCGTTTATCTTCTTCTTTCTTGCACGTGGTTTCCTCGTGGGCCCAGGAATCCTCTCTATCCACTCCTCCGACGCTCGCCCGTTCCTCTACTCGTTCGACCAACTGGAGAGTGCCAACACAAAAGATCTTCTTTGGAACTCAGCGCAGAGACAACTTGTTTTGGAAGGAAAGATGCACGGGTTCCTTCGGATGTACTGGGCGAAGAAGGTATTGGAGTGGAGGAGGGGGCGGAAGATGCCTATGAGGTGCTAAGCTTGTATTTGAACGACAAGTATGCGTTGGACGGCTCTAGTCCCAATGGGGATGCAGGCGTGGGCTGGGCAGTGGGGGGTGTCCACGACGTAGGATGGGGAGAAAGACAAGTGTTCGGCAAAGTGAGGTATATGAACTATCAGGGATGCAGGAGAAAGTTTGATGTTGAATTGGTAGAAGAAAGGTATGGTGAGAAGGGGGGGAAGGGAACAAGTGGGAGAGGGAGCGCGGTAAGGGGAGGAAGAGGGTGGGAAATCTAAGAAAGGAAGCCGAGGTATCGTGAGGATGCTAGAGAAAGAAGGAGGAGGGGAGGAGAGGGAGGGCATGGGGGAGGAAAAGAGAGGGAGGAGAAGGACGAGGAGCGAGGGGAAAAGGAGAAGAAGGGATTGGAGCGAGAGCGTGTGGGAAGTGGGGTGGTGGAAATGGGTTGGAATGGGTGGGAGAGGGAAAGAAGTATCTGAAAGAGCTACAGGAGAAGGGGAAGGAAAGGGAGAGACAGAGGGGGTCGCAAGAGCTATGATTCTCAACTTGAACGGAACAAACTCAGGATATGGTGGGGCGAGGGATTTGGAGAAGAAAGAGATCTTTATAGACGACAGAGATATTTTGTACAACAGAAGCATGCTTGAAAATATCTTGCATGTAGAGGGGGTGGAGGGAGCTAGAAGAGAAGGGGAAATGAGGGTGATTGAGGAGGAGGAAGCGAAGACGAGACAGAGTAAAGGGGAGGGAAATGGGAAGAACGAAGATGGAAAGGGAGGGGAAGGGGAAGGGGAAGGGGAAGGGGGAGAGAAAGAGAAGAGGAGGAGAGGGTAATTGGAGAGACGAGAATAAAGAAAGAAGGGGAGGGAAGAGAAGGAGAGGAAAGAGGAAGGAGAGGCAGAGGCAGAGACAGAGGCAGAGACAGAGGCAGGGAGAGAAGAGAGAAAGAGAGGGACGAAGAGAGAGAGAGATGGGGCTGTTGTTCTCAGAGTCTAACGTTCCCTCGGTTTACCTCCGCTTGCTTACTTCGCATCTTTTCTCTCCCCTTTGCCACTCCTGCCTTCGCCCTCTGCACCTTCCCCTCCTCCTCTTCCTCCTCTTCCTCCTCTTCCTCCTCTTCCTCCTCTCACTCAGTCTGCTGTTTGCCCCTGCACTTATTCCGCCCCCTCCCCCCGCCTCCCCTGCTCTCCTCCATCTCTTCCTCCCTCTCCTTGTCTATTGCGGATCATCTCAAAGAGAAAAAGAAAACAAGAAGGCTCCTGGGGTCCCATTTCCTTTTGCATTGCACAGACTCTCCGAAAGGAAAAACAAGTCATCGATCGAATTATTCACAAGTACAGACAGGAATGAAGTAAAGCGCAGAGGGGCAAATGACAATCGGCAGAGGGAGAGGGAAGGAGGGAAATAGAAGCGTGCATACTGGTGGGATTACCCGTTGCTTTGATCGTTATTTTATTGTCACTTCTTTTAAATTACATAAATAACTGGGACAGCAGTGTTTCAACTGAAACAAAAAAAAAGAACGAGTTTTAATTGTGTCTATTATATATAATACACGAAAAGATATTATCCTTGTTCTATGAAAGTTTGCAAATAGTGTTTTACAAAATCAAATTAAATCAAATAAAGAAAGCAAACAGACGAACAAGCAATGAAAAATATGGCTTAGGTTGTGAGAAAACAAATTAACCGAGTGTTCACGATGCATTGTTTATATGTATATTCACAACAAGCGGGTAAATAGCAACGAGTTACTACTACTAATAATAACAATCTATATGTAACAGCAAAAACAATAATAATAAAAGAAACAAAAACAATAACAATACTTCCAATAAAGTTATTAAATAAGTAAATAAATAAATAGGAAAGTCAGTTTCTGACGGTAGAATAACACTTCAGAACAAAAAGAAGAAAAACATAAGAAAGAACAACATGGGCACGCAAAGCAAACGCATGCTAACAAGACTACAGACAGACATGCATGCACGTGGGACTTGGCATGGACATAAGTACAAGAGCAAAGAAAGGAACAGACGCCCACGCATATGCGGTTAAGGTGCGCTTGTTCGAAGAAAACCAAATGCTGTGGAAAAGAGAAGAGAGCGAGAGGAAGAGGAGGAGCGCAAACGAACAGGAAGAAGAAAGAAACCGTCGAATAAGCGTTGTGTGTGTACACTCCTGCAAAGTGCAGATATTTTTACTCGGCACCTACACTCCTCGGGGTGAACTTGACTTCTGCTTCGATCATTTCTGTTGCGTCTCTGACCTCTTTTTCTTATCGTCGCATGTCGTCGTGGTGATGAGTCCGAGGTCTTCGCAACGCGGTGGTGAGCAGCGCCTATGCGTCGATGAGCAACGTCAGTCTACGCGACGATGAGCTCCGTCTGTCTATGCGATCGATGCATTCCCGAGAGCATCTTGCCTGATATGAAGCACTTGCTTCTTGCTGTGTCCGTCCTCAACACAAAGCCTGGACTTGATGTTCCTGGCCAAGGCATCTGCGCTGATTGCTTTGCGTTGGTAGACAGGGTACCCACAAGGAGCAGAGAGGGAGGCGGAGGGAGACAGAGAAGGACTTAGAACAGAGAACGATGAACACGTTGCCTCGTCAAACGCAGCAGATACAGCGGAGGTGGGGGTTAGAGGGGTGGAGGGGTCGGCGTCCTTTCCTTTTCGATCAACACGAACGAGTCATATACTTGTTTCGTCCTAGCCTCTGACTGAAGAGAAAGAGAGTGGAAGTCGAAGAAGGGCAAGACGTAGGGGGGCTCGATTGAACTGAACTTGAGCTCCAGCTCTTCCACCTCACGGATTCTCCCCTCCTCTCTGCTCCTCTCTCTCGCCTCCTTCTCCCTTTCCTTCGCTCTCTCTCTCTCTCTCTCTCTCTCTCCTTCTCCATTTCCATCGCTCTCTCCTTCCCTCTCACCTTTTTTACCATTAATTTGATCAAGTGAACGAGAGGAGGAGGATGTAGAAGAGGAAGCGGGGGAGGCGGAGGAAGGGTATAGTTTGCTGGCAACGTTGAGTTGGGCTTGGGAAAACGACTGTATAGAGTGGTCAAAGTCAGATTGGTACATTCTTCTCGCTTCAGTTAGAACAGATGAATAGAAAGAGCGGAGAGAGGGGGAGAGGAGGGGAGGGGGAAGGGAGAGGGTTCTTCGTTCGAAAACAGCAGCATGTACAGCCGACCAATAGAAGACGTGAAACAAGTATTTCTGTTCAGAACGGAAGGACGGGGGGAAGAAGATATGTAGTCAGAGGAAAATAGGATGTCTGATAGAGAGGAGAGGGGGATCGAGAGGAGCAGGAGGAGGCAGAGGTAGAAGAAGAAGACGAGAGGGGAGTGAGGGTGGGAGGGGAGGAAGAGGACGAAGGAGAGGAAGAAGGGGAAGAGGAAGAAGAAGAAGAGGAAGAGGAAGAGGAGGAGGAAGAAGAGGAAGAGGGGGAGAGGGAGAAGGAGAGGAAAGAGAAGATTTCGTTTGCTTCTGTCCCTCCTTTTCATGATCGAGGGGATAGCACAAGACCTCGATGCCAGCCCTTCCCTTCTCCTCCTCTTCCTCCTCCTCCTCTTCCTCTTCCTCCTCTTCCTCCTCCTCCTCTTCTTCTCCTCTCCCTCTTTCTCCGCTCCCGCTTTCTTGATCCCCTTTCCCTCGTTTTTCTTCTTCTCCACGAGAGAGGAGAGAGAGTCGTACAACGCAAGAGAGGGGGGCGGTGGAGAGGAGAAGACTCCAAAGGGAGTCGGCGATAGATTGGTTGAGGGAGAGGACGGGAAAGAACAAAGAAGACGGCAGTAATTGCATCCCTGCTGCCTTGACCTGAGCCTCGGCAGAAGGAAGGAGGGGGAAGGGGGCACAGAGGCTGACGAGCAGGGGAAGAGATGGGGGGAATAGAGGAATAGCAAGGTCTAGCACGGACCAGTCCCTTCTCTCCTTTCTCTCCTTTCTCTCCTTTCTCTCCCCTTCCTCCCTCATCTCCTTCCCCTTCCCTTTCCTCTTCCCCTTCCCCTTCTCCCTGCTCTTCTCGCCGCTGTCCCTCCCTTCCCTTCCCTCCCTCTGCCTCCGTAGGGTCGTCTTTCTCCTGTAAAAAATGATAGAGACTCCTCTGGTCGAAAGAGGAGACAGGAGAGGGGTGCGGGAGAAGGACGAATGCGCCGATCTAGAACACGTGCATAAGCAAGTGGGCGAAGAAGAAGAGGAGGAGGAGGAGGAGGAGGAGGAGGAAGAGGAGCAGGAGGAGAAGGAAGAGGGAGGAGGAGAGGCAGCCTGGCGAACTGCATGTTCGTACGATAAGGGAACGAAGAGAGGAGAGGACGGAAGGAGAGAGAGAGAGTTGAGGGGATGCGGGAGGAAGGAGAGGGAGGGAGGGAGGGCGGAATGTCTGCAACGGCAGCAGTCCAAGCAGCAAGAAGTGGAGCTGTAGGATGAAGAGGAGGAGGGGGAAGAGGAGGAGGGGGAAGAGGAAGAGGAGGAAAAGGAAGAGGAGGAAGAGGGCGGAGAGGGGGAGGAAAAAGAAGAGGGAGCTTGAATTGAGTCGGATGAGAACGTGTAAAACATGTGGTCATCTTCCTCCTCTTCCTCCTCCTCCTCCTCCTCCTCTTCCTCATCTCCTTCTTCCTCCATGGCACCCCCTTTCCTTCCTCTCGTTCTCCCTCTCCCTCTCCTTCTCCTTCTCTTTCTCTTTCTTCCTCTTCTTCTTCTTCCTCATCTGACATCCACACGAACTCTCCTTCTCCTCTGTCTCCCTCCCCCTCTCCCTTTCCCTTTCCTCTTTCCTCTCCTTTCCCTTCTCCCACTCTCTCTCCTCTCCTTGCCTCCTCCTCCTCATCTTCTTCCTCGTCGTCAGTCATTTTGTATTGAGCTGAGGAGGAAGAAGCAGAGGAAGAGGAAGAGGAAGAGGAGGACGAGGAAGAAGAAGAGGAAGAAGAAGAGGAAGAAGAAGAGGATGAAGAGGAAGGAGGGATGTCAGATTTTTTGTCAGTAGATATTTTTGACTGGGAATCAACGTCAATAATTGCGGAAAAGAAAGGAAACTGGTGATGGAGGGCGGAAAGGAGGAGGCGGAGGAAGGGGAGGAGGAGGGCGGAGCGTACATCAGAAGAAGAATCAAGGGAAATGATGAATAGAATGGGTCTGTGAGAAGAGTAGGGTGATAGACCGATATGCGAAGGGTGGAGGGGGAGAAGGGAGAGAAGGGGTGCGTGGAGGGAAGTAAAAAGGAAAAGGAGTGGTTCTCGTCCTCCACTCCATATGAATAGGAGTTGGATGGAACAAAGAGGTCGGAGGAAGAAGAAGGCGAAGGGGGAGAGGAGCAAGATGGGAAGGGTGAAGAAACAGAGGAGGAGGAAGAGGAGGATGAAGAGGAAGAGGAGGAAGAAGAGGAAGAGGAAGAGGAGGAAGAGGAGGAAGATAGAGGAGAAAAGGGAAAGGACAATCGAGAGGAAGAGGGCGAAGAGAAAGGAGAGAAAGGAGCAGAGGAGGAGGAGGGAGGGGGAGGAAAGTGTTTAGCGTAAAAAGGATGTTTTTTGAAATGAGGAAGGGAGGGGGAGAAGAGGGAAAGAGAAGATAGAAAAGAAATCAAGATTGGGAGTTGGGCACAAATGGCATCGTAACCGATAGAGTAGAAGATGAGGGGAGGGGGAACTGTGAGGAGAGCAGGAGAAGGGGGAGGGGAAGGGGACGGAGGAGGAGGACAGTGGAGCGCGGAGGCTGAGAGGGAAGCGATGCGAGCGATCACGCGAGGATCAGAAAGGAGAGAGGGAGGGAGAGAAGAAAGGGCAAGGAAAGGTGGAGCAGAGGAGGTAGAAGGAGAAGGAGAAGGAGAAGGAGAAGGAGAAGGAGAAGGAGAAGGAGAAGGAGAAGGAGAAGGAGTAGAAGAAGGAGAATAAGAAGGAGAAGGAGAAGTAGTAAGAGAAGGAGGAGGAGGAGAAGGAGAAGAAGAAGAGGGTAAGGGGGAAGGAGAGGCAGAAGGAGAAGAAGGGGAAGGAGAGGGAGAAAAGGAAGAGGAAGGGACGGAAAGAGACGAGGAAGAAGAGGAAGAAGAGGAAGAAGAGGAAGAAGCGAAAGGAGAGGGAGCGGTGGAAGACGAGTGGGAAAAAGAAGAGGGAGAGGAAGAAGAGAAAGATGAAGAAGGCGAAGAAGAGGGAGAGGAAGAAGAGGGAGAGGAAGAAGAGGGAGAGGAAGAAGAGGGAGAAGAAGAAGAAGAAGAAGGAGCGGAAGAAGAAAAAGAATTAAGAGCGAGGGAAGAGTCGTTCTCAATTTGAGAAATTCCCTGTTCTTTCTCTTCTTTTGCTTCCCTCTCCCTTTCCCCTTCCCCCTCCCTCCCTCCTTCCCCTTCTCTCTTTCTCTTTCTCTCTCCCTCTCCTTCTCTTTTTCTTCTGTCTCTATCGCGTTCTCTCTCCCCGCTCCTCCTCTTCCCTCCTCCTCTTCGATTTCGGAAATGAGTGCAGAGAGAGAGGGAGAAGAGGCGATGGAGGAGGAGAGGACGGAGGGAGGAGGAAGAGCCAAGTTAAGTCTCACGTGGAAGAGAGAAGAAGAGATGGCATGGATGATGGAGGGGAATCCATATCGAGCGAAGGAGAGAGATCGGATGTTGGAATTATGAAGCCCTAGGAGATAGGAGAAGAGGGAGGAGACGAAGAGAGGGGCGTCAGAAGAAGAAGAGGGAGAGAGAATGAATGAGAGGAGGGAGAGGAAGGAAGAGAGAAGGGAGGGGGGGCTAGCGAAGAGAGAGAAGAAGCACAGCGGAGGGGGGATTGCAGGGGGAAGAAGAAGGAGGAGAGGGAGGGGGGAAGGGGGATGCGCCGAAGGAGAGGAAGGCGATGCAGCAAGGAGAAAGGGAAGGGGGCGCAAGAAGAGGAAGAAGACGCAACAGAAGAAGAGGAAGAGGAACATTTTTGTGTGGAGGTATTATTTCCGTCACTTTCTTCGTTGATATTTTTGAATGAGATATTTTTGAAGGGGATAAGTGGGTGCGTGAGGGGGAAGAGAAGGTCAGAAAATAAAATAAGAGAGGGCTTGGATTTCATGAACTCGAGGAAACACAGGGTCGAAAAACGGACCTCTTCATCATCTTCCTTCTCGTTCTCTCCCTCCTCTCCCTCCCTCCCTCCCTCCCCCTCCCCTCCCTCCTCTCCCTCCCTCCCTCCTCTCCCTCCCCCTGTCCTCTCCCTCCTCTTCCTCCTCTGAATCATAGTAATATTCGCCCTTTCCTTCCCCCTCCCCTTCCTCTTCTCTCCCTATCTTAGCCCTCTTTCCCTCTCCCACCCTCACTCGCTTCCTTTTTCCTCCAATCCGTTCAACATCTACGTGGGAAGAGGCAGGAGAATCGGAGAAATCAGAGGGAGAGGAAGAGGAAGAGGAAGAGGAAGAGGAAGAGGAAGAAGGAGAACAAGAGGGAGAAGGGAAGGAAAGTGAAGGAAGCGAAGAGGGGGAAGACAGAGACTGTGAAGAAGAGGAAGAGGAGGGGGAAGAGGAGGAAGAGGAGAAAGAAGAGGAGGGGGAAGAGGAGGAAGAGGAGAAAGAAGAGGAGGGGCGAGGGGTGATGAGAGAGAGAGAGTGGACAATGAGCTTCGAAACAAATGGAAGTCCTTGCCAAGAAGAAGAGAGGGCTTGGGGGTAGAGGAGGAGGGAGGGGAGGGAGAGGGAGAACAAGGATGCGACGGAGGGGGAGGAGCACAAGGAGGCAAAGGGAGACGCTCTCGGGTTGACGGCGGACGAAGCAGCGGAGGTGGAGGAGGAGAAGAAAGAGGAGAGAAGTGAGAGGAGGAGGAGGAAAGAAGAAAGCAACGAAGTGGCCTTAAAAGAAGTGGGGTCGTACGACTCAACAAGGGACAGAAGACGGATGGCAGGGCGACGGGGGATCGGGATGCGCAGGAGAATAGTAGTGATCGCCTTGACAGAAGACGATGAAACCTGGCGGAGGAAAGAAGGACGCAAGGAGTCCGTCTCGACGGTAGACAGCAGAAGGAACAGCATATTCAACTTCTGTTTGTGCCCCACATTACTCAGCTGGCCTACGCACTCAGTGAGCGTACTCGTGATGGAGGAGAAGTCCCAGGAGGAGGAAGAAGAGGATGTGGAGAGAGTAGCTGAAGAGGAGGGAGACGCAGATGAGTGGGGATCTGTGTGAGATGAAGAGGAGACGGAAGATGACGGTCGTAGACAGAGTAAGAGAGCCGAAAACAGCTCAGCGTAAGCCTCTCTCGTCTCTACCTTGGATTGCTTGGCGCATGCAAAGGCAGTGCTGAGGAGAAGCGAGCGGAGGAGGAGAAGGGAGACGGGGGAGGAGATTTTGAGGGGCCTGGAGACGACCTCTTCCCCCTCCACCACCATCAGAGTGTTTTGAAGTTGTTTGACCAAGAAAGAAGTCACCGCATCTCCCTCCTTCTCCCCCGCACACATCGCCAGTACCTGCAATGCCCCTGAACGCACCCTCCAGAAATTAGACTCGTCCGCAAAGCACTCCCTCATCGCTCGTATGCCGAACTTCTCCCTCACTCGCTCGCTCTGCTTCGCCTTGCAAGCTAAATTCATCAGGGAAGAAAGCTGAGTGCAGATGTCTTTGTGCGCTAGCTGAGCAGAGAAGAAGAGCTCGGGCGCTGAGAGGAGGGTGGGGCGGACGAGGGAGAATGTGGGGTCCACAAAGACCATGAGGATTGGCATCGCGTTGTTTCTCGAAATCACGTCCCCCATGGCCAGGGTCCCTTCGTCGTCGATCCTCTTCCTATTCCTGTTCCGCTTGGCTTGTGAAGAGCACGGGAGTTCGTGGTGAGGAACGCTCAATCTCACCATATGGCTCCTATTGCCCTCGATCTCCTCCACCTCCACCTCCACTGATCCGAAGAACCCTGTGCTCATCCTGTTCAGCTCAGTCGTAGAAGGAAGGAACACGAGCCCAGGCACTGGCAACACTCCGTCTTTCTTCTCCTTCCCTTCTCCTTGTCTACTCCCCCCACCACGCCCCTTCCCCCTGCGTTCGCTGCGTGGACATCCCTCGCCATCCTCTTTTGCTCGGTGGTGGGGAAGGAGAAAGGTGCCTTCACGGGTACATAAGACGCGCTCATTAAGTCTATGTTGTTCAGGTTTAGCGACATCGTCTTTTTCTTCTCCGAATACTCGAACTCCACCAAATACACGGGCACCGCCTCTCCCTCCACCCATTCCATTCTAACCCTTTCACATCTCTCCTTCTCGCCAGACAAAGTGCCCATCAAATTGAGAAGAGAACTTGAGTTCAATAAGACCTTTTCCTGCGTCAGGGATGATTGGAGAGAACTGTGCGCGTCCTCCTCCACAGAGTCTGATTTTTTGAGGCCCTTGGTCTTGTCTTCCTTTTCCTTTTCCTTTTCTTTCTCTTTCTCTTTCTCTTTCTCCTTCCCCTTGCTCTTCTTCCCCTTCCTCTGACCCTTGCCTCTCCCTTCCTCCTCTTCCTCCTCCTCTTCCTCCTCATCGTCGCCCGTCTTCTTCTTCTCCCCCTCCCCCTTTCTCTTCTTTCTCAGTTGAAGAGACGACGAGAACTGAAAAGGAGATAAGGGAAGCTGTAGATGGAACGTGCAAATGCTTTTCCAAATATCTTTTTCAGCTGAGAGAGAGAGACAGGAAAAGAAACAGGACAAGACGACGCCTGCCTTTTCCTTCAAAGGGTCGGGGGGGATGACGTCGAGCATGTCAGTGGCCCCTCCTCCTAGTCCGAAACCTCCTCCCCCTCCTTCTGCGTCGTACGTGAAGCCTAAACCACTCAAATTGAGAGGAATGTTGACGTGTTTGGAAGCAGATATTTTTCTGTTCATAGGGATGGAGAGGAAGGAGCGCTGGGAGAGGGAGAAGAGGGGAGCGACGAGGATGGGGTGAAGAAGAACGTATGATTGGTACGGGAACACATCTGGTCTTTTGTCTCTGTCTCCCTCTTTGTCTGTTTTGTGGAGGAATGAGTTCAAGCCGAGGAGAGTGAGGAGGGACGACGAGGCGAAGAGGGAAGAGGAGGGCGTGGGGAAGCAAGTGAGGGCGGAGGAAGGATGTATTTTTGTGTCGTTCCCCCAGTTAGCATAAGTGTCTGAGCGAGAGAGAGGTGACCAGTACGGAGGAGTAGGGGCTATGACGGGTGGCCTCGCCTTGTTCTCCGCGATGAAGAGGGGTTGATTGGAGAGGATGTGCTCATGCAAGAGGTAGTCCGCATTCAATTGGATCGCCTCCTCCACCTGCCCATCCCACGCCTTGCACACTGCCGTCTTCTTCTCCACCATGTCGAACTGGGTCTCCAACCTCCCTAGTGTTAGCTCGTCGTATTGCTGTTGAAGAGAAAAGGACAGAGCGGGGGCGATCCAGGAGGAGGAACACGAAGAGGGGGAGAAGGCTGAGGAAGAAGCTACGGAAGAGGACTCCGAGACTATAAAACACTCAACGAAATTCCTAGCGACCATCTGGCTGACTATTCTCTTTGAGAGAAGTGTGTGTTCGATGTGAGATGGAAGACAGAGCAAACGCGGGTGCACTAGGACCAGGTTTCCAAACAGCAAGAAGTCGGAGGGAAGGTGATCGACCACGCTCACTACAAAGTCTCGGAACGGAAACTCCTTCCTTCTCCCTCCCTCCACTCCTCCTGACCCTCCTCCTCCTCCTCCTCCTCCTCCTCCCCCTCCTCCCGTTCGTGCTCCTCCCCCCTGCTCCTTCCCCTTCTGCCCTGTTCACTTCGTCTCCTCCCTCACCACCCTTCGGATCTCCCCCGTTGTGAACATCAAAATGAGAGCCGAACTGGTTCGTGATGAGGAGGAGGCACGATCTCACGTCGTCTAATGTATGGTGCACTGACATCTCCAGGGTCTCTTCAAGTTGGGCAAAACAAGCGAATCTCCTGCTTCTCTCTTCTTCTGTCTCAGTTTCATCCGCGCTCTCCTCCTCCTGCTCCACCACCCCTCGCTTGCCTGTGCCTGCCCTTTGTCCCTTCCCCTTTCCCCTTCCCTTCCCCTTTCCCTTTCCCTTACCTTCGCCCCTCCTCCTCATCCTCCCCTTGTTCCCAGTGGTCGAGCACATCACACAGCTACATGAACAAACAGGGGAGGAAGAAGATGAAGCAGAGGCAGGGGAAAGGGAAGAAGGAGGAGGAGGAAGAAGATGGTGTGGATGAGGAGAGGGTGGAGAGCGGGCAGAAGGGAGCGCAGGAAAGACAAGAGTGTGGTTTGCGTGTGTATGTTTTGTTGTGTGCATTCATTTTTCCAAAGAGCGAGGGGGGAAAACGTGATTGTAGTCCCCCCAATACTGCCTCTCTTCTTCTTCCGAAACAGAGAAAAGGATGGGGTGGGGGCAGGAGCAAGGGGATGAAGAACATGAAAAACAAAAAGAGCCAGCGACGGCAGCAGAAGAAGAGGCGGGAGAAGAGGGAGAGGGAGAGGAAGAGGGAGAGGGAGAGGGAGAGGAAGAGGGAGAAGAGGGGGAGGAGGAGAGAGATGACTGCTTTTGAATAGCATCAGCCAACTGAGCAAGAGAAGATATTTTAATGGAGTTGTCCCTCTTCCCTCCCTCCCTTGCCCCCTCTTTCTTCACCTCTCCTCGTTGTCCCTCTAATCCTCCCTCCTTTTTGCGTTCCCTCTCCCCCTCTCCTTCCTCTCTCCGCTCTTTTGTTCTCTGTAATCTCTTGGTCATCATTTCAACACTACTCTTCGCCTCCCTTTCCTCTATCTCCTCCCCCCTCCCTCTCGCTCTCCCTCCTCTCTCCCATATTGCTCCTTTCCCTCTCTCCCTCATTCTCCTCCTCTCCCTCGCCTCTCTCCCTCTCCCTCTCCCTCTCTCTCTTCTTGGTGATCTCTTCCACAGCCTCAGCCTCCCTTCTCTTCGCCTCCTCCTCCCTCTTCTCCACTTGCAGCGTGAATGCGTGGTGGCAGGCGAAGGAGAGGGAACGAAGAATCGGATTGTAGGTGAGCCAGATCCTAGGGCAAATCGATTGCATGGGGGCGGAGGAGAAAGACGAGCAAGAGACATACCAACCCAGATGTTTCGATTGGAGAGGCATTGAGGAGTGAAACACGTAAGAACGGCGGTGGGAGGAAGAGAGGGAGGACGAAGGGGAGGTAGAGGGAGATGAGGAGGAAGAGGAAGAGGATGAAGACGAAGAGGGGAGGGAAGGGGAAGAAGAGGAAGAGGACGAAAAGAGCACTGAAGAGGAGGAGGAGGGGGAGAAAGCGGAAGAGACTGGGTTAGGATAGGGAGGGGTGGGGTAAAGAGGGGTGGGGAAGGAGAGATGGCCGATTACTCCTCCAAAAGGGTGGAGCGATGCACAAACAGAGGAAGAGGAGGAGGAAGAGGAGGAAGAGGAGGAGGAGGAGGAGGAGGAGGAGGAGGATGTCAGTTTCTTGGGCTTTGTTTTTTGTTTGTCTTCCCTCGCTTCTTCCTTTTCCTCTTCCTTTTCTTCCCCCTTGTCTTTATAACTCTCTCTCCCCTTCTCTCCCCCTTCTCTCCCCTCGTTTCCTTCTTCTCATCTTCCTTCTCTTCCCTCTCGTGCTTCACCATCTCTTTCTTCTCGTTTTCCTTCTCCTTCTCCTTCTCTTTCTCCTTCTCCTTTCTCCTTCTCTTTCTCTGTCTCTTTCTCTGTCTCTTTCTCTGTCTCTTTCTCTGTCTCTTTCTCTTTCTTCTTCTCTTCCCCCTCCTCCTTCTCTCCCTTTTCCTCCCTTCCCTCTTTCTCTCCCTCCTCCACCTCCATTTTCACGGTGACATTCGTAAGTTCGACTCGTTCGTTGTCTCCTATTTTGGCTTTCTCCTCCTTCTTTTCATCCTTCTCTTCGCTATTCTTTTCTTCTTTCTCGATCTCCTTCTCCTTTTCCTTTTCTTTCTCCTTCCCCTTCTCTTTTCCCTTTTCCTTCCCTTTCTCCTTCTCTCTGTCCTTCTTTCCCTTCTTCATTGTCCCATCTCTCTTCCTTTCGTCCCCCTTCTCTTTATCTTTCTCCTTCTCCTTCTCTCTCTCCTTCTCGTGTTCCTTCTCCTCTCCACCTTCCCTCTCCTCTCTGCCTCCATATAGTTTGTTCTCAATTTGATTGGCGAAGTCAACGACTCTTCCAACGAGTTCTTCTCTGGACTGAGCAACAGCTTTGTTGAAGGACTCTAGGGCGATCATATCTCCCGTGGCAACTGCGATGAACCCAGGAGAGGTGACTATTTCGATGGTAGAAGTGGGTCTCTGAGAAGGGTGATTTACACAGGGAAACCAACACCCTGGAGTGTTCTGGAGGTTGGTCGTAAAGCACTGAGGGGCGACCACTGACGAAGGGAACCACGAGTGTTTCGAGAGGGGAGAGGTCACTTGGCGCATAACCTCCTCTCTTGCTCTGTCTATTTCGTGGGGAGAGCTAGAGGACCCCGACGTAGACAACACACTCCCCTCCACGAATGTGACGCCTCCATTGCTACCCTTAGTCTGGAAAGATATCCGCAGTAGGATCGGGAATGGCGCAGGGGTCGAGGCAGAAGAAGCGTTTCCGGAGGATCCCTTCGCTGCTGATTTTTGCCTGTTCGCAATCTTTGCTAACACTTTGGGGGAATCGAAATCTCCAATTCTCCTGACTCCAGAACGTCCTGGTCCTGCTCAGCAAACGAGTTCCACGCATTGTAGCTCCTGCAGTACTCCAAGCCTTGCGAAGAGTACATGTTGTCCTCTTCAATGAAGAGAGGTGGGGGTCGCAGGGGGTTGTAGTTTGAGGTAACCGGTTGACGACGAGCATACTCGCACAAAGTATTGTTGATGGTCACCTCAAAGATTTTCATTTCTTCCGCTGCGTTAATGCACAGCACATCTACAAGAGGATCCAGCAGCCCAATAGTCATCTCAGTTACTCCAGTAATGGTCTGTTTGTACATGTCTACCTCAATAGAGACATCTTGATGAATCACTGCGAAGCGTTGGTTCGTTCTCGACATTCCTTGAGGAACGATGTACGAAAATTTATCAGTAGCTGGCATTTTTGATACCTATATTCACTCACGATTATACGGGTGGATATTGTACGTAGATTTATAAACTGGTATGAATATATATTCTTTTGATGTGGATATATACTCGTAAGATCACTTTTGTTTCTTTTTGGAATGTTTGTGGCGTTCAAATTGAGAAATCGGTTGTAAGTATAGCTTGAATAAGTGGTCGTGAATGAGGACAAGAAAGGCACGATGCTTGTATATATCAAGTGTATATGTGTTGTGCTGAATATTTTCTGCATTCAGAAACTATGGAAAATGATATTGGCATTTTTTGAAATGTCTCCTAGAAGTGTATTTATTGTGTGCATCGCCTTCGTAGATATGGACAAACGTCTAATCCTTGTTTTGTTACTTGTATAGCTCTTGTACAGCATAAAATAGCAGAATGTATACTCTGATATATTCCACGAAAGTGGTTCCATAAGTATTGTAACTTTATTGTAAGAAATCTTTGATGCATAACTGAAGAGATTAGTTCAAAGCTAGGTGGGCAAAGAATGTGAAGAGAACAACATTCAATTAAACTGTAAAATAATAAAAATAAACTAATATGTGCATGAACAAGCAGACTCATGTGCAATGGTTTCCTAAACTACGTTCATGATACAAAGTTTGCGCGAATAGAAACTAAAAGAAAGGTAATATATGTGGTGGAGAGTTCTCAGTTGTAGGGAGAGCTTTGGTCTATCCTTCTGTGCTTATCATACCCCCCCATGGCCTCCACTGTAGTTGTTGTTGTTGCTGCTGTTGTTACTGTTGTTGGTGTTATTGTTGTTGTTATAGTTATTGTTGTAAGTGCTGCCACTGTTGTTGTATTTGTAGTTTCCGTTGTTGTTTCCATCGTTGTTGTGGTTGTAGTTGTGGTTGTAGCCACCTCCGCTGTTATTGTTTCCGATGCTATTGTTGTTGTTATTGTTGCTGTTGTTGTTATCAGGAGGATTGTCCCACTTTCTCTTTCTTTGTGTATTGTCCCTGTTATATCCTCCATAAGCATTCATAACAGGAGCAGATTCTCCCTCTCCTTGTTCTCCTGCTCCATACGCACCTCTCTCTCCCCAGCTCTGTTGCCTCCTGCATATCCTCGATACCCATCATCTCCCTCTCTGTTCCTCCTTTCCCCGTCCCATTTCCTATCTCCTCCCTCCCTCCTGCGATCTTCCTGATGTCTTCCACCTGCGACTGCCCCACTCACCGCCATCGCCCTTGGGTTTTCCATGATCCTTTCCACTGCTTCTCTCACATCCACATCCCTCACGTCTTCCTCATCCAGTCTGGCCAGCGCCCTGACCATTTGAGAAACGATGGAGATTCCGGTTTGTTGGTCGAAGTTATCCTTTTGTACACCATCCCCCCTTGACCAGTTCACCTTGATTCTGTCTCCGTTCACCATTGTGTCGCCCACCTCCTGCTTCGCATCCACCGCATCGCACCTCCGCTTGAATTTCACGAATGCGTGTCCCTCCATGACTCTAATGTTAGCAACCTCTCCGAAGCGCTGGAAGATGTGTCTGAGCTGTTCCTCTGATACGGGTCTCCTCGCTCCCATTCCAACCCATACAACAGAGGATGCAACTACCAAGCGGTCAGGGGGGCACTCGACGATCTCTGCAAGCAACAAAGCCAGCTACTCCACCGTACAACCCATAGATAGATGAAGGACGTTCCGATCCACGAGTACTCCTGTCCTGGCTGCTGCTGCTGTTGTTGATGTTGTTGATGTTGTTGATGTTGCTGCTGCTGCTGTTGTGGTTGTTGCTGCTGGGATTGGTGGTGACCTTGTTGCGACTGTCCAAAGGGGCGATCCCCGAGGGCGTTTTGATTGTTGTAGCTGTTGTTGTTACCATAGCTGTTGTTGTTGTTGTTGGTGTTGTTGTTGTTGTTGTTGTTGTTATAGTTATTGTTGTTGCTGTAGCTGTTGTTCTGGTTGTTGTTGTTGTTGTAGCCGTTGTTGTAGTTGTTGTTATTTCCACCGTTGTTGCTATAATTGTTGTTTTCAGTATAGTTCTTGTAGTTATTGTTGTATTGTTGTTGATACTTCTGCGGTGATTGATTGTGTGCATCAAATTGAGAATTCCTAGGAGGAGCATGGGGAAAAGGGGGAGGAACAGACGGGATCGACTGCTGAGATAAGTAAGGGTTAAGAGAAGCGGAGGAAGAGGAGGAGGAGGCGGGAAGGGGAGAAGATGAAGGGGGCAAGGAAAGGAGGGGGAAGAGAAGGGGGGGCTAGAGAAGTAGTAGAAATTGATGACGTGTTAGAAGAGTGAGGGGGGATGGAAGTCACCGAGGAAGAAGATGAAGAAGAGGAGGAAGAGGAAGGAAATGACGAAGAGGGTGCAGAGGAAGAAGATATACGGTCAGGCGCAGCAGAAGCAGAAGCTGAGGAAGATAGAGAAGAAGGCGGGGATATAGACGAAGAAGAGGGGAGGTCGGATGAGGAGGACAGGAGGGAGGAAGAAGAGGAAGAGGATGAGGAAGATGAAGAGGAGGAGGAAGAGGTAGTTGGTGGCTGGGGAGCAGCCAGGGCGGAGGAGGATGGCTGGGTGGCCTCAGAGAGAATAGAGAGGAAGTCATCGTTCGAAAAGACATTCACCAGGGAATCCAAGTCAAATCCTACGAAAGAATCCCCATTTCCCCCAGCCCCTGCTCCACCCTCTTTCGCTCCCTCTCCCTCTCCTCGTTGCCCTCCCTCAGCGCCCTCTGCTCCCTCTCCCCCCGCCAATCCTAACAGCTCGAGCTCTTTCTCTCTCTCTCTCTCGAGTGCTTCTTGTTGCCTGCCCAACAACTCCTTCTCCTTCTCGAATCTCTTTTGGGCGTCCTCCTCCTCGTCATAATCGAATTCATCGATTCCGCCCTCGCCCACCGCCATAAGGACAGTGGGTACAAGGGGGGCCGGGGCAGTGGAAGACGAATGAGAAGATGTAAGAGAAGCAGTAGGGGAGGAAGAGGAAGAGGAAGAGGAAGAAGAGGAAGATGGAGAAGAAGAAGGAGGCACTGAAGGGAAGTGGGGCTGGGTGTAGGCAGAGGGGGCGAAGGCGGGAGGGAAGGGGCCAGAAGAAGAGGGGAAGGGAGGGGGAGGGAAGGAGGAAGAGGGGAATCCCTGATGAAATTGAGGAGGGTAAGGATGATTTGCGTGGTTGAGGGGAGGAGGGGGCACACCAGATGGGTGAGGAGCGAAGGCGTGTGGAGAAGAAGGGGGAGGGAGAGGGGGGAGAATGAATTGTCTATCAGCATCTTTTAATGGCCCCGCAGCAGCAGCAGAAGCAATAGGAGTATCTGCCCCTCAAAGGGAAAGGGGGAGTCTGCGCAGAGGGAGCCAGTCTCACTCCGTCCTCCGCTAGGGCCCTAAGCTGGTCTATTATGGCGGGGGAGAGGGGTTGGGGAGGGAGCACTACCACCTCCTTCGAGTCGAACAGTCTCCCCAATGCTGCCTCAGTTTTCTCATCGAACCACTTGTACTCTTTCCATATCTCCACCGTTCTCTTCATCTTCTCCTTGTCCTTTGGACTTCCATCTCTCAGACGCTCTACCATCCCCACCAACACCCTTCCGAAGCGAGGGGTCAACACGTCCTTATCTCCATGCTTCGTCCTGCTCATCCTGAATGTTGCGTCAAGCATGTAAAGAAGCCCAAGACTGTGCGCCTCATCTGCGTTCTTTCGAACAAACCTCTCGAACTCATGTACGATGATTTTGTACTGGCTGATGTACTTTTGGCACAGCTTCGCCACGTTTTCTATTCTTTTCTGAGAAAGCCTAGTTGACTCTTGAAGAGCCTCCTCTAGCTCTTGAGATCCTGGCCAGTTATCAGGCATGGATGCGCTGTACGACGTGCGCAGAAGTGAAATTAAAGAAACATAGTTTTGCATGAATTTGAAAAAAAATAAATAAATGCAGTTTTGTTAGACGATCTTGCTCTAACTTTTGGTACCGCAAAAGGATAGTACATCTATTTTAGCTCTAGTATCTGTTGACGAAAAATAAAGCTCATCAATACGAAAAGATATTATTCATGCAAAAATCAAATTCTCAAATGTAGTATTACGCGCAGAAACTTAATGAACTAGAAAGTGAAAGTCATATTGGTGGAAATAACTTCGAAAACAGTTGTCAAACGCACAACGAACAGATTTTTAAAATTAAAAAAAGAACAGCTCTGATGAAGAAAGAGTAAGAAAGTAATATATGGTGCGATGTCATACTACGAAACGAAAACTCATGACTGCAAAAGAATGTAGTTGTCATGGTGAAGAGACTTTTGCATAAGTTTACGCTAGTTATCTTTGCATTGTATCTTCTCTCACTTCAGAGAACCGAGTGAAATATGATCGACTGAATGTCAAATCATACTTCTAAATAAGAGCAAGATCAAGAAAACTAATTACCTAATTAAATGCATAATGAATCCATGGTTCCAGAAATATAGTAATGGATGGCTATTAGCGGTATTTGGTAACAAGATAATAATATGCATAGACCATGTACAATGGCTATGGCCCGGTTCAGCTTCTATTATTATAATTGCATTTTTTAACAAAATCTGACAATACAATACTAAATGTAAGCACAGTAGTAAGACCACAGATACGAAGAAATACAAGTGAATCATTTGTTAATCGAAAAAAAAATCAAAAATTAGATTAGTAAATTTAGCAATAGTAGATCAAAAGAAGAAGTTCCCAATACGGGAATTGAACCCGTGTCTGTGCAGTGAGAGTGCACTATCCTAGCCACTAGACTAATTGGGATGAGTTAACAAGAGGTCCTACCGAGATTCGAACTCAGGTTTGAAGAGTCAGAGCCTTCAGTGCTAACCGCTACACTATAGGACCTTGTTGGAATAATCAAAATGAAACACATTATTGTATTGTTTCTTGTTTCCATGTGGATTATTCACAAGCAGTACATCTGCAAAAGAGAATGCGAAATGTCGGATAGTACGAGAGAGACGAACGAAGAGATTACGGCTCTATACAATTCTGCGAAGTGCTAGAAAATACAAAGGCAGGAAAGAATCCACAAAAACAGCATTGCTGAATGAACGTGGAACGGAGAGAAGGTAGGGAGGGACGGGTAGAATTGGAGGGGAGTGAGGGAGGAATACGAGGGGTAAATAGAATGATGAACACATGCAGCAGCGTAAGATAACAATTCGCTTTCCTCATGTGTAAGGCAGACCCACAAAAACACAAGCAAGTGTTTTCATAAAGTATACAAGTAATTATGTGTTTCATTTCGTTTATTCCAACAAGGTCCTATAGTGTAGCGGTTAGCACTGAAGGCTCTGACTCTTCAAACCTGAGTTCGAATCTCGGTAGGACCTCTTGTTAACTCATCCCAATTAGTCTAGTGGCTAGGATAGTGCACTCTCACTGCACAGACACGGGTTCAATTCCCGTATTGGGAACTTCTCTTTTTGCAACTGCAGATGATTCAGTCTTGATTATTTTTGGATGTTGTATGGACAGTCTCAGTTGCAATTCGAGAGGGGCAGTTAATCCGGATCTTCGCTTACTGCCTGGTATAATTGTTTTTGGCACAGTGAATTATTTAATATGGGTTTGTATTTCAAAGCAACGGTCTCTCAAGACAATTAATTATACTGGAGCCTGTTTATTTAACAAAAAATAAATACATGTGATGTGAGTATTGAAAAAAATAAAAAAAAGGCCTGTACGAGGATTGAACTTCGTGACCTTCCGCTTACTAAGCGGGTGCTCTACCACTGAGCTAACAGGCCTCCAACATATCCAATTCATAATTAATTTGGTAGTTTAATAATGTAAACTTTAATTCTATTTTTGTTCAATATTTGTTCCGTAATCGTATGGTCCAAGTAATACGATCTATCGGTCCTTAATCAGTTTTATCATCGAAAGTGTGTCCATTTCTCAGCGAAGACTCATCGGTATACGCATCGTTGAGCGAGAGAACGCCATCCTTACGTTTCAGCCAGTGTTAAAATAGTTAGTCAAATAAAAATTAGATAGAAGGCAATCAGGGCATCGAGAATATATAGTCACATCATGAGTCAACATCCAGTATATTGGTCACCAGATAGAATGCCCCTTCTGCTAAAGTTAAAACTTATGAATCCACAATGTAAAAAAAGAATGTTTCCTTCGAGAATCGAACTCGAGACCTCTCGCGTGTGAAGCGAATGTGATAACCGACTACACCAAGAAAACACGTTGATATACAGCGTAGAACGTCTTATCCCTTTAGGATACTGTTTACTACGCGAAGCCTTGAGGAATTGAAAGAGCAGGAGTGGAAGAAAGTAACCATCTATTGATGAATAGGGAGGCGTGTGATAACATTATATATGTAGCATGATGGTCATCATGCAGCTTTATTCGTTTGTACGTACGTGCGAACGTATATGTTTGATTCGTTGAAGCAGAAGTAGGGCGTGGGCACTCTGCAAACTACCGCCCCATTCAATTTCCTTTTTTGTATGCGCAAACGCTTGATAATGCGTTGATGATGCAAGGTGCCAGCATATGGGGTATCTGGATTAACGGTTTGAACGCCATGCAAATGATTTTCCAGATTGCAAGCTCACTTGATTGTTTTCGGTTGCACATGCATGTACCCATTCATACAGTTGTTTCCAACCTTCAAACACCCAACATCTAAAGAGCGTGTTATCCTGAAAGGGTTATCGAATAGCATTTTTTAATTATATGCTAGTTCTATTGGTGTGCGCGCCGATAATAAACACATAGCTTGGTGTTGCGCATCTATTAGCTGTTTGTGGCCAATACGAACTGCGATTGTTCTGCAGGTTTAGAGTCAGCTCTTTTACTATACGGAGAAACATATTAGGACAAATATAATTGGGCATTCGCAATAACTACCTAAAGAGCAAGCATATGAACAGAAAACGTACAACTATAGTAAAGCAAATACACTACTCTGCGCTTTGGTCTGTATAATTGCTAGGAGGTTGTCTCAAATTGATGTGTACGATGCCAGATCTTTCCCGTTTTCAAGTCCAACAGAAACTGCCAGGAACGCAATACGTGTTTTTAGAGAACATTTTATAATTCTGGATGCCTACGGTTCCCGGATACACAGGTACAATATATGTCTGTCATTTTTTGTATTGAATTGTTGTTTTTACCAATCAGTCATGTGTTTTTTTTTCGCTTGACATTCTTTTCCTGGTGCTCTGTAGTTAGGTGCTTCCTCTAATGCATTTCTCTGAATATGTTTGGATATGCTCGCAGGATATCAGCCTAGATATAAGAAGGACTATATCGAGACTGGCTCGCACAGTGGAAATATTTATAATAATTTTGGTTCCAAAGAGTAAGTATCGATAATGTCTCACTTTTTTTACCCCGCTTGTAGTCTTATGCTTTTGTGCTTGTTCATGTTTCTGTTAGTGTTAGTCGATATATGTGCCAGCAAAGATAATAATTCTCTGACTATGTTCGTGTCTGCTCACAATCCTTGAACACCCATAAACTGTTCATTTATGTTGGGTATGATGAAATGCAAATGGTGGATTGATAACCAAACTCGGGTGGATGGACAACCAACCTGGGTGCGTTGTGTGTGTTCTTCGCCTCGTCTAATCGTTTTTCTCTCGATTTCTGTATTTGTTGTTTAATCGGCATGGTGGTATCTATTAAATTTCCATTTCATTTGTACGAACGTGGATTTTTTTTTGCTGTGTAGGACTCCTCTAGACTCTAGTTCTCCATGGGGAACTGTATATCAATTGAGCATGTCTAAGTCTTCTGCGTATTACCCGGAGAACTACGACAAGAAGGAGGTGCCCCGTGCAGCCGAATTCGGTCACCAGACGATCAAGCCGATGGTGCCGAATGTGGACCCAGAGTTGGTGAAGAGGAGGACTGCTTTGTTGGCGGAGGGGGGAGGGAGATGCTGGATCTTCTTCCATTGAGGAAGAAAGCAAAACCAACTTCAAGGGCACCCACACCTACTGGAACACCACCTACGCAGCCACTTACGACGCATGGACTGCGCATAAAGAGTCGCGCGAGCAGGCGAAGAGAGTGCAGAGTCCTTTGTCTTCTGCGGGCACTTCTTCTGTTACTTCCCCTCCCTCTTCTTCATTTGCGAACAGTAGGGAAGGGACTCTGACGAGAAAGATTCTCGATGGCCCCTCGATCAAGACGGAGAATCAGTTTGGAACATTTGAGAATCACGTGTTGAATGAGGGTTCTGTGCCCAAGTCAACGTATGGGCTGGAGTACGGGAGTAAAGACAGTGGGCCCAACACATTCGATGAAGAACTAGGTGCAGGAAATTTCAAATTCACTACCAACTACGACCTGTGCAGGGGAACAACCAAGGCAACTCCCCACGGAATCCCTGGATATGCGGGACATATTCCTCGGGCAGAAAGAAACATTCGAGTGCTGAAGAATACTCCTGCGTTCCAAAAAGAAGTGACGCCGAATCTACGCAAAGATAACATCATCGACACGTACACTCTGCTCGCAAAGAGGCTGTAGACCTATGCGCGCGCTTCCCATCTATCCCCCATGCACTCGCTTCCCTATATGAGTTTCTCTTTTTTCCTTTATCTTCTCTTCCTTAATCGTCTCTTGCCTTTCTTTTTGTTCCCTTCCCTTTCTTCCCCTCTCTTTACTTTTTGTCCCTCCCTCTCCGTTCGCTCTTTTGCTTTCTTTACCTCAGCAGTGTTATTTTCCCAGTCTAGTTCTAGCCCTAGTTTTGTTTAATGTCTCCATGTGTATATGTACAATTAACTCAAGATGCGTGGTTGGTACACGTACACTCGTAATGTTGATGTGCGAATAGATATGCATGTCTGTATATATGTACATGTAAATGGCCAGTGTGGTGAATTGTGTGTGGCATGGCAGATGTTATATATGTCTGTGTGTATGTATGTGCCTGTGTGTTTTTATGTGTTAGGTGTCATAAATATCAATATGCTCATAGTCGTTGTCAGTTCAGTAATTTCTTCCTTCGAAATATCTAACAAATATCTTCGTGTAATAAAAATACAAATCTCAAAGCTTACTCATCATTTGCCAAGTATAATTCTCGTATTCTTTCTCATTTGTGGTTATTCATATTTACAATCGCATGGGAATAGCTTTGACTGTGTTTACTCAAACGGACGAAGCGTATAAAATTCTCAAATTGAGAATAAAATGGTCAATAAAATTCAGGCAAAGGTAAAGAAAAGGAAAGAGGAAATAGAAAAGAAGTAAAAAGCGAAAAGCGCAAAGCAAAAGAAAATAAAATCCAAAAAAAAATCGAAAAGAGGAAGGAAAGGACAATGACAATGTGAGACAGACAGAATAGAAATATTATGCTTCAAATGTAAATGCTTCTGGGAGAGCAAAGAGAAGAAACGAAAGAAGCAGCGAATGTCGACATCAGAGCTAGAGAGAGGCAGGGTTGTGCGTCCGAAGCGTCGACGCTAAAGCCATATCTTTAGAAGAGAAGGGGGAGCGCTGGTCCCAGAGGGAGAGAGAGACAGAGGGAGGAAGGAAGAAGAGGGAGGGGAAGCCAGGGATGAGAGCGAATGGTTAGCTGGGAGCACAGCGCTGTTCTCAAGTGGTTGAGTCCTCCTCCCTGCGTCCGTCCTCCTTCTCCTCTCGATAAAGATTCGTTCCGACATGGCATTCATTAACGAATAGACCTTGTCGTCCCCTCCTTTACCCCCAGTACACCCTCATCGTCTCTCTCTTCTCTCTTCTCCATCTTCCCTCTCTTCTCCCTCTGCTCTCTCCTCCCTCTCTTCCCTCTCCTTCCTCTCTTCCCTCTCTTCCCTCTCCCCTATCCTCTCCCCTCTCTCGTCCTCCTCTTCTCTCTTCTTCTCTTCTGCCCTCCTCTCTTTCCTCCTCTTCTCTTTCCTCCTCTCTCTCCTCCTCTCTCTCCTCCTCTCTCTCCTCTTCCACCTCGTCTTTTGTTTTATCTGTCCCCTCTCCTACCGCCTCACCTTTTCTTTCCTCCTGTTCTTTTCCGCCTCCATCGGTAGTTTTCTCGACCCCTTCGTCTTCTTCTTCACGTTCCTTCTCTGTCCCTTCCTTCTCTCCCTCCCCGCCTTCCTTCTCTCCCTCCCCGCCCTCCTTCTTTCCCTTTCCTTCTCCCTCCCTCCCTCTCCCTCCCCTCAGATCCACCCTCTCGTTTCTCCCTTTCCTCCCCAAACTCTTCATCATCGTAATCTTCCTCTCTCTCCTCCTCTTTCTCCCTTACCCTTTCGTCATCTTCTCCCTTCTCTTCCACGTCTCCTTTCTCCTCCTCCTCCTTCTCTTCGCAGTCATTTTCCTCCTCTTCCCTCCCCTTCTCTTTTTCTCCTCTTGAACCTCCCTCCTTTCCTTCCACCTCTTCCTCTTCCTTTCCCTCTTCCTTCCCCTCTACCTCTCCCTCTTCCCTCTTCTCTTCTTTCCCCCCTCCCTCTCCCTCTCCCTCTCCCTCTCCCTCTCCTTCCATAACTTCCTCTCTCTCCTCCTCATAATTACCCTCTCTCTCCCACTTCTTCCCCTCTTCCTCACCCTCTCTCGCCTCTTTTTCGTCCCTCTCCCCTCTCTCTTCTTCCTCCTCTCTCTCCTCTCTACTTTCCTCTTCCTCTTCCTCTTCCTCTTCCTCTTCCTCTTCCTCTTCCCCTCCCTCTTCCCTCCCCCTCCCTCTTCTTCTTCCTCTTTTCCTGTTCCTCCTCCGCTCTCATTTCCTCTCCCTTCTTCTCTCTTCCTCCCCCCCTTCTTCTCCTTGGCAGTATTTCCCCCTCTCTCCCTCGCCCATTCGTCCTCTCCTTCTTCCTCTTCCCTCCCCCTCCCTTTCCCCTCCACTTCTCTTTTCGCTTCCCTTTCTCTTCCTCTTCTCTGATTCCTTCCCTTCGTCTCTACTCTTCCTCTCTCTTTCCCCCTCCTCTCTCTCCTCCCTTCCCCTCTCTCTCCACCTCTAAATGACCCCCCTCCCACATTCACGTCTGCTGATACGAGCAAGGTGAATCTCCCTCTTTCCTCTCTCTTCCCTTTCCTCTTCCCTTCCCTCTTCTCTTCTTGATCTTGTTTTACTCTCTCTCTTCTTGAAAAACAAGAAAAGGAAGAAGGAAGAAGAGGAAGAGGAAGACGAAGAAGTGGAAGAAGAGGAAGGGGGAGTGGAGGGAGGACGGGGAAAAGAGTAGAAGGACGAGGGAGGAGAGGAAGGAGAAGAGGAACAAGACAAGGATAGAAGACCAGTGGAGTTGTTCATATTTCCTTGTGTGTGCTGCCTGAGATCGTTCATATTTCCATTCTTCTCCCTCTTGGTTTTTTGATTCAAGGGGCGGGAATAGGCGTTTCTGAAACATTCAATTTGAGATATCCTCCCTTGTCCCTGTGCCCTCTTTTCCTTCTTTTTCTCCTTCTCTCTCTCTCTCCCTTCCCTCTCTCCTCCTCTCAGTGTGCCTTGAGGGAGTGCTAGGGAAGCGAGAGGGGGGTGGAAAACGAGGAAGGAGGGGGGGAGACGAGAGAGAATCACAGAAGAGGAAGAAGGGTGAAGAAGAGGAAGGTGAAGAAGAGGAAGAAGAGGAAGAAGAGGAAGAAGAGGAAGAAGAGGGCGTAGAAGAGAACCTGGAAACCGAATAGGAAGGAAGAGAAGAGGGTAAAGTGGAAGAGAGGGGGAGAGGGGAGAAAGGTGGAGAGGGGGACGAGAGGGGTGCGAGAAGTCAGAGAGAGAGCATTCCTCTGTGTGTACGAAACGGCCATTGACCTACTCGTTTTTCCTCTCCTCTCTCTTTCCCTTTCCTTTCTCTCTCCCTCTCCCTCTCCCTCTCCCTCTCCCTCTCTTTTTCCCTTTCATTTTTGCCCATATACCTCTCCCCTGTTCTCCTTTCCTTTTCCTTTTCCTTTTCCTTTTCCCTTTCCCTCTCCCTTTCTATTTCCCTTTCCCCTGCCCCTTCTTCCTGTTCTCTGATAATGTTTCCCTCCATTTCCTTGTTTTTCTTTTTTAACTCCGCATAAATATCTTCCAAGAGGACGTTTCGTTTGCACTGCGACAAAACCTCTCGATCAGATTTTTCTTCTTCTCAATTTGATTGCACCTGTGTTCCCTCTTCTTCATATCTGCGAGAGACTTGACGATCTCCTCCCTCTCCCTTTCCCTCTGCTCTTCTCTCTCCTCCAGCGCTGCCCTCGCCTCCCTCTCCTCCCTCCACCCCCTCTCCGCTTCCTGGGTTCTCTCCCTCAGTATACGCACCTCCTCTCTTCCCTCCACGCACTCGACCATGAACGACTGGGCGCTATCTCTGTTGATGAGCGCTATTCTGATCAAAGAAGAGAGGAGGGGGACCAGGGAGATCACTGAATCATCCAGTTCATCCAACAACTGGAATATGAGTATCAAATGAGTGTATACGCATGCATACACACATACATACACACATACATACATACATACATACACACATACATACACAGATGTACAGGTAACGTCAAATATCAAATGAAACATCCTTGAACTACACTAAAATATCAATAAAAAGACAATAAAACAACACTAGAAGATCCATAAAACAACACGAAAACAAAAGCAAAAAAGAAAAAAGAAAAAAGAAAAAAGAAAAAAGAAAAGTGAAAGAACAAATTCTGAACAGCAACGAAACAGGCATGAAAAAGAGAACAGTAGGAATGCGAAAGCACGAGCAAGTAATTACGAGTATCTATACCACACGACAATCGCATAGTAATTACGAGTGTCTATACCACACGATACTCGCATCGAGGAAAGGCGTCAATACAATACGAATGGACAGTCCTTACTTTCTTAAGCGTATTGTGCTTCACCATGGACGACAGCGCCAGTTGCTTCTTCCTGCTAATGATCGAACTAGCGATGTGCTCGCTCCCCACCATGTCAGTGAGCACTGACTCGTACACTCTCTCCGCTAACTCCTTACGACGCCTCCAGACCTCCTCCTTCCCTTCCTCCTTCTCCTCCCCCTTTCCTCCCCCTCCCTTCGTTCCTTCTCTCCTCTCTCATTGCTGCCCCCTTCCTTCTCCCTTCCCGTCTGCATCTGCTTCTCTCTCCTCTCCTCTCCTTCTCTCCCTCCCTCATCCAGTTCTTTCTCTCTCTTCTCGAAACTAGACGAAGATGAAAAAGAAGAGGAAGAAGAGAGAGAAGAGGGGAAGAAGGAGAAGAGGGAGAAGGGGAGGGAGAGGGGAGCAGGGGAGGACGAGGAAGAAAGAGAAGAGGAAAGAGAAGAAGAGGATGACTTCTGTTGAATTCTATCCGAAGACATAGAGAAGTTCAAGTCAGAAAGCCCTCTCTTGTCTCCTTTCTCTTCTCTCTCTCTCTCTCTCTCCCTCTCTCTCTCCTCTCTCTCCTTCTCTCCCTCCTCTCTTTCCTTCCCTCTCGTCTTCCCTCTCGTCTTTCCTTTCTCCATTCCTCTTCTTTCCCTCTCCCTCTCCCTCTCCCTCTCCCTCTTCCTCTCTCTCTCTCTCCCTCTTCTATCCCTCACTTCCCCTTCCTTTTTTCCTCTCTTCCTCCCTCTTCTTCTCTTCCCTCCCCTTCCCCTCTTCCCCTCCTCTTCCCCCTCCTCCTCAATACCATTAACTTTCCTCCTCATCCTCTCCTTCTCCCTTTCTCTATCCCGCTCCTTCTCCTTCTCCTGCTCCGTCTCCTTCTCCTTCTCCTTTTCTTTCTCTTTCTCCCTCTCTTCCTCCCTCATCTCTACTTGTTTTGTTCCTTCCTTCCCTTTCCTCTCCCTTTCCCTTTCCCTTTCAACTCCCTCCCTCTCTACCTCCACTTCCCTTTCCCTCGTTTTTCTTTCATTGCTCGGATCTTCTCTGCCACCACTAAGTCTCCATCTACTCCCCCGTCCCACTCTCATATTTGAATTCACTCTCATATTTGAATGCTCGCCACTAGACATGTACGAAGGGTCCTCGATACTTTTGAGGTGATGGGCGACGACGACAAGCATACCACCCACCCTTCCTCCGATTGTTCTGATGATCTCTCTGCAACGTATTTGTCTAACGAGGTCTGAGCAAAGAATCCGAAGCATGAGTATCCTGCATCCCCTCTTTGTCCTTCCCAGCTCTTCTTCGGTCTCCATGTGCTTTCTCCTCAACTTCACGTGTCTCTTTTCCACTTCATCCAGCTCTTCTCTCACCCTCTCCAACCCCTTAACCTCTTCCTTCAGAGTCATGATTATGTCGTCACCCTCTCTCACCTCCTCCTCCAACCTCCCTGCCTCCCTCATCCTGGTAGCTCTGTCTTCCTCGAGTCCTCTTACCCTCTCCCCCAGTAGTTGACATTCCCTCTCTCTCTCTTCTGCCCGGGATGACAGAGAAGAAATCTGCTCCTCCAACGAATTCTTCTGCTCTCCCCACACCTCCTCTCTCCTTCTCATATCGGTATCTGCCCTCTTCCTCTCCTCCTCCCACCTCTTCCTATCTCTCCTCGCCTCCTCTTCTACTCGGCGTCTCTCTCCCTCTTCCTCCTCCACCCTCTTCCTCAGTCTCTCGACCTCCTCCTCCAACTCCCTCTTCTTCCTCCCTTGTTCTTCGTCCCTCTCCCTCAACTCTGTCCGTTTTCTCTCCACTTCAGCGTAGGCCTCCTTTCTATCTTCCATCGCTGCTTTGCTCTGTCTCTTTGCGCCGTCTCTTTCCCTCGTCACCGCTCCATACCCCGCATTAAACTTGAGGAGTAAAGCGTAGACCCTGCTCATGAGCCTCTCTCCCTCGTCTACTTGCCATTGCAAAGATCTCTGGAGCTCCTTTCCTCTCCTCAACTTCACGTAGTCCTCCTCTGCCTGTGCGTACTCTGCATTCAATTCCTTCGCTGTCGCCACCTTCCCCTTCTCTTCTCTCCCCCCTCCTCCTCCTCCTCCTCCTCCTCCTCCTCCTCCTACCCCACTCCCACTCGACCCTCCACTGCTATTGCTGAGGGTGAACGACGAGGAAGGACTAGGAGAAGTTGGAGTGGGGAACAGTGAGGCGGAAGAACCAGACCCCTTCAGTCCCCCCTGACTTGTGGAATACTTTCTCTGTGGAAGAGATGCTGTTTTCGCAACCTCTGCCAACAATGCATCCTCTTTTTTCTCTTCCTTCCCCTCCCTCTTCTCTTCCCTCTCCTCCTTCTCTTCCTTGTTTTCTTTCTCTTCCTTTTCTTCCTTCTCTTCCCTCTCTTCCTTCTCTTCCTTCTCTTCCTTCTCTTCCTTCTCTTCTTTCTCTTCCTTTCTTTCAATCAAGCTCGTCTTACACCCCAACTCACCTCCTGTATCAAACACACTCTCATCATCTATACTGTCTCGCATCGAAGGAGAAACACCCGTAGTTCGCTCCACCAACAATGCAACCGCATCTGGAGAGTCTGTAACTGCCATGCCTTTTTCTTTCTCCTCTTCTTTGTTTCTTCTTTCTTTTTTCTTTTTCTCCTTTCTTCTTTCTTTTTGTTTGAACCTGCCCAGTCAAGTAACTGTCTTATTTACTCTACAACGCCAGCAGTACTACGTCTTCTGCGCAGAAGTGAAGCATTCGTAAAAATAAAAAATAAGGATATATTGTATACGTAGATATGCTAAATGTCTTAACAACGGAACCCTCCTACTCGGAAAAAAAAACAGTACGTTGCAGAAACCACCAAATGTGAAAGCATATTCAACCAAACGAGTGACGGCAAACAAGTGCATAAAAATTTGGTAGCAGAATGAGCATAGAGATATTCGAATAAAACCGAAAGCTTCAAGTACAGTATCAACAATTTTAATGCATAAAACATGTTCTTGATCATACGATGTGTGTAGGAAACGACTCAAGATTTTTTGAAGATCTTTTTTTAAATAGGGATTTTTAGATGGAAGACAAAGGATTGTTATTATTTTAATGAATACGTCGTATTGCGAATATTAATTATTTCTTAATTTTATATAACGTTCAATTTTGTTCATACTTCATGTATTGAACGCATTTTGAAACTTAAAATATGGATATATATTGAGAAAAAGATGACTCCTTTTCTTCTCTGCGCACTATATTTCTAATACTGCTTGCTGTTTATTATCAACACTAACGGGTCTGCCTGCTTGTCAGCTGTACGATATATATGGATGCTGCCATTTCTCCTTACCACAGATGGGAAAGAGAGGAAAGAAGAACGTTCAGGCTGGGAACCTTGAACCGCAATGTAGATTTAAAGGAGGGTTTAAGAATCTTGTGAAGCACTCTCCGTCAAACGACAACGAAGAAGCAGCAGCAGATTAGCCACAAGGAGAAAAGAAGCAGAAAGAGGAAAAGCAAAAGCTCCTGGAGGTGCATGAGCGCAGGAGCGTTGTGCCTTATACGTTCAAGGAGAAGACTTTGCTAGATGGGAGAGGGAAACTTCAGCTTTGCAGTATCTCTTGTAAAAATCTTAATCGCTGATATTGAGAAAATCAAGCACAGAAAGCTCGCCAAGGAGATTGGGGCCAAGAACCGTGCGTTGGGTCATGATGATGAGTCCGACGACGAGGAGGAGGACGAGGAAAGGAGAGGAGGACGAGGAGAAGGAGGAGAAGAAGGAGAAGAAGGAGAAGGAGAAGAAGATGGTTGTGGAGCCAAGGTGTTGCAGATGGTCGTTTGTTTTTTGAGTTCTCTCGATACGGCAGACTCAGAGCCCCAATCTCTGAAGGAGGCCAACAAAAAGTTCGTGAACGAACAACAGCACGTAGAGAGAGTTGATTGTGTCCGCCTACTACGAAGCCACTAACGTGCTTCAGCAGATCTTCTCTCTCTCCCAGGCGCTCCCACTTGCAGAGACAGTTGTCGCTCGACTGAACAAGATCAGGGCGTCGCTCATTTCTTCTGATGTACTCAAGCCTTACTTCACCGGCGTCTATGGAAGCAAGATATGGTTGACTGCAGACCTCCTACGACACAGAAGAGCAGCTGCTTCAGAAGTACAAGGGAGATGTTGAGAAGAAGCTCGCGCTCCTCAGGAGTCATTGAATGTGCCAGTGTTCCATGGAGTCGACGCTGGGGCGGTGCACTCTTTTCTCTGAAATGGACCCTCTCACCTACGTCGATAAGATTGTGTTTAACTTCCCCCACACTGGGTTCGGAACCACTGACAAGGACGAAAACGTGAGAGAAAACCAGCTGCTTCTTGTGAAGTTTTTGATTTCTTCTCGCGCTCATGCTGGGAGAAGGAGGAGGGCTTTGCTCAAGTCGGGCCCGGGTGAGGAATATGTTCGAGCACACGATTGGTAACCAACTGTTGACGAAGAAGGCCAGAGGACTTCGAGGTGGACCAAAGCCACGGAAAGATCATTGTCAAGAAGATCGGGGGACTTGAGTCCCGAGGAGCAGGAAAAGAAACTCTTCAACGAAGCGAAGGGAGGGAAAGGCTACGAGGGGCCGGTATAACACATGCAAGAACGGTGAGATTCACATTACAGTGAAGAACGGCGAACCGTACACCAACTGGAAGATCGCTGCGTTGGCTGACTACGTGAACAAGTGTTCACCCACCTCTATCTCCTCCATCCTTTCTGTGGACGGAGATCTTTCCTCCGACAACAAGGTCGCGCACATGTTCCAGAAGGAGATGGAGGCCGATGCGATGTCGACCACTCCCTCTGCGAAGAAATCGAACGGAGTCCCTGCGATTCGATTCGTGAAGAACATGCCTTTTTCCCTTCGAAGTACCCCGGCTATCAACATAGGAGAACTATAGGGTTTAAGCACAATCTACTCAGCTCAGAACAACGAGGAGATCAAGGGAGCCACCACCTTCATCTTCACCATCCTCTAAAAGCACATACGCCCTCGTCCGCTACTCTACTCTCGCGCCTTCTGTCTTGTTCCGCCTCTCTCCTCTCACTCTCTCTCCTCTTACTCTCTCTCTCCTCCTGCCCCCTCTCCCTCTCTCCTCTCTCCTTTCACCTCTCTCATCTGTCCTCTCTCCCCTTATCATATATCCAATCATCCCCTAATGCTCGATCACCTTATATTTTCCCACCCTCCCCTTGATTGCCTCTGGTCCGCCCTACCCCTACCCCACCTCTACCCCCTTCCTCTTCTCGTTGGAGCATCTACCATCACATATGTATACTATTATCCAGTGTCACACATCACGACTCCACTACTCGCCCCTCTGCTTCTCCATCGGCTGCCTGGGCTTGTGGTGGTCTCAGCACGTGGTCAGTGCTTTTCTCGTTTCAATTAAACAGAGAATGCGATGCGTGTACCTCGCGCTTTCTGCACCTCAGTTGTTGTGCCCCTCCTCGTAGATCTTTTCCTTGCTTATAGATGCGTGTGCCCATGACTTGTTCTTTTCGATGATATTCATTGCTGTCTGCTTCTATACGCTAGGCAATAACAGTGTTCCGCTAGTTTCATTTCAGTAGATCCTGATATTTATAGATATTTATTAACACACCTATGGCGGACATCCCGTTCCACACATTGAATAAACCGAATGCTGTTATGCATGGACTCTCTCTTTTCCCTCTTCTCTTTCTCTCTTCTCTTTCTCCCTTCTCTTTTCTCCCTTCTCTCCTCCTTTCTTCTCTCCCATCCGTGTTTCTCTCCCTTCCTCTACTCCTCTACTCTCTCTTCTCTTCGCCCATACACACACACACCCATATGACCACTATGCAATAAACCGATATGGGAGATGTAGCATATGCACCTGTTGCTGTCCATTGTCCATTTCACTTTACAATTAGCGCTATTTGTTGGCATTGCCTTTGAAGTGCCACTGTATGAGTGTGAGTTCGGGGGTGTATATGAATCAGAGTAAGCGATGGAGGATGAGGAGTAGGAGGAGTGGGGAGTAGGAGAAGTAGGAGTAGGAGTGGAAGTCAAGTGGGATCAACGGAATGAGAACCAGTAACTTTCGGAGGATCCTCTTCTGCAGGTGTAAGAAAACCAGGCGGGGCGCACTGCTTGGTTGGGGTGGTGAGGCACAGATGAGACATGTTCCAACGTGGATGCGGAATTAACCGACTTTCATGTCACAAAATCTAGGCGTAGTCAGTACAAAGCAAAGAACCAAGAAATCAGCAAAAAATAATATGTCTACACACAATATGATTGATGATTGTTATAAATTCAGTCAAAGGATGGCCTGTTAGCTCAGTGGTAGAGCACCCGCTTAGTAAGCGGAAGGTCACGAGTTCAATCCTCGTACAGGCCTTCTTTTTTTCTCTCTCTCTCTTTTACCATTTATCAAACTGAGAAGAAATTTAAGTTTAAGGAATAGGAACGGGGAACAACTGTACTTAGTCTTACGTCGCATATTATCATATGTTCTTGACCCACCTCGGATCTCATCGGCCTCTGATCTAGAGTCTACTGCGGTATGCCGACACTCCATCCCATTTGCATATCGGTTCATATCGACTGTCTTCTATCTCTGCCCCTAGGCCATTGTGTCTCTATATGTCCTCTCTCAGTGCTTCCGCATAATTGTGCAAGAGTAAAGATTGAATGTGCAAAGTAAAAGCTGACGCGGACAGCCAACTGGACAGACAGGCGTGGAAAAAGTCAGATCAGGCCCATACAAATCAGCATAGCGCTATATGACCGAACAGAGCCCAATTAAGAACTAACGCAGAAAACAAAAAGAAGAGTTCCCAATACGGGGGAATTGAACCCCGTGTCTGTGCAGTGAGAGTGCACTATCCTAGCCACTAGACTAATTGGGATGATGAAACAAGAGGTCCTACCGAGATTCGAACTCAGGTTTGAAGAGTCGAGCCTTCAGTGCTAACCGCTACACTATAGGACCTTCGTTGGATAATGCAGAATTGAACCTTGAGTACTACTCATAAATTTCATCTCTTATCTTCGGGGTGTAGGATGCTCGTTTGCTTTAATCACGTACAAGTATGATTGTATTGTGATGATTGTACCAATACCTTCTATTTGAGAATCATATAAATATCTATAATCTATGCATTATTACTTCTAGACCCAATAAACATCCTAAAAGCTTATTGGAACTCGCGCTCTAACACTACAAAGTGTTTACGTATACTTATCTTTATATATGAACACGAGTTATCCTCCCCTTCCTTATTCTTTCTATTATTAGTATAATGTCTCATTTATTCATATATGTGTTTATTGTGATTTTATGTACAAAGAGCCACGTTAATTTCGTTCGCTAAATGCCCTTTAGTTGTCATAGCTTCTTTGGAATAAACCCATCTTGTCTGGACACTCACTTAAACTCTTGTCTTTTGCATATCAACACCTTAAACGGTGATTCTCGCCACCATGTTCTGCAAAAATGCAGTTACAGCAGGGTGTGATTTGTACTATACGTAGCATACATCGCGTAAGCTGTGTAAAATGAGTGTATGAGGTAGCAAAGCATTATGTTAGAGTTATCAACGAAATGCAATCAGAAATTCCTTTGTATTCCAACATTTTCTATCTATTTGGAATAACAACTAAATGTGGCTGATTTATTTCTCATAGGTAGGCCTTACACGTATTTATTTTGTTAAGAAATGCCTTTTTTGGGGATGCTCCCGAATTCAAAAAAATATCTTCGAGGTATAAAAAGTGTATATAAATTATTTCTCAAGATATGCAATAAATGCACAAAACTTTATTGCGGATCCACATGAAGAAATTATATTTTTAAGTATTATAAAACTTCTTGACTTTGTATGTATACACAGTGTTGAGTAAACCCTGAATTTCTAATTTTTATCAAAAATTATATAAGTTTATGAATACCATCGCAAAGGAGTGCATTATGAATAATGTTTGTAAGTATCCAAAAAACATTTTTTAGACAAATGGATGCATGAGCGTGAAAGACAAGTGTATTTTACATCATATAAGCGATCTTAATTGTTAAAAAACTGTAATAAAACGAAATAATCAGAGTCTGAATATAGGGACAAAGTTTCACAATTTGAGCGCATCTAAAAAAATTGAAATAAAGACATCAATACATGTAAGAAAAAATATTAAGACATGCATGAGTAGTAGACATATTGGTACATAAGAAATAACGTTTATTTAAGTTGATGGTGCCTTTTCGTCAGTCTTGGTACGTTGTGACTTAGGGTGAACAATGGTGGCGGGACGTGAGTCAGAGAACAACTGGCGTATCAGTGTGAAGTCGAAATTGCAGAGTCCCACTGTTGAGTCTGAGGTCATGTTGAGGTAAAAATAGTGTAGAAAGGGTGGTTTTCAGGAAGATTAGAGCCAAGCATGTTCTATTTCGGACGATCCTATCTTTCTCCTTGGGCTTCTTGGGGGCCAAAACGTTCACAAACAACATGAACCTTTGAGCTTTACCAGTTTTGTAGATATAGTGAACGTTCCTGATTGCTTCGTCTATGCTCCTGTTCTTGTGAGTAATCACTTGTCTTGAACTGACATAGATCCCTGATGTAGAAGAAAATTTTTTTTCTTGCTTTCAAAATTTTTTTCCTCACCATGTTTTAGCATTGAGTTTTAATGTATAAAATGCGATAAAATTGAACTAATACCTAAATATCTATATACATCTCTTTTATTATTGCATGATGGTGGTAGTGGCATTGTGAGAACATTCTTATATAAGTCAATAAACCGCTATATAATGTGTCAATGGAGGAAATCAGCCCACCTGAAAATATCTATTTTGTTCAAATATGCATAATGCTCCTTTATATTCATTTTTTTCCATTTTTTCGAGTGGAAGTTGCAAATATAGCCTTAGATAGTATTTGTGAGATTTTATAAAATTGTCCAAAGTTTTTTATTGTCGAAAAAAATAAATACTTTGATTCGAGGGGCTTCTGAGCGCGAAAATATTAGCAGATATTTTTTTGAATTCGGGAGCATCTCCTTTTTTGTGCCTACATAGGTGTCTAAAAATCTAATACAATTTTAGGATAGAATATAAAATATAAATTATGGTTTATAAATGCGCAAGAACACGTTTTATAGATATTTGGGATGTGTAAAACATTGAAAAACTGTATAAATATAGTCAAAGTAAAACTATTCTTATAGTTATACGCTTTAATAAAGACATATTTAGCATTGTCTTTTTTTTTACTTATCTGCTACTTTTACGAAACAAACGTGCAAGTATTGAGGTCTCTGTGCACCCTCATTGCTTTACAGTCCCTGTGCTGGCCAGTCCTTGCAAATTCCTACGAGTAAGGAGTGGGATGCGGTTGATTGTGTGTAAGAGTAAGAAGAGGACAACGAAGGAATCAAATACCAAAAAGAGGAGTTGAACGCATTAAAAAATAAATGTTTCCTTCGAGAATCGAACTCGAGACCTCTCGCGTGTGAAGCGAATGTGATAACCGACTACACCAAGAAAACACCTTACACTTCGGGGAAATGAGTGCGAACCAGTTCGAGTGTGGGGAAGAAAGAGGGAGCGAGAGGAGATCAATTCAGGAGGAGAACGTTCATGTGTGCGTGTATGGGTGTTCATCAATGAGCAATAGTGTACCAAGCGCATGCTGACAAGACGAATTAACTTTTTTTTTTTTGTTAATACAAGATTTCTCCCCTCTGCTCAGCTTTATCACTTCCCCTCTCCGACCTCCACGGCAGTTGACTACTTGTTCACGCCTTGTACTTCTGATATAATTTCATATACATACATATGCACACAGCGCAACATACATTCACTTCATCGTAGTCCATGAATTTATTTCATTTCAAATCAGCTCTTAGAACACAAATTCAATACGAAGGACAAGAAGGGAGAAAAATGTTGTCGAACACGATACGAATGAAATTTGTACTAACCAGAAACGATAAGGACATCCGAAGGGCATACAGAGGGAGTGGGTAGCAGCAGAAGGGTAATGGAGAGGGAGTCGAAGGGGACTGATAACGGAGTGGTGAGAGAGCGGAGGGAAATGGAAAGAGAAAAGCAAATGAGAACACAAGAGGAACGTTCTTTATTGTTTGAGAGATGTTTATACAACCCCTTGCACATACACATACACATGCACACATATATAATGCACATTGCATATTGTAGAGAACAGAGAACAAAGAACAGGAAGAACAGCTGAGCGAGAGACATCAGGGAAAGTGGGTGAGCAGGAAAGAAAACGTGACCCCACGCCAAAGAGGAAAAGAAAGAGGGAAAGAAGGAAAGAAGACACAGGCGGAAACGAGTGCCTAATAAATAGAAGGGTATGGAGGACCAAAGTGGCACAGATAAAGAAAAGATACAGATAAAAAAAAGAATGAGGGTGGAGGGGGGCGATGACAAATGAAAACTGAGGGGAAGACGAAGAGAAGAAAGGAGGGGAAAGGAGGGGAAAGGAGGGGAAAGGAGGGGAAATGGAGGAGGGTGAAGAAACATAAGGGAAGGTAAGCGATGCTAAGAGAAGGATAAGAGAAGGGCAAGAGAGACAGAGGCAAAAGACAAGGCGTGTCGAATCGGAGGACGACTAGACAGTGGGGAATAGAATGCTAGGGCTCTATACCAAGAGGAGGTTGATTGCCGACCCCCCTGCCATGTCTTCGGCATCAAATACCACTACGTTATTGAAAGGATCCCCTTGCTTTGAGACGACCTGTCGATGGGAAGAGGGGGAGGAAGGGGGTGGCGGGGGGGGAATGGAAGAGAAGGGAAGAGAAGGGAAGAGAAGGGAAGAGAAGGGAAGAGAAGGGAGAGAAAGGAAGGGAAGGGAAGGGAAGGAAAGGGAAGGGAAGGAAAGGAAAAGTGAGGGAAGGGTTAGAACGATGATACCGGAATTACCTTAGTGAAGTACATACCACAAGTGCAACGAATATCACATGTAACAGAAAAACAAATATCACATGCAAATTCGAAATATCTACGAAGTGAAGACATAAGTTGTGAACACACGCTCTCACACTATTGTTCTTTGGATATTAGCTGTTGACTAGATATCTTTGCGTGTATAGCTCGAGTACATGTCTTTGAATGAACGTGTGTGCGTTTGCTTGAACGACATTGTTTAAACGATGGTATTCCACATCGGTACCTTAATGATTTCCTGAGAAAGGAGACCCGCGACGACGGAGAGAGGAGGAGGGTACTCCATACCTAACAAGTTGGAGTGTGTGTTTGAGAAGAGGGAAGAAGTGGTTTGGAGGAGAGGGAGTCGTATCGGGAGGCACAAACGAGCCAAAGGGAGCGGAGGAGGAAGAGCCGCATTTGATCCACGAGAGGAAGAGGTCTTGGAAGAGCTCGGCAGTGGACCTCTGCCTCTTGTGCACCGACTGCTTCCACTCCTTCCACTCCTCCTCTGTCCTCTCCCTACATAACCGATGGAACGAATCGAAGGACACGATCCGGTCCGTCCTCTGCTCCAACTCATCACCGTTCTTTAGCTGAAATAGAGCAGGAGAGAGAGAGAGAGAAAGAGGGAGAGAGGGAAAGAGAGGGAAAGAGAGGGAGAGAGAGGGAGAAGGGAAGGAAGAGATAGGGAGTCATGCACGAAAAAAAATGTCACGCATAAAAGAGTACGCGTATGCGCAAATGCATGTATATGTGTATGTGTATGTGTGTATGTATGTGTATATGTGTGTGCACGCGCATGTGTTAGAATAAGAGGAAGAGAAAGGAGAAGAAAAAGATAGAGAGAAAGAAAGAGAGAAAGAGAGGGAGAAAGAAAAGAGCTAATACACAGTGGAGAAATAGACACGAACAGGAAGGATGAAGAGAGAGAGTACGAGACAGAGAGAGAGACATAGAGAGAGAAACAGAGAGAGAGACATAGAGAGACATAGAGAGAGACATAGAGAGAGAAACAGAGAGAGAGACATAGAGAGAGACATAGAGAGAGAAACAGAGAGAAAGAAACAACAGGTATTATGTTATTACAAACAGGAAGATGCGATACTGTATCTATCTGTAAAAGAAAGGCACGCATCAACGTGTTATAGCAAACGATACGCGCACGCTCAATGCAAACACTATACTACGGGAACAAATAACTACGCACGCAGATACACAGAAATAGATACGTAGATACACAGAAATAGACACGCAGAAACAGATACATAGAAAAATAATGGCAGGGAAGAAAACCTAAAATGATCTGGGACTTTGTAACATGAAAAGGACAGATATACACGCACATGCACAATCAGAGTTATTGCAAATACAGAACAACGTTCTTTAAGGAGAGTGCGGATTAATAGGAGAGGTATCGTACCCTTAGCTTCTTCACGCTTCACATATTCGAACTTTTCACCTAGGCACTGAAGCCAGAACGTCTTCAGACCGAAGTTAATGACCACGAACAACGAGGGAGTTGACTCCTTCCTCCCTTCCTCCTCCTTCGCCTTTTCTTCGTCTGCATGCTTTCTCTTTTTCCCTATCACCTCGGGTTCATCAACAACATTATGTATCAGCTTGGACAGCTTGATGATGGTGTGGACGGGTGTGTCGACGAAGAGAACGCAGGTGTGCTTGACCGCTTCTTTGAGGAAGGACTCATTATCCATTGCTACGGGAGCACTGCTCACCTTTACGTTCGGATTTAGTTCCTGCAGCAACGGCACTACGGATGAACCACTGTGGCATCCATCGTGCTTCTCACGTAAGAAGAAGTTATTTGCTCTGAGCTCAGGAGTAACGATGGAGTCGTCACACACACTCACTGCTCCAAATCCTGCCAAGATCACATTCTTTGCTACTTCAGAGGCGAGTCCGTTCATCGGTCCTACAATTAGCAGAGACGATTTTTTCATTCTCTGTTGAGCTTCGACACCCCACACACGCAACTGGCGATCATATACTTGCGCTTCTTCCGCCGTCAAATTATTGTCAGCCATAATAATTGGAGCTGTAGACGAATCACATACAGAATTGTTGTATTCAAGTATATCATTATCCGATGGCAGTAAAGTACAAAAACAAGTAAAATTAACTAGATAGATCTAAATCTATATATTCGATTCACATTCAAGGATATAAAGTACTTCATAAACGCATGTTGTGTTTTTAATTTACTCTTGTTTCTAAGTCGAAGGGGTCTTGGCGGGTGTGCTATCTCAATTTGAATGCAGATACTTGAATATAAATGAATTATCTAAGAAGTATGCCTTCAATGGATTATTCATAATGAGGTGTATATATTCATGTGAATATCAGGAAGGGATATTTCCTTCCTATTCGTTTCTTGTTTTTTTTTTAGAAGTCTGTAGAAATAGATTAGGAGCTGAAAACACCCACTTATTTATTTTAGAAAGGAAAAAAGCAGGGTCACTACCATCTAAAGTTATTTATACAGTTCACAATGGAGAATGCTAAGCCATTGACGAAGGAGGAGCGTATTGAGTTACGCAGGAAGAGAATTGAGGAAAAGAGACTAGCAAAGAGAGGTACTTTTATGGTGTTTTTGTAGGCAAAGCGAGTTATTTAGAGTATTTAAAGTTGAGTGACTAATTGATGCATGTTTGCTTCTACATGTTTTGTAATGCAGAGGAGGGACAGAATAAAAATAAGCAAGTGCAGGAGCAACCGATTTCAATTTCAAAGCAGCAGATTAAGAGTAGCCGTGATATTGTCGATGAATCAAAGGTAGGTGTTTGTCTTCATTGTTACACTGATCTTGCTATTATGTACATTTTCTTTTTCAACATTGGTGAAGCTTCGTAAGGATCTTATTTTATAGTTTTCGGATGAACGTTGGTTGTTAATTCGTTTCTCTATTTTTTCCTCATTTTGTCGTTGTTGTTGCTATTACTTCTATTCCATGTTTGCTTGCACATACATGGGTGATATGTATGTCATCAATCTGGATGTGGATAGCTGACTGCTGAGGAGGCTGTAACGAATGTGGAGAAGAAGAGGATGAAAGAGGATGCAGAGAGAAGGAGGAGAGAGGCGTTCAGCAAAGAGGAGAGGAAGACGAAGATAAACCAGGAGTTGCAACACAGCATAAAGCAGGGAAGAGAGATCCAGAGTAAGTGGGCATCGATGGTAGAGAAGACAGTTCCTCAGGAGCTGTACGCGGAGATGGGTGCGCACTACAAGGCTGCGCTGCAGGTGTTGCAGAAGAAGGATCAGACGATCCTTGGACTGAAGAAGGTCTTGCTGGAAAGAGATAACGAGTACATCGCTCTGCTAGTGCAGCACCAGGTAGACGTCGTCCAGACTATCCAGACTATGCACACGGAGTTCAAGAGACACGTTGACGAATGCGAGAAGCAGTTGGAGGAGGTGGAGAAGGTGTACTCGAGTGAGCTGGACGGGCTGTTGACGACTAACATGGCGGAAGTAAAGAGTCTGCTGAACCAGCGCACGCAGATGGAGATGGATATCTTGGTGGACGCTCAGAGGAAGGAGGAGCACTTCCACGATGAACTGGAAAAGATTAGGCAACTGGATGCGCAGGACTACACGAACCTCAGGGTTACATTGGAATCACATGTGCAACAGCTGGAACAACAGCTTGAAGATATGCGGTCAACCTATCAACTCAATGCTGAGAAACTAGACTACAACTACTCGGTGCTGGAGGAGAGGGACGGGGAGAACAAGGTAAAGCTGGAAACGCACAGACAGAAGGCTACTGCGTTGAGGTCGAAGGTGTCCGCATGCGTCAACAAGTTCAATGCTAGCGAAAAAAAGTTCAAACAAAGCAATGATCAGCTTACCAAGGATTTTGAGAGGGTGTCCGTGCAGTTCAAGGAACTTCAGAAAAAACATCGCACCCTGGAGAAATTGGACCAGGCCAAGTACAGGCAACTGTGGGAACTGAACGAGGAACACGTACTTGCGTTGGTCAAAAAGCTTTTCACAGCAGACAAACTCCTGTTTGAACAAGTGCTGGGGCTGGAGTGGAGGCCTCCCCTTTCGGATGCTAACGGAGTGCCTATAAGGGACATAGACCACCTCTCTCCCTCGCAGATCTTCGCCTCGAGCTCAGCCACCGGGCTGTCAAAACTGGAGTCATTCACGAGAGGAGTCATGTCTTCTTCCGCCTCCTCCACATCTGCTCCAAATCCTTCTTCCCCCTCTCCTACCCACCATTCTCCCTCTTCCTCGTCCTCCTCCGCCTCATCCTCCGCTTCGTCCTCCTCCTCGGTCTCCGATGATGCCGACCAATCCATGGTATCTGCAGCTGTCGCACTGTCTTCGTCTTCTGTGTCCGACGAAGACCAGCACTCCTCCCTCGGTAACTCGGCCTACTCGGACATGCAGGCGAAGGCAGTCTTCAAGCTTCTATTGGAGTCCTGCCAGTTTCTCGTTGATTCTGCTACCAAACAGCAGTCTGCGTCTCTCCCTCCAGCAGAGAAAGAGCTGCTTGAGTTAGACTGCATTCTCGTCGCCCTTGCAATCGACGACACAGAGGACTTGGACGAACTCCTCAAGACCTTCTACGCTGGCCCTCCCTCCAGACATGCAGTGCTCAAAGTGAAGCACATGAACGAGGTCGTCTCCATCGTCAATGCTTTCTTGGCCGCCAAATCGTCCGCAGAAGGACTCGAGGGAGAGGGGGAAGGGAGGGAGAGGGAGAGGGGACTGACACTGCTTCTAAGACCAAGGGGACTAATAAGCACGTAGAATCGGAGCTGCTAAGCAAGCAGAAGAGGAAGAAGAGGAAGGAGAAGTTGTTCTGGTTGAAACTCGAGCACGCTTTACCTGAGTCGAGGTTGAGACTGTGGAAGACGGTGGCGACGTATCTGCTCAAGTACAACAAAACGTTAGAACACAGAGCACTCTTGATCGAAAAGACCTCGATGGTAGCGAGGGAGAACGAAGAACTGAAGGTCCTTCTTCAGGAGTATCTTTCTGCTAAAGTCAACGAGGAGTTGTACATCCCCCCCACAAAGGTTGTCCGAGTGAACAAGTAATGCAGGGCGAGCGCAGTGTTTGTGCTGCGAAGGGAGGGCGTGGGGGGCAGAAGGGAGCTAGTCGGTGAGGGGTGATGGAGTGAAGATCTCATTCAGAAGTGGAGGAGGGGAGAGGGTGAACATGAGAAGGAGGAGGGGAAGGGGGGCGGGGGTGAGGGATGAGGGAGAGACGGTCAGTCGGTTGGGCTGGAGAGTGAGCGACGTGCCTGTCTGTGGTGTTGCGTTATATGTGCACAATGTATATAATATAGGCACGGGTGTAGGGGCAGTGGGGGAGCGGAGCAAGAGGCAGAAGAGGAGTATGTTTATTCTTCGTGTAAAGTTGTTTTTATATGTCTTTTTATTGTTTGTGTATGCTCTCTTGTTCGCACGCATCGCTGCGTACACATGCATGTGTCCAAGTTAGTCTGCACTGTATGTGTGCATGCATCTTTCTATTCCTCTTCTTCTCCTCTTGTACTCCTCTTGTACTCCTCTTGTACTCCTCTTGTACTCCTCTTGTACTCCTCTTGTAGTACGCTCTGTAGTGTCTTCTTTGCTTTGTTTCCTTTCCTTTTCCTTTTCTCTTCCTTTCCTTTTCCTTTTTTTTCCTTTTTTTTTTCCTTTTCTTTCCCTTTTCTTTTCCTTTGTTTTTCTCTTTATTTTTCTCCGACACTTTTTGCTAAGACGTTGTGCACTACGTCTTCCAAAACAAAAGATACGCGTGGGATCGGGGTGTCGATGGTCAACAATCAATGCCCGCCTCAACACAGCAATAAACATAAACATAAGCAGGCCTAAATCCCTAGAGAAACTTTGCTTGCGGGTCGTGTGAGGTATATAAAGTTGAATCTATTATAACAGCATTCTACAAGCGGCCTTCTCATATTTACTCGTCGTCAGCTTTCGGTGGCTGTTTCCCTTGTCTCGGTTATGTAAACATTGGCAATGATTTGTACATCACACTGGGAAGAAAAAGATATGATACGAGTAGGAGCGGAAGCGAACGAGGAGTTCACATGTAACTGGAACTTGACAGAATTGCAAGGAAGAGGGAAGGTGGAGACAGGGAAATGAAGGCAGGGAGAAACGCCGTCATGTGGAGTAGTGAGTTGGTAGAGAACATTTAATTAATTACCGGCTTAAGACGATCGAGTCAAACTATGTTTTATCGTTTTTATGTTTAGAAGTATCGAGACGACAGTTAAAGTAGAAGCGACGCAATACGTAATCGACATCTTTCTTTAAAAAATAAAATAAAAAGGAGAGGGTACGGGTCAAGGAAAGGACACACAAGCAAACCATGCCGACAGATACAAAAAGCAACACAAACAAACAAACAAACAAACAAACAAACAAAACAAACAAACAAACAAACAAAACAAGCAAACAAACAAAGAAGAAACCAAGAAGAAACATCCTGAGCATAAAATATAACGAGCATCAAATGCCACGAGCACAATAATACACATAGTAAGAATAGAAATTATATTAGAAATTTAAAGACGAAACAAGAATTCACGAATAAAAAAAATTACACTGGACGCAATTTTGAGGTGGAAAATTACAATACGTATGCAAATAGAAAGAAACTAAATGTATAGGGGCAATATTGAATAACAAACCACTCACAAAACTGAAACAATTAACATGCAAAAGAGATAGAGGAGATGAGATCATAGAAACAAACAAGCAATACAGACAGAGGGGGAGGCGAGGAGAGAAGTGAAATACACCATCGAAGATCGCACAGAGGAAGAACGAAATATGCAAGATACACTACAACTGGATAGAACAAGTGATCACCGTTGCAGAAGGAAGAGGAGCACACGTCTTGAGCAAGCGATCGATGAAAGACAGAGGGAAAAGAATTGTGTAGGCCTCAGAATAGCTCGACAGAAACAACAAGAGGCATGGGTAGTGAGAGGTATAGAAAGCAAGGGCATAAGAAAAGGATCAGCTAACGCGTAAGAAGAGACAGATCTCTGAGCGAAGTGAGCTGGGATTGGGCTTTGTCTTGGGATCATAGTCTAGTCCCTATTCCCTGCTTTATGACTTATACTCTTCGCTCTGGATTCTATTGACCCAGACACACCCAAGGGAGCTGAGCAGGAGTGGCCTCAGTGGAGTGGTCATAGGAGGAGGATCCGTTTTTCTTCTCTTCCGTCATGTTTCTTATTTCTCGTACATTGATCCACGCACATTGACAACAATAGGCGCACGCCCTGTTGATGGAAGAAGGCAGTGCAATCCAGGGGATGGGAAGGGTTATAAGGGAAGAGAAGGGGAGGTAGAAGGAAAAAGCATAGGGGAGGGGATGGGGCAAGTAGAAGAGGAGGCAGATGGGTGGATGGGGAAAGAGAAGAGTTAGACAGTGGAAATCATGAATCCTATATATAGGTATGGAGTAGTGCAGTTACTCGACTAGACCGCCGATAGACAAGTAGGCATACGTCGCATATAAATGAAGTACATCTGGAGTATACGTGAAGTAGTAGTAACGCAGCTGTATACCCATGTTTGTGTAAAGATCCCCCCAAACACATGCATGTATGTATATGCATTGACTTATCCACGTATGTACATGAACACATAACAATGCACATTAACAAACGAAAGAGATGCTCATGAGAGTACAGACCACCCGCTCTCAGAGTGTTGGTCAAATATCCTCTTGGCTTCTGTGCTTTGTTCGCTATCAGGGCTAACTTACTCATCATCGGGTACAAGTCCTTCTGCCAATTGAGAGAGATCGGGGACTTTGTTTCTAAAGAAAAAATAATCCACACGAGACAGGTCCCACCTCTTCTTCTCCAGGCGGATGACTTTATGAGCGCATTGAGAACATCGCAGGTGGGGACAAGGTTTAAAAGGAAAGGAGTAGGACGCAGGGCAAAGATACACTGGGTGGCAGCGGAAGGAAGAAGTCGAGGAGGAAGACGACGATGAAGGAAATATAGAGGCCGAAGAGGAAGAAAATGAGCAAGATGATGCAGTTGCAGGGGTCATTGGAGATGGTTGAGAAGCTTTTGCGTCGGAGGGAAATGGGAACGAGGGGGAGGACGGAGAGGAAGAAGATGAAGGGAAGGAATGGAATGTATCAGGGATCTCACACAGTAAATCGTCTATGTTCTTATGAATGCTATCTCCTGCAGAATGCGCCTGTTGTTTGTCTTCTACCCTTTTGCTGAGCCCACTTAGTCCGCTGCTTCTACCTGAGAACGTGGCTCCTACATCGCTTTGAGTTCTCACGCTCCCACCACCAAACGCTGCTCCAGTTCTATTCAATCCAAGGGGGCTGCAGAATCAAATGCGTATATGGTCAGATGAATGATGTAGATACTTTCAGATTTAGGATGGGATGCATTCAAAGGCTGATTTTGTATCCCAAGTGTATTCGAAAGATTGTTGACTTACGTATTGGTAGTGCTCAAAGCATCATCCATATCAGCAAGAAGATCGTCGATGTTGGACATACCTGCCAATAAACATATATAAGCCGCATACAGCAATATATGTTAAACGTATATGGTGCGCATATGTAAGACTATTAAAGAATTTCATAGTATTGACTCGAAAGAAGGATGCTACTCAAGCAAACTCTCTTCATCTCTACAGAAAAGTAGGCGCGCTAGAAAATAACTGGAAAAAAGTGTATTTTTGCTTACGAAACTTAACAATAACGTGAATTTGTGTATTTTGCACAGTTTCAAAAACATCGCCAGTTATTAACGCGTAGAAGTTCGTTTTAAGGATTCGCGTTCTCAATTTGAATGTTTACTGATCTCTTGCATCGTCTTAGTCCAAGCATGGATTTTACATTTACTCGAACATTATTAAAGGAGTTTTCCTCAGGAAAGTCCTATAATATTTAAATCAAGAGTCTTTGACATTCACTGTAAGAATATATTCTAAAAGAATGTCTCTCTTGAATAAAGACAAAATAGGTGATGCAAATTGGAGTTTGGGGAAAGGAGAAACAATCTCTGTTATTTACCTTCTTCTTCTCCTGATCCCTGTCCGCCTCTTCTTTGCCGCGACAATGCCTGTGATGGACTGTGATGGTATGGTTTGATATTTCCCTGTGTGTGTGCGATTTACGATGAATCTCTTCTTTATTATTCTTAGTCTAACATCTCAACACTTTCTTACTTACAGAGACGTTCAATTACGTCGAGCCTCTTCACATGTTGCTGTACGGAAGAGGAATGCAAACGTGGGAATACAGGTATATACTGATCTACAGCGTGTGCTTTTGAGTAGTCTTGGGGTGTGCATGGAGGATTTTTTTGTCTGCATTGCGTGTTGTTTCCTTACTGCAACTAAATTTTCCCCTTTCTTTCTCCTCTCCTTCTCTTCTCTTTCCCTCTCCTTCTCTTGCCTCTTCTTTCCTTATCCAGTCCCGAGTTTGGACTTCGTTCGTATCTCTACCTCTGGTTCTACGGAGTCATTGCTAGAGTCCTTCAATTTCTGGGAGTTGAGTACCACTTCGGTGAGTGCTGATTGCTGATTGTTGTTTGTTGTTTGTTCATTGTTAGGTGTGGACAGCGAATTGTATTTCCCCACGAACGCTACTGTTTTGCATTATCCTTGTTCTGCATTGTGTTATTTTATGTTGTGCTGTTTGCTGTTGCTTCGTTTTTTTTTTGTTCGTTTCTTTTCTTTTCTTTTCTTTTCTACAACTTTATCCTTTCTTGATATAACCCCTTATCTTCATTTTTCTTTCGATGTGTATTTGTCCCTTCCTCTTCCCCCTCCCACTTCCACTTTCCCCATCCCCCACCCGACACCTCTCAGGTAAGGTGGGAGTGTACTATGGTCTGAGGATGGCGACTGGAGTGCTGACTTGTCTTTCGCAAATCAGACTTATACAGAGCACGAGTAGAGTCTTCGGACGCAGCACGGCCCACATCTTCGCCATCCTACTAACCTTCTCTGCGGGGCTTCTCCACGCATCTCATTCGATCCTTCCCCAGGTATCGCTTGCTCATATGTCGTAGCATCCTCATATCTGTTTCACTTTTTCCCTATCTTTTTCTCTCTCTTTTCCACTTCTCACTCTCTCTTTCCCTTTCTCTCCCTTCCCTTCCCTTCCCTTCCCTTCCCTTCCTTTTTCTTTCTCCTCCCTCCCTCGCTCTCTACTCCTCTTTGCCTCTTCCCTCCATGGCCTTCCTGGACACCCCCCACTACCCCACATTCGCCTTTCCCAGTCCTTCGTGATGGCGTTTGCTTCCCTCTCCTTCTCCCATTGGATTGAGTCCTTCCCCTTTTCTCTCTCCCCCCCTCCTCTCCCTCTTCATCTGTTTCATGCGCTCCCTCTTTCTCTAGCCCAACCGCCCTCAAAGCCAAGACTGCCGCTTCCTCCTCCTCCTCCTCCTCCTCCTCCTCACCACCATCTCTATTATTTAACTCCGTTCCCCTACGTTCCCTCTGCCTCTGCATCGTCTGTTTGTGCGTGTCAGCCCTCTTCTGCTGGCCCTTCGCCCTTCTCCTCTCTCTTCCGATCGCAGTCGACATCCTCTACCGCCTCTTCTTCGGCTCCTCTGCTCCTGCTTTGACTTCATCTCTCTTCTCCCTCTTCCTCTTGTTTGTCTCTGCGCTGAGTTCGTGCCTTCTCTGCCTCGGTTCTTCTGCGTGGGTAGATCACGTCTACTACGGAAAGTACTTGGTGGCAGTCATTAACATCTTTTTGTATAATAGCAACCCATCGGTGGACGAAGGAGGAGGCACTGGAGGACAGTACCTCTACGGAACAGAACCCTTCTCGTACTACTTTTTGAATCTTTCTCTGAACTTCAACCTCGTATTCGCCTCTCTCACTCCTCCCGCTTGTCCCTCTCTTTCTCTTCCTCATCTGGCGTTTTATGACCCTTTCATACTCCTCCTTCTCCTCTCTCTTCCGTACCAAGTCAAGGAAGGTGGAGAAAGTAGCGAAGGGTGCTAAGGGGGAGGGCGCGGGTGGAGTGGAGTCGGAGGAGCTTTCGTTTTCGCCGACCTACATTCCTTTTGCCCTCAAATCTTTATCTCCTTTGTTTCTGTGGTGCCTCCTCTTCTTTCCTCAGCCCCACAAAGAGGAGAGATTCCTCATCCCTATCTACCCCCTCATCGCCCTAGCTGCTTCCTTTTCACTGTTTGGAATTTTCGTTGCACACCCCTCTAGTCTTCCCCCGTTTCTACGTTTGTTTTCAGTTAGATATTTAGCGCAAGTCTTCGCCTCCCTTCTCTCCTGCTCTCGTCCTCCTAGTCTTCTTTCTCCATACAGTAAGAAGAATAAGATAGACAAGTGTCCCCGTGTGCTCAGTCTCGCCCTCCTCTTCCTCACCGTCCTCGCTTCGTGCATGATCTCCCTCTCTAGGGCCACTGCGCTCATATATAACTACGGGTAAGGACTTCAGTCGCTCTCGACCCCACTTTTTTTCACACACATGTATACATGCACACATATACAGACACACAAACATACATACACACGAACACAAACGCAAGCACTTTAATAGATAGCCCCCGCCCACTCACTCTAATCGATCCGAGTATCTAATCGATCCGAGTTGAAGCATGCCGATGTGACAACTTATATGGGCCCGTAGAACCACCACTACAGCCGGACATGCATCTTAGATATGCGAATGCGGATATGATAGCTAGTACAGGGATACTTCAGTGTTATTTCCTTCCTCGTGTGTGTGCTTGCAACCGAATACGAATGCTTACATGTCTCCCAATGTATATCCGTGTATGTCTGTTATGAAATATGAATGAGCAGAGCGACCTTCTCCTCCTTTGAGTTCGTGAACGATCTCATTTTGTCTGCCCCACCTTCCTCCTTCTCTCCTTGTTTCCCAAAACGACTTTCCTCTGTCTTCCCTCTCATCGTCTCTTCGTTCTCCCTCCATCTCCTCCTCTCCTTCCCCCTTCCCTCCCCCTCTCTTCCTCATCTGAACCTGGCTCTGATTCGGTCATCAGAGTGTGTGTTGGCGGAGGGTGGTATCGCTTCCCTTCCCACTTCTTCCTCCCTGATTCTCTCTTCCACCTGTCGTCTTCTTCTCTCTCTTCCTCCTCCTCTGTTTCGTCACTTCGTCCTAGGGCCCAGTTGGACTTCATTTCAAGTTCATTCGGAGGAATCCTTCCTCAACACTACTCCCTTCAAGTCCGCACCAACAAAATTCAAGTACTTGAATGGAGAAGACAAGTACGGACAATACCCCTCGTTGTTTTCTAAAGTGTTCAATAATGTTATAGAAGGAGAGGAATATGAAGACTTGATGAACGGAGAGACTGGAGCTGTGGGGAAGGCTTACAATCCATTTGCGACTCCTTCCCCCTCTTCCGGTCCATCTCCTCCTCCCTCTCCTCCTCCCTCTCTTCCCTTCGCTCTTCCTTTCCCTCGTCTCTGTCCTCTCTCCACTCCACCGTTTCTTCCCTTTCCTCCTCCCTTCATGAATCCGCATCTTCTCTTTCCCTCCCCTCAAAGACCCTCCTGAAGTCTCTTCCTCCTCGCCTATACAATTTGATCCCGCCTTCTCTTTCCTCCCGCTTCCTCTCCTTCATAGATCCCGTCTCCCCTTTTTGTTCCCCCTTAGTCTGCCCTCTCCCTCATCTTCCCCCCTTTCCTCCTCCCTGTCACCCCCTCTTTCTCTCAAGGAGTTCCTCGAGAGGCTTTCATCTTCCTCATCTTCTCTTTCGTCTTCTCTTTTGTCTTCTCTCTGACTCCCTTTGCTCGCTTGTCTCTTCCTCTTCTTCGCTTATCTTCCCACGTACGCGACGTCTCGTCCATCCTCTTGGACTTGTTCTTTTTCCAGTACAACGTGTCCACATCGACCGCGTTCACCCCCCCGCGATGAACGACTTAAACAAAAGAGAAGAAAACAGATATGTGGACCCTCTCCAGTGTCATTTCGTCGTAGAATTAGAGCAAGACGATCAAGACGAGTTCTCGCACGCGTTCTCTCCTTCTACTTCCTCTTCTTCTCCCTCTCCTCTCGATGGAGGAGAGAAGGACATGGACGAATGGGTCAAAGTGAAAGGGCACTACCATAAAATGAGAGAAGAGAAAGCGGAGAAGAGGGAGACACAGGTAGAGGGAGGGAGAGGAGGAGAGCGCGGGAGAGGGAGAAGGAGCGTACGCTGCTCCTTTTACTTTACTGCGCTCGTTTGGGTTGATTGACTCTTCTCTCTCCCTTCCTTATCCCGCGCATTTTACATCCCTGGCTACTACGAGAGAAATAACCACTTCCTCTTCTACAAGGTGTACGCCAACAAGGACTTGATCTCCGCCAAGGAGATTGAGAGAAACGTGCAGTAATACTCACGCGAAGGCATGCATCGATCCTCAGCTCCGCTCTCCCTTCCCTCATCTCTCTTCTTTCCTCCCTACTCTTATCGCACGTATGTCTCTTCTTCATTCCCTCTCTTCTCCTGCTCCCCTCTCTTTCTCCCGCTCCCCTCTCTGCCTCCAATCCTCCTCTCTCTCCCTCATCTTCTTTCCCACGCCCCGCTTTATCTCCTCTCTTTCCCTTTCTCCTCTTTCCCCTTCCTCCCTTTCCCTTTCCTCTCTTCCTTTTATCTGCCACCCTTCCTTTCTGATAGATATTCGACCTCCCTCCTTTTACTTCTTGGATGGGCGCTACCCCTACTGTTTAGTTATTTATGTGACAATAACCCTGTCTTCCACTTCGCTTCCGCTCCTTCTGTCATTGTCTTTGTTTTTCGTTTCTCTTCTTATTTCGATTTCTTTTTTTGTTTTTGTTAGTTTCCTTTTTATTTTTAATTCCCTCTTCCTTTTTTCTTGCCCTTTTTCTTTGTCTCCACTCCTTTTTCTACCACTCCTGTACAGCTCAGCCCTAATGCCATATGTATGTACTTGTTGCGTGAGGCCTTGTCCTATGCATCCGTTGCTTTGCAGGGTTGTGAGCATATATCATTTCTCACCGACGAAGTGCTTCTGCCATTCGATGATGCTCAGCTGAGCCTGCACCACGGTAGTGTATGCAGGAGTGTGTGCGTGTACGTATCTGCAGATGAATCATACGTGCAAGGCAGTCCTCTACTCGATATGGCTGTATTCACACCATCTGTTCTTTTTGTCCTCATCGGTGACTGTATATTTGATATATTTAATAGCGAATAGTAACGAGTAGTGGTTAATAAAAAACAGCGTTACCAGCGTATACCCCCCTTCCCTCCTCTCTCGCATGCGTTGACTCTCGGGCACCTATAGACCTGAACACACTCCCACTCTCTTGGTGTCCATTACATCTCGCGTCTAGATTTTCCTACTCCCCTACTCCTTCCTTCTCATCATGTCCAGTCCACTCATTCCTCCCGCTCTTCTCAATGCCCTCTTTCCTCCCTCTCACCCCCGCCATTGACCCGCCCCATTCCCAACATCCTCCCTTTGGACCTCTCTCCGGTGCTCTATGGCTGGCGATCACCCCTCTCACTTCTTAGGTGGACACTGAATCCCCGTGCTTTTATTGCGTGCACTCAGTTGAATCGCTATCTTTCTGCCAGTAAAAAGTATTTTACCTCCAACACGTACTCTACTCTCGTATGCTAGTCTTCTTCAGTTACATTGTATGATACCATTTTATCTGCCCTCATTCCTTCTTTCCTCGCCCCTTCTTTCCTCGTCCCTTCCTTCCTCGTCCCTTCTTTCTTCACCCTTTCTCTCGTCACTCCTTAATTCGAATGCTTCAATTGGAATTTTTAATCTGAATACTTCATTCTGAGTTTAAATCAGTCCCAGAGAAGAACACGACACCAGTGACGACCGGTAATCAACGCACAGCAAAGAACGAACCATAAATAACAAAGAAAGAACAACAAAGGACAAAGAAGAGAGGAGGTACACAAAAGAGAGGCAAAGGGAGAAAGGGAGAAAGGGAGAAAGGGAGAAGGGAGGAAGCAAGAAGAGAGAAAGGAAGAAAGAAGGGAAGGAAGAAGGAAGGACAGAGAGAAAGGGAGAAAGAACGAGATTACGGAAAAAAGAAAGGCGGAAGAAAGAAAGCAACTCCGGAGATTGAAAGAAAAGCAAGCGTATGTTGTATGGAGCGATGTCAATTATTCTATCATGTCAGTATGTTCGTACGTCGGTGGGCCAACGCATCCACTTGTGCGATGAACCGGTACACGCTATGGGAATCTGTGGAGGAGCGTGCGTGGAACCGAGCTCATATGTCGACTGTATCTATAGAACTGTAGGGCCAAGAGAACTGCCATTGTGGCTGCCCATGCAACGACGTAAGGAAGCAACCCTCAACTAAAGCAAAGGGAGTGGGGGCGGGCAAGTGGGAGTGAGGGTGGGCAAATGGGAGTGGAGGAGTGGAGGCACTCACGCAGTAGGAAAAAAGAGAGCTCAATCGATAGAGAACCCGAGCTCCCTCCTCATCCTTTCCTGTCTGTTTCTTCTCTGCAAAATCAGCAAGGCCTCCTGAGCCTCCGCCCTCCTCCTCCACTCCTCTTCCTCCCTTTGCAGTCTTGTCTTCCCGCATTCCAAGATGAAACGGAGCACAGGGAGAAGGAGAGCTCTCAAGTCGGACAGCGAAGTGGAGTAACAAAGGGAAGAGGGGGCCGAGAGGAAGGAGAGAGAGGAGGAAGGTCAGAAGAGGAGGAAGAAGAGAGGGCAGTGCATGAAGAAGAGGGGGAAGGAGAAGAAGAAGAGGGGGAAGAGGAAGAAGAAGAGGGGAAGAGGAAGAGGGACTGGCGAAGAGAGAGGGCAAGTGGACGTAAAACTTTCGTTTCGAAAAGAAGAAGAAAGCAAAGGAGAAGTCGGGAGAAATTACGCAGATAAGGAAGGGGAAGGAGGAGGAGGAAAGGGCGGAGGTGGACGAAGAGTGAGGGAAGGCAAGGAGTGTGCATCGTTGTTTCCAAAGATGACTCTGGTGAACCCATCAGATAAGATGGACATGTGGCAAACACCGTTGACCACACTTCGCATTTTAGCCTCTCGTCTTCCCACCCCTCTTCCCTCCTCCTTCCCCTCTTGGGCTCCCTCTCTCTCTCCCTCTCTCTCCCCCTCTCCCTCCGACTTCGACTTCCACTCCTATCCCCACTCCTCTTCCCCCTCTCCTTTCTCTCTCGCTGGTCCATTCTTTTTCTCTTTCCCATCCACATATCGCACCCCCCCTCCCTCCCACATCCTCCTCCTCTCTTCCTCCCTCCTTCTGCTATTCAGTCTCTCTTCTATATCCCTCCTCCTCTCCTGCTCCTTTCCTCCTCCCTCTCCTCCTCTTTCAGTTTATTGATCCTAACACGCAAGTCCGACTCTCTCTCAGTGATCTCCCTTTCCCTCCCTCTCCCTCTCCATCCCGCCCCATCCCTCCTCTCTCTCTCTCCCTACCCTCTGCGCCTGGTTCCCCTCCCTTTCCCTATCACTCTTGTGTGAGGTGTGAGGGAGAGGGAAGGGGAGAAAGGGTGGGTGAGAGGGAGAGGGAAGGGGCGGGATGGAGAAGGAGAGGAGGAAAAGGAGGAAGAAACAGAAGAAAACGAAGAGGAGAAGGAGGAGTGAGATGAAGGAAGGGAGAGAGAGAGAGAGGAAGGAAGGGAGGAGAGAGAGAATGTAAGGTTCTGAACGTCCCTCTCCCTCTCCCTCGCCCCCTCCCCTTTGCCTTCTCTCGTGTCTACCCCTTCCCTCCTTTCCCTCTCCTCCTCGCCCTCCTCCTCCCCCTCCTGGGCCATCTTCTTGTGCATAGACTCTAAGACCTCCAGCACCAAGGACTTAGAATGGCGGTCAATGCAAACACTCATGTTCACTTCATGAATGACGTCGCACTCTCCCGCCTCACCCTCCTTCCCTCTCTTTCTCTCTCCGTCCCCGCCTCTGTCTCCTCCCCCTCCCCCCATCCACTCCTCGATGAAAAACAAATCCTCCTCTATACTTTCGGACGATGAGTCCAGGTTGTCTCCTCTCCCATCCTCCCTCTCCCCCTCTCTTTCCCTCTCCCTCCCTCGTTGCCTTTCCATCTCTCTCTCCTCTCCCTTTCCCTTTCCTTTTCCTTTTCGATTTCTCTCGCTCTCTCTTCTTCGTAAAACATCGACGCTAGACACGAACTAGCGGAGTTCGTACGTAAAGGTCTGTCTCCGCCCCCTCTCCCCTCCCTCTTTTCCTCCCTCTCCCCATCAGCCAACCTTCTCGTCTCCCTCTCTTCTCTCTCGAGCTCGTATGCCAGCCTATATATCTTTCTGAATAGAAGAGAGAACTCCTCTGCTTACTTCTTTTTCGAACAAGATCTTTTGCTCTCTCTGCCTCCTACCTTCTTCAATGATTCTGGCGTACGCCAAGATGAGTGAAGATGACACCTGCGATCGAACGATAGAGAAGAAAAAGGGAGGAAGGGGAGGGGAGGGGACGGGGAAAGGGGGGGGAAAGGGAGATGACAGAGAATGGAGGAGGGAGAGGGAGGAGGAGACAACGGATAGGAAGGCGAGGAGAGGGAAGGGGAGAGGGGGGTGAAGATAAAGGAAGAGACAGAGGAGTTAGAAGAGAGATAAAATACTCTTCAGTGTAGTGCATATTTGTGCGTTGTGGTTGTTGATGTTGAGCAGGTCAACGCAAAGAGAGCAAAGCAGTGGGAACAGTGAAAAGACCAGGGAGTACTCAGCCGAAGGGGAAGAGGGGAAGAGGAAGGGGAAGGAAGGGGAAGGGGAAGGGGAAGGAAAACTGTAGAGAACAAAGAGAGGGATAGACAGAGACCGGGTCCTTCCCCTGCCACACCCCCTCTTCTCTTCTCTTTCCTTCTCCCTCTCCTTCCTCTCCCTCTCTTTTCCAACATTCCCACCTCCTCCTCCCTTACCTCTCTCTCTCCCTTTCTCTCCCCTCCCTGCTACCCAGCTGATAAACCACGAACACTGAGTCCTCCATGAGGGTGAAGGGAAAGAAGAGAGGAGCAGAGGAGGGAGCAGAGGAGGGCAGAGGAGGGGTAAGGAAGAAGGGATGGAGAAGAGGGCGTATATCGAGAAGAGGGAGCATAGGAGGAGAAGGGAGAAGGAGAGACGGCGGAGGAGAGGAGGAGGAGAGGAGGAGAAGGAGGAGGAGGGAGAAGAAAACGAAAGTGAAGAGGGCGAGGGGGAGTTCAATGTTAGGAGAAGGACGTGATTGGGAGTGGGAATCGGAGAGGAGGTTAGGGTGAGGGTGGGTGAGGAACGTCGAAGATGAGACTATGGAGATATTTTCAATTGCAACAACGACCTCTGCCAGGGGAAGAGGAGAGGAGTTAGAGGCGGTCGATAAGGAAGAAGAGGGGGAGGAGGACGAGGAGGAGGAGAACGAGGAGGGAGAAGAAGAGGGGAGGTGGAAGAGGATGTGTTTGTACCGATCGATAGAGGACATGGGAAGGGAAGGAGACTGATTGTGCTCATTCATACTTCCTGGCTGTGCGTTTGCGTATGAGAAGTGTTGAGAATGAAATTGGGAGGGAACTTGTTTGTTGTGGAAATGTGAACGATCAGAATTCAAGACAAGGGAGGCTGTGAGAAGAAACAACGGGTCTCCAAGAGGTGAGAGAGAGGGGAAGAGGAGGGGGAGAGGAGGGGGAAGAGGAGGAGGGGGAGAGGAGGGGGAGAGGAGGGAAGAGGAACGGGGAGACAGAGGAGGAGCAAGAGGGTGAGAGGGGGCATGTGGGTGTGCAACATGGAGAGAATGATGCGGTGAATATCGGAAGAGGAGAAGAGAGGAGGGAACGGAGGGGCAGTGGGAGAGACAAGAACAGTAACGGATCAATCAAGCTAACTCCGCTGAACGTACGCACGTCGATCTCTCCCTCACTCACTCCCTCCCTCCTCTCTTCCTCTCTCTTCTCTTTCCCCTTCGTCCCTCCCCCGCCCCCTCTCCCTCCCCCTCTCCCTCTCCCTCCCCCTCCCTACTCTTTGTATTCGTAATACACACATAGCGTGTTCAATCCCCTTCTCCCGCAACCTCCTCCTAGTCCTCCTCCTCCTCTTCCTCTTCCTCTTTCCTCTTCCCTTTTCTCCGGATAGGTGTGTTGCATTTTGAAGAGGACTCCACATGTGACTAGCAACTGAACACACTGAAGGAAATATGAATGATTTCTGAGAAGAGGAAAAGAACGGAGGAGGGGTAGAGAGAGGGAAAAAAGAAGACAAAGGAAGGGTGGAGGGATAGGGAGAGGGAGAGGGAGAGAGAGGGAGAGGGAGAGAGAGAGAGAGGGAGAGGGAGAGAGAGAGGGAGAGAGAGGGAGAGGGAGAGAGAGGAGGGAGAGGGAGAGGGAGAGGGAGAGGGAGAGAGATGAGGGGGAGGAAAGGAGAAGAAGACAAAACAGAGGAGAGAGAAGGGAGGAGAGAGAGAGGGAAGGGGGAGAGGAAGGAGAAAGAGACACTTGGGAAATGAAGGAGGGGCAAAACAAGAATTCCACTCGGAGTAAATATCTGAGGGTGAATAAATATCAGAGGATGGATAAACTTCAGAATATGAGGCAACGAGTCTTCTGAAGAGCAACTATCTGATGGTGAATAAATATCTGAGCACGGAGAAATATCTGATGAAGAAAAAAGTCTGTAGGGTAGATGAGAGAGTTTGAAACGGAGAGAGAAGGTATTAACATCCTTTCCTCCCTCCTCCTCCTCCTTACCGCCCTCTCGTCCCCATCCTCTCCCTCTTCTTCCATGTTGTCCTCTCTTTGTGACCCCTAACCATCTATTTCTCTCTCTCTCCCTCCCTCCTCTCTCGCTCCCTTCTCTCTACCTCCCTTCTCTCTCTCCCTCCTGGGACTCAAATAGTACTCTCAACACTCCTCCTCTGTCATGCGCATCGTATCCATAAATATCTCTTTCCCTCGAACTGGAACTAGTGTCTCTTTCCCCTACTCTCACTCTGTACCTTCCCCACCTCTTCCTCCTCCTACTCTTCCTCCCCCTTCTCCACCCCCTCCTCCTACCCTGAGATGTTCTACGCTATAAACCCAATTATCCTCATCAAAGTCCAACACGAAACCCTTCAAATTGAGAACACTGTGATCGGGGATTTCCACTGGTCCTCCGTTGAGAGGGTATCTCTCAATTTGAATGGTTCCTTGGTGTTTGGTCTGACTGTTAGCTCGACTAGATGTACACTGGAAGGTGCGATCAGAAAGCACTGGCATATAACCCTACGCACTCACTCTCATCGCCTCCCCCACCACGAGTTGTCTCTCCCTTTCCCCTTCTCCTCTCCCCACGATCCTTCCCCCCTCCTCCCCCCCTCTCCCTCGTCCGTGCTCAACCTCCCTCTCCTACCCTCTTCTAGTTTATACCTTCTTCCCCTCTCTTGCTCTTCTCTCATCGCACAGTACTTATAGATCAAAACGCATTGAAGAAGAGGAGAGCATGGCGACACAAACACACTGCCCCATCCCCCTGCTCCTCTCTGCCTTCCTTCTGCCCCTTCCTTCCCTTCCTTCCCTTCCTTCTCTTCCTTCTTCTCTTTCTCTGTCATACACGCACTCCTCCTCCCTCCCCCACTCACCCATCCTCCCATTTGAGCTGAGTGAAAAGCCACGAGTCAAGACTTCTGTCAGTGGACCAGCTCTTTTTTACCTTCAAGTACTTGAATGAATACACATGGAAGCGTCAAGAGCACAGGAAGAAGAAGAGGGAGAGGAAGAAGGGAGAGGAAGAGTAAGAGGGATAGGAGGGAGGAGGAGCAGAGGTAGGGAACGAGGAGTGATGATTTGGTTGGCTCCATTTCCCTCTTTCTCTTTCCCCCTCCTTCACATACCCTCCAACCTCCTCCCTTCTGCCACCTCCCACTCTCTTGATCTCTTTTCTTTGTGCTTCCCCCTGCGGTTGCTTCTACCAATACGTAATACTCAACCTCAACAACCCTTTGCTCTGCCCTCAGAGATACAAGACACCTCCCATCCGTACTGCGTAGAGTATATACGTCCTTATCCACTAGGGAAGGATTAAGACCAAACTCACCTTCTCCGTCTCCTTGCCTCCTCCGTTCCCGCCTTCTCTCTCGATCACTCTCTCCCTATCTGTCCCACCCTGTCTTTCTTCGCGTATGTCGTTGTGTGAGTCTTCCCCCCACCCTTTCTCTCTTCTCTTCTCCTCTCCTTTCCCCTCTTCAACACTCCCACATCGAATCAAATATAAAGCACTTCCTCCTCGGACATGCCCACATCATCTTCCGCCACCCCCACCGCCTTCATTATTTCTCTCAATCTATATCTGCCCATCTCCATCTCGGGACTCCGAGGCCAGAAACTCACGAGCTCTGTAGATGACTAGGAGAAGATGCACAGAAGTAAGAATAAAAAGAGGGAGAGGAAGGAGCAGCCGAGCAGCAGCAGAGAAGACGGAGCCGAGAAGCAGAAGAGAAAGGGGCAGATAGGGGAGGAAGATGGATTCACGCAAGCAAAAAGCAGAAATTCACACACGAAGCAGCGTAAATTAGCATACTAATAAATTAAATACAATTCACTCCCATGGAGAAACACTTAAAAGGATGTTTAGCAGTTTGTTGAGACATAAAGGCGTCATGCTCACCTCAAAGATGTTTTCCCGCCATAGATCTGGAACCAACACAGGAAGGATGAAGCTAACGTTCTGTGCGCAAACACATCTCGAAGCTTCTGTATAATGGTATAATTATATGTGGTTGGATTTTTTTGCAGATGTCCTTGAGTCACAATGGGGGCTTTATCATTTTGCTCACTGACATTCGAGGATTCTTTTCGTGAAGAACCTAAAATACTATTCCTTTGAGATTCAATTGCCAGCAAGGTATTGTCGTACGAATGACAGGTTTGTTGTTAGCATAAAACGAGAAAAAGCGGGGATCTCTGTGTAGCACTAGGCAGCTCTTATCATCAAACACAGCGAGTGTTTCATCGTTCTTCGAGTGAATAACTCCGAGTTAGCATAACCACGAAGCGAAATCACCTGCTCACAAACGTTTGTGTCGGGCAGGTCGGTACGTCTCTGTACGAATACATGTGAACATATATATTTAGGTGAGTGAATTTGTGTTTTGTGTGTGGGAAAACATATCCATGTGTATAAACTTCTTGTAGAGGGGTTTTTTTTCGCGTGCGAAAGTGCTCAAAAAAAAAAGCTTCAAAAATATTGTATTTTACTTTTACGATCGATTGCAGTTTAGTAATATAACATGGCTAAAATTAAAACAAAAATGAAATAGTGCAAAACAAACCAGCATGAATGTATGTGTGGAATGAGTAAGCGCTAGTTTTGTGGGGTGTTCATTGTAAACAAGAAATAAACATAAAAAGTCTCAATACAGGTATTATGAGTAAAGGGTTGGCATTGTAGGCTTTATACAATGAGCAAAGTTGCAAAGCAATACGTGGGTACCAAAGGGAAAGTATTTGCATAATTTAAAATCTATCACCATAGTTTAGCGCTATTGCGCTGATAATCGATTTGAGAAATGTCTGCTTCTTTATAAGAGCACGTTTTTTTTCAAGCAGAAGTAACGAGTGATTTCGCACTGCAGGCAATAGAATGTTGCTTGCATATTAAAACAAATTGTTTATTTGGAGTATAAAATGTTTATATATATACACATACTTCATATTTTAAAAAGGCAGCGCGAATAGGCTGAAACTTGTCGTTTGAAACAACTCACGAAGGTAGAGAATAGTCATACTATAATAATAGCAAAGCATTCATACATGACTATATATATCGTCTTTCCTCACAACTCCAGCTGCAAGAAAGAAAAAAGAAACTGAATTCCAGTCACTTCGTTGGAAAAATTCAAACTGGAATCTATATGCCCGGGGGGACAAAAGGACTTAGAGCATGCGGAAGTATCTCTTGGAGATCAATCTGGGAATGAAAGCGACGAGGTGGAAAGCGTAGAAGTAGGCAATGAGGGCGTGAACTCCAGGGCGTCCAATGATGTCGAGGATGTACTGGACAGCACCGATGTGGAAGCTTCTCAACCAAGGGTACCAAGTGTCCTTCTTGGTGAGTCTGTAGAAGAAGAGGCAGAAGAAGAAGAGGTACACGTAAATTCCGTACTTGATCTCGAACTTTTCTAGTGGGATCGTACTTGATGTGGTTGATGTCATCAAGCCAGTCGATCTTACGAGCAGGAGCAATGAACTCCTGGACCTTCTTGTTCACCTCCTCATTAGCTTGTTGGAAAAGCTTCTGGCGCAAGAAACGGTGAAAGCGCTAGCGGAAGAACGGAAAAGAGAAGCAGAAGCAGCACTTCTCAAGACAACAGCAGAGTTAGCCTTAGAAAACATTACTAGTTACTAAAGAAACAAGAATTTCCCTTCGGAGGCGTGGGAATTCCTCTCTCCATTCCACACACTTTAGATTTTTTCTACAAATATCTACGAAAGAAGTATATGAAATACACTCTATTATTGACGAGTATTAAGTTGTGTTGAGTGTTGATGCATGTGTATTGATGTTTCTTTTGCAACTGATTTCGTATGTATCTTAGAAATTTTATCCTTGGTTTATGTTTTAAGCAGATTTGTGGTAGGTTAAGAAATATGAATAATTATTGGAATCAAGTAAGCTTTACTGCCTCGGCGGTATTAGTCCACATTTTATTTTACTTCAGCAGAAATGAGTAGTGCATTCATAAACATGTACTTTTATTGTGGGATGAACTGAAGTCGAATGAATGTGATGTTCTTAGCATAGAGAAAACTAAACAATAAAAGCAAGAAAAAAAACGGCGAGGGACAGTCAAAAAGATAATGCATATTAAATATTGATATCTTCAAATAGAAAGAAACAAATAGATAAACTAGTATGACAGTGTGTATGGCGGGATGTATCACGATTGTATTTTTCAGGTGAGTTCTTGTAAGAGAATACTCTTGTATTTTCTACATGGTTTCTCTTTTTTCTTGTAGTGAGAGATTCGAGTGGAAGTGGCGGATGTATGTTGCAATCATCACCGTAACAATACGAAAGGGTTTTGAGAATACATGGGACAACGCATGCTGACTCCCATATTAAAGGCTGCAGGATTGGGGGATGGAGTGTTTATATTGTTTATAGTTGGGTTAGTTGGAATTCTGTGTTGTTTTATAGGGTATCAACTTAAAAAGCCATTGTAAGTACTAGAATATTGAGAGAAAGAATTGCGTTCTATGATGGTTTGTTTCGCATCATACTGTGAATAATATAGTTGGTCTAGCATACTCTTAACCACATGTATTTGGTATGTGTTATACATAGGATCCCATGCACTCTGTGTACTTTATTGTTTGTGATTCTTCTAATTGTTTTTGCTGCCCTTCCAAAAGGCCCTCAACAGGTAAAAACAATCAGTGTAAAGACTTGAAATAAGAGTATGTCATTATTAAATATAGCGAATGATTATCTAACATTGTGTGGAATATAAATTATTGTGAAACAGCATGTCTCTAGTGAGGATATAGACAAATATTGGTCTGTTCGAATAGGTATCTTCGTCATGTTGGGATTCGTTGGCGTGCTATCTGTGTTGATAGCTTTTCTCATGCAAGCCCTAACGACAGTAAGTTTCCTGTTATATTATGAATGTATCTAAGAAATATAGCAGTCATTTTCTTTTGTAGAATGTGTTCTCTCGAGCAACGAGTATGACTTGTCGAGTGTGAACCCCACTGACTATTTCCTTCTCTCCCTCATCTCTCATATTTGACAGGTAAAAGCAACCAAGCTCCAGTTGGATGAGAGGTACATACTTTAATAGCATTAGAGTTAATAGCACTCGAGCAGAGCCTTTGGGGATCCCATTTGGGGGTCGTGTTACATTAGAACGTTTTGCTATCCATTACTATGTATATTTATATATATTATTGATAGTAGCTGCATTAGCTGACATATATTGATAGTAGCTGTGTAGCTGTGTATCTTATTGACGCAACACATAAATGTGTGTATTTGGAATAAACTGTAGCTAGCCTTGTCACTCCTCCAACACCCTTTAAGAAGTATGTATGTTCAGGAAGAATGGGAGTTCTAATGCTACTATTACGACAAAATTGAGTCGAACCTGAAAGGTGCGTATCTTCAACTCAGTTAGAAAATATGCATGAAACATATCAGAGAGAAAAGCATACCATGTCTGCAAAAGAAATCAGTGTAGACGATAGACATATAGTGTGCGGAAGCAGAGCTAGGCTTGAGGGTGCATCAAACAGTGTATATTGAGGTGGAGGTAGAAGGTGGATGTCCTTGCATGGTATCTGTCTTAAACTAACGTTGGCGCATACAAGTACGCACATTCATGTCAGCGATGAAGAGTCAGACGACATGATATGCATGTCTACTAACACATAGAAATAGCACAGATAACATTTCAGAAAACATTTATTTACAAGTGAAATTAAAAACGCAATAATAAATAAATATACAACAAGAAAAAGGGGTGGTGAGCAGTGAACATGAATGGATGCGTATACGAAATAAAGAGGGAAATAGTGTGTAGAGGTTGCAAATAAGCAACCTAGTAGTATGCATCGGTAAATCGTTGCGCCGAGAGGGCCGATCGACAGTACTTAAATGTTGCGGATCATCTGAGCCTCCTGGTCCTTGGCGAACATCTCGAAGTACTGGTAGATGATGGTGACTGCGAGAAGGATTCCAGTTCCAGATCCAATTGAGCCGAGGAGGTCAGCAGTAATGGTGAGGAGTCCGATACACATTCCTCCGAAGGCAGCAGCGATGGGGATGTACTTCTCAAGGACAGTGACCTGGGTAGAGGGGGTATATCCCTTGATAACTCTTCCAGAGTCCTCCAGCTGACGAGCAACGTCACGGGGGAAGAGCCAGATACTTCGATCCAGGTGTTGGAGAAGATGACGCAGGTAGTGAGAACGAAGGCGACGTAGAAGACAAAGTGGAAGGGGTCGTATGCGATGGAAAGCACGGAGGTGGGAGGAGACACGTAGTAAGACAATCCTCCTGTGGGGGTGGAGAAGCCAGACTAAGGGGAGGAGACGGCAAGTATAGGGGAAAGTGTGGATGCGTGTGGGTGTGTGGGAATGCGTGTGGGTGTGTGGGAATGCGTGTGGGTGTGTGAGGATACGTGCAAAAGGGAGATAGTTAAGAGTCAGTGTGAGAGAAGAGGGACAGATCAGATGAACAGAGAATGCTGCATCGAATATGATGCGAATATAATATTGAATAACAGTCTAGCATGGTATAGTATTGTCTTGATTACAGCAAACATAATGGAAAAGGAACAATGAGAAAGTTCGGTCTGGAGAGAGGAGAGAGAGAAGGAGAGTGCGAGTGGGCTGAATGAACGAAGAACATGACTGAGCCTAGCTTACCCCGTTGTCGGACCAGACTCCGAGGAGTCCGATAATGGGGTTGTTGGGGTAAATCTTGAAGAGGAGCTGGGAGAAGAAGTAGAGGTTGGAGACAAGGGCGGTCTCAAGGATGATAGGCATGTTGGAGGTGTAGAACAACTTGATGGGGAACGCACCCACGTTACCTCTGATCCTCTCGAAGCGCACAGGGATCTCGACGCGGAAGCCCTGGAAGTAGACGACGAGTCCAAAGATCAGCACTGTCGAAATCAAGCTACTCAGGTTCGGCAGGTGAGTGCGGAAGAACGCCTCGCGCAAGGCCGAAAACTTGTTCTGTTATGAGATAGAAGGAAAGATGAAAACAGAAATAGCGGTGGGGTGGAGACAAGAAGGTAGGGGCAGGGGGAAGGGAAAGGGGAATGGGTGAAGCGCAATAGCGAAAAGAGAGAGGCGATCGAAAAGCAAGCATGCAAACGATTCAGAAAGAAGGAAAACAAAGTTAGTGGGTGGAAAAGCGAGGTGATGGGGAAGGAGAGAGGAGGAACTGGGAATAAGAGGGGAGTGGAAAAGGAAGAAGAATAGAGAGGAGAGTGAAACAAGTGGATAAATACGAAAGAGGGACGGGAAGTGGCATAAGTGGGTTGGGCAGATAGCTTACGGGTCTGACAACGAGGAGGTGGAAAAAGGCAAGAATAGATCCCTCAACCTCTCTTCCCTTTCCCAGGTGCACCGACACGGGGGAAAGAGCGTTCCATACGATAGACTCGCAGATGTTCGTCACGATGAACAAAGAGATTCCTGATATCCGAGGAGGGCAAATAGGAAATCCAAACGCAAATGGGGGAGGGGCGGATGAAAGAACCAGGGAAGACAACGTGGAGAAGAGGGTGGCGAAGGGAAAAAAAAAAGAAACGAAAATGAATGGAAGATGCGACAGGTCACCGTAAATAAGAGAATATACGGAGATGGGGGTCCATAGATATTGAGGAATGCGGAAAACAATTAGAAGTGAAAAATTAGAAAGCAAAAGGATGAAGTGAAAAGTGAGTCAAAAGGAGAAAAAAAAGAAAAAAATAATAGATAGAAAACGGAAAGCCAGAGAAAGGAACGATAGTGTACATTTGAATAAAATCAAATAGAAGTATGAGGCATGTGTATGAGCATGAAATGAGAGCAGTGGGTAACAATAATAAGCGCAGGAAGTCCGATAGAGCATGGGCTAGGAAAATGAGCAGAGCTTAGAGTGCGAAAGAAAACTAGAAAATAGCTGAGCGTAGACACTCATGTGAATTGCATCATAAAGTTAAGTTGTACTGGTCAATTTGATCATACGCCCTACCAGATCCCAGGCCGTGTCCTCTCTGGAGGAGCTCATCGAGAAGAATAACGAGGACTCCGGCAAAGAAGAGCTGGATGATGATCAAGATGGCATTTCCAGCTCCGAGTTCAGACAAGTCTCCGAACATTCCAGAAAGCACATAAGCGACAGCCTCTCCAACAGTGATGATAAGTCCAAGCAGCTTCTGAGCTCCGTGGAAGAGTCTGCGGTCCTCCTTAGAGTTTTGGTCGATAGCAATGATTCTCGATCCAAGAAGCAACTGCATCACCAATCCAGCAGTTACGATGGGAGAAATTCCAAGCTCCATCAAGGTTCCTCTGTTTGATCCAAGGATCACTCTCATGTAGTAGAAGGGGTCAGTGGGGTCGTGGTGCTTCGCTCCGTACAGAGGAATCTGACAGCAGACCAAGAAGATCAACAGAGTGATCATGGTCCAAGTAGCTCTGTCCTTAAATGATAACCTGGAGGTAGGGTTTTGCACCTCAGGTAGCAGATTGAGGACAGGCTTCAAGGTACGGAGAAGCGTCATCTTAATAGGTCACGTAATATAAAGTGAAAATTTGAGATGCGATTAGTAAACGAAAAAAAAAGGCAAGGTGTAAATAGAACAAAAAAAATCATACAAAAAGGAAATCAGTAAAAAAAAAATTGAATACATCGAAAATTGGATAAGAGAAGTAGTCGAAAACGTTCATATAGATATGATACACTTTGTACGCATGGATAAAAATATTTGTTGGTGTGTGGTAAATGTGAAGTCATCATAGAAAATTCTGCAAAAAAAAACGGAAGTTAACCCGTGTAGACACTTCATCCATGTACAATTTGAAGATATTTTTTAGAACAAAGAAGAACGAAGAATGGAAACTAACAATTTGTGAAAGTTCTGTTTAAAAATTGTTTTAGATGTAACTGCGAGCAAATACATTGATTAGGTATACTTCAGTGTCTATCTATTAAAAAGACTTGTGATCTTATCATTTTTTATTGCGAACACAATGTTTACTCTATATTTCAGGAATAACAATAATGAATAGATTTAGGAACGTATATTCCTTTCTTTGATAATTGAATTATTCAAATTAGAACAGGTATTTCTCGAAAATGTTCAGTCTGTTCTAGGGAAATTACAGATAATGTCAAACTCCATCTTAGAAAAAAAAATCGAGTCATATTTCCATTGTAGATAGTAAAATAACATATTCGTCAATAAAGAATATTAAAAGAGGTTATAAAGTGTATGACTGCGCAATATAGCATGTATATAATAATATGTTGGTAATGTATGGTGTTTGAATAATAGTAAATGGATTATGAACTGACTAAATCACTGATTCTCCTAGTTCACCTCGTCGCCTTTAAATAGAAAAAATCTTATAAGCAATCCAAATGAAATTTTCACTTCTATATTAACCAATTCTGCAGTTTATCTGTCGGTAATTTTGATAATTTAGCGTGATATATACGTTGTTTTGCAGAAATATTTTGTGGGCGTACTGTTTTGAGTATCTACAAGACAAATATGCAAGGAATATTGAGAAAAACTCAGTGTGAAGTTTCTGCCCAACCGTTTCAGCTTAACTGTTTCAGTGAATGCAATATGACCGCTTCAGACAAAATCGAAGATTCTACACCTAAAATAGCTGAAGAACGCGAATGCGAAGGTAGTGACGGTGTTGATATTGATGTCAGTCTCCAGAGTGCAGAGATGAGCAGACGATTTTGCATCGATAGTCCTCTCCCTCGTAAGGTCCCTCTCAAACTTTTCGAAACGCTAACGGTAAAAATGAGCAAGAGAGTCCTAAGAGAGTGCGCGAACAATCACCAAAAAATTAAGAGATTAATCTCTTCTAATGGATTTTCTGAAAATGCTCGGTTTATTTTTTCTCAAAGAGAGGTAAAAAACGAGCCGAATGAAATAAATTCAAATGGTGGAACGGAAGTAGAGAAAGAAGAGAAATGCGAGTTCAGCGATGCAGCATTCAACCTTCCCGGCTTGTTTCTTTCTTGTGAGAAAGTGTCATCAACTGGAACTCCTGATCTATTTCCACTGGAGTCTCCCTCAGAGAGTAGTTTGAACACAACTGTTTCCTGCACCCCTTCTTGTTCTAACTCTCCTTTGGACCCCTTCTCCCTCTCTCCGCCGCCCTCCGACTCGTCCCCACAGATGCGCCCTAGTTCTCTTTCCTTGTCCTCTCAGGCGAGTACCTTTCCCCTCCCTGTGCGTGTTCTGGTGTCTGAGTCTGTCCCGCCCTCCCCTCTCCTCAAGTTTTCGGTTCAATTTGACCGTTGTGCTGCAGCCCCCTTTGTCTCTGTCTCCTCCCCTTCCTCCCCTGTTTCTACCTTCCCGTCCCTCCGTGACTCCTCCTTCGTTGAACTTAGTCTAGAGGGTGATTCTGATTGGTCCGACGCAGAGGAAGAGAGGGGGGGTGGGAGCAGAGGTGTAGATTCGATGTAGCAGAAGATGAAAAAAGGAACGAAGCGTGGGCAGAAGGGGCCGAGGAGTGGGCCGATGGAGCCGAGGAGTGGGTGGAAGGAGCCGAGGAGTGGGCCGAAGAAACCGAGGAGTGGGCGGAAGGAGCTGAGGAGTGGACGGAATGGGAAGATGAAGGTGGTGAAGGGCCCAAGGGGGTGGTGGGAGAGCGGGGCGAGCAAGGGAAGATGGTTAATGACCGAGTAGGGGAAGAAGGAAGGAAAGAGAAGGACGAGGATAAGGGCATGGGGAGGGAGGAGGAGGAGAGAACGATGGTTGTGGGTGTAGAAGTAAATGAGCACTGGCGAGAAGTGGAGGGAGGGGACAAGGAAGAAGAGGTGGTCGGGGATGAGGCAGAAGACAAGGCGTGTGAGGTGAGAAAAAGAAGAGAGAGAGGGGGAGTAGCGAAGGGGGTAGGAAGGATGGGAGGGAAGGTGGGGAGAGGAAATATGAGTGATCTTAGTCAAGACTCAGACGAACTGATGATCCAGAGGATCAAGCAGAGAGTGGGGAAGAGGTGGGGAGTGGGGAAGGGAGGTGAGATCGTTTCTTTTTACGTTGTGGGAGAAGAGAACGAGGGGATGGATGTGATAGGTGAGGATGAAAATGAAAGCAGGGGCAGGGAGAACCAAACAAGGGACAGAAGGAGCGGGGAGGAGGAGATAGGGGAGGTGAGTGAGTGGATGGTCGAGGAAGAGAACTGCGCAGGGGAGGATGAGGAGGGCTTGCGTGGGTTGGGAAGAGAGGAGGCGATATCGGCATGTAGAAACAGAGACGTCGATGAGAACCTTCATAGCAGTCAAGTAGAAGATCAGGAAGCAGAAGATATGGAGATTCAAGAGGAGGGTTGGGGTGCAAGCTATGAGAACGATGACGATGAAAGCGAGGGAGCGGAGAAGGCGAGAGCGTGGGCGCAGGGGCAGACGAGAGAGGGAGAGGGGATGATGGAAGTGGGAGAAAGGGAGGGAGAGAGGGCGAGGGTGAGAGCGGCATCTGCTGGTGACGAGAGAAGTGTTCATCCATCCTCAGGCCTCCAACACTCGCTTACCTCCCCTCCCCACCCCCTCCAATATTTCTACGATCGCCATCTCTCCTCCAACTACTCTCACTTCCCTCCCTCCTCCCCATCGCTCCCTCCTCTTGCTACAATCCCTCCTCTGCTAATCGTTACCCCTCCTCCTCTAACGCCTTCTCCTCCCCTTCCCTTCATAGCCCTTCCCCACACTCTGCCTGCAGTGGGATGCTCGTTTCGGATAGAGGCACAATTGCACATTCTTCCTCTTCTTTCCCATCTTCTTCGCCCTCTTTGATCTCTCCTTCCCCTTTTTTCATCTCCTCTTCTCCTTCCTTTGCCTCCCCTTCCCCCTCCCGTACCCCCTCTCCCTCTCTCTCCTCTTATTACTCGTCCCGTGCCTCCTTCCCCAATCCTTACTCCTATTCTCCCTCCTCCTGCCTCTCCTCCTCCTACCCCTCCTCCCACCCCTCCTCCTACTCCCGACTCTCTCCCAACCTCATGGGTTACTCCAATTCGTATAAATCCGCCTAGTCGGCCTCCCCTATGCTGCTCCTCCACCCTTGCATATATCTTTCGTTGTCTTTCTTTGTTTTTGCTAAACACTCAAATACTGCTGCCCTTCTACTCGTGTTTCTTTTATTACTGGAACTAGTTGTGCGTCGCCTTGCATTGTGCAAGCATCATCTTCGTACGTATCTTTTGTCTCGTATCATTTGTTTATTTGCTGATCATTGTTTTAAATGTTAAACACATGTTTGATCTCAATTTTCTATCTTCTGTTTCCTGCTTTCTATTTTCTCTTTTTTAATTATATTTCTCTTCTCTGCTTCTCTCTTCTATTTCTGATTTACATTCCTCGTTATCTATCTCTTGGCTTCATGTTTATTTTTCATTTGTGAAGGTTCCTTGTTCGTTTTCCTTAATTTGTTTTACGTGTACATCCACGTGCAATGTTTATTTGTTTCTTTGCACTGTGATTGAATGGTTCATCGAATATAATTTCTTCGATGTTTGCTTCTTGAATGCGTGTAATTCCCAATTTGATTATCTATCTCCTCTGATTTTATTTTCCTTTCCTTTGTTCTCTTCATATTTTTCCTTTACTCGTCTTTAATTTTTGATGTGCGTCCTGACCCTCCACATCCCTTTGTCAGCCATCAGTCACACGTAGGAGAGTCAGTGTCTCACATATTCCCATTCCCATGCTCCTTTTATATCATTCCTAACATTGTTGTTTGTTTGGCATTGAGTCGAATCTCAGTTTGCCCCCCTATTGTTAACGGATAGTGATGTGTTTGTTTTTATTATTCCTTTTAAAGTCTGTTCTCTCCCCTATTTTTCCTTTTGGATTTCTCCATGATATTATATACATATGTGTATAATCGTGTTATCTTTTGAATTGCGTGTGTGTGCTCACTCGTGCGTCAATTTCTTATTTCTGGCTCCATTTCAAAAGTATATATATTGATGTTTGTCTGTTATCTTATACCTATCTCTCCCTACATCTCACTTTATCTTGTCTCTGTTTTGTTTTCTTTTGTTTGATTATTAAATCATCACATGAGATTGTTTGCTGTTATTTGTATTTTCTTAATGCATTATATAATGTGTGTCTACACTACACTGATTGTAATCCGATTTGTTTGTCATATGAGTTATTTCCTGTGATCAAACCTTACTTCGTTCCACCTCCACCGTAGTTTATTTTATTTCTTGCATGTTGTTCTGTCATTTTAGTATTTTTACCCGACGTAACTTACTGGCGCTGAGGTGCGTAAGTCTGTAATGAATACAAATATGTACTATCTATGTGTCTGTATTTCGCGTCTCAGTCTCAACCTACGTGTTGATTTCCTGACATGATTATTAACTTGTTTATTTTATTGTTTATTTTCGGGCATGTGTCTGCATGAATGTTATCTGAATGGATGGCATTGGATGTACATGTCTCTCTCACTCATAACCTGTCTGCACGTGTAAGTGACGATGTGCTGTCGTAAGAATAGCTTCCCCAATCGTGTCTTTCAATACATCCTGTTTATTGGCTTTGCTGGTGCGTCTTCGCGCCCAGTGACTCGGATATCTTTTTGACTAGTAAAAAAAAGCTTATTCATTGTATGCAATGCGTCAAACAACGTAAAACACGATAAACTGTCGTGATCAAGTGGAGAGTCATGAGAAACACGTGAGATAGTATCTGGGCGCAAGTGCATAATTCAACAAATATGTATATACTGTAACTGTAGCATAGGATAGAATAGAATACAGAAGGCATTTAAGATCGGAGGGAAACCCTTGAATAACAAGCTAGGAGTGAGAGAGAGGATCCCAGTCGCACTTCGTTTGGGTTTGAATCAAGCAAGTTTGAAATGGAACGCTCAGATGGTCTTCTTGATACAGAGTCTATCGAGGACATCCTCTGACTGAGAGTCGAGGAAGTCGTGGCAGAGGGAGAGGGTGGTAGAGTTAGAGGATGTTTGTTCAGTGTGGGTTGACAACAGAGCGTATCCGAAGTTATCGAGGAGTCTCTTGAGCACAAACTCGGGCTGGGGCTCGAGGACATCGTGGGTGTGTCCCTCGATGCTTCCAGCTGCTCCGTTGACGATGTAGGACGTTCCCTTGGGGTTGGTGTAGATAGAGAGAGGGACCTCCGCAGAGAATGAGGAGGCGGATTCAGAGTCAGAGCTAGAGGAGGAAGAAGAAGCAACGGAAGAGGTCAGAGGGTTGACAAGAGAAACGGATGCGTAGTCGAAGGTTCCGTTGTACACAGGAGGCAGTCTCTCGTATGCGTGTATGTGTCCGCAAACGTAGAGGTCTACACCGAACTCATTAAAGATCGGCTCAAACGAAGCCCTAGTCCTGTTCGACTGTCCGTGGGGGTAGTCAGGGAAGAGAGAGGTGTAGAGGGGTCTGTGCCCCATGACCACGATCCAAGGCCTCACTTCTCTCTCCTCCTTCCTGTTCGCCCTCTCCAAGTCCCTCCTCAACCATCCCAACTGGTCACCGAATCCTCCGGCAACAACAGCAGGGTCAATTGGAGCAACAGGGGCAAGGGGGTAGTCACTCTCGGTGTTCACGATCACAAAGTGCACGTTTCCGTAGTTGAAAGAGTACCACAAGTTCTCTGCTCCTCCGCTCTCTCTCCAAGGCATCGTCCAGCGGTTTCTGGAGGAGTGGGAGAACGAAAGGGGGAGAAGGAGGGAGTGAGTTGGCAAGGGAAAGGAATAAGGAAAGAGGGATGGGGTGGGGGGGGTGGTCATATTCGACAGACGCAAAAGAGACCGTAGAAAAGAATGAAGTGGATGGGGGGGGGGAAGAGGAAGAAGGAGAGGGGGGGTAGGATATCGAGAAAAAAGGATAGCAGAGAAAGTAAGAAAGATGGTGACAGACAAGAAAGAGCACAGTCAACGAAAGAAACAAGTAGGAAGAATGATGTGGGAGCAGATGTGCACATGGGGAAAGAGTAAATGAAAAAAGGAGGCACCTGTAAGCGGTGAAGTTCTGGTGTCGAGGGGACAATCCTTGTCCCCGAAGATATGGCACGTGATGTCGTGGTTTCCAGCGGCAACCATGTAGAAAGAAGAAGCAGCCACGTCCTCAATCATCTCAAAGAACTGGTTGTTGATAGGCTCGTAGAGGGGGTTCAGTCCCACCTTGTCCCTGTCGTCACTGTAAGCAATGTCTCCAGCGTGGAAAATCATGTTTGCCTTTCCGTATTTGATGTGCTTGTCCAGGCTGGCAAGAGTGCGTGGCGCAGTTGGCAACACCCATGTCTCCCATAACGAGGGACATAAAGTCGGACCCGGGCTTCACGTGAGAACGGAAGGGGAACTCCTTGCTGAATCCATACTTCTCATCTCCAGCAACGTAGTAGTAATTAGTGTTGTACCTCAATCCATTCACAGAACAGCTGTGGTAAGTCTGGTTTTGATACGAACGGGTGAAGCAGTTGTTTGAGCGGGAAACGAGGTTGTACTCCCCGGATTTGTGTCCCACCTTCATCACGGGAGAATAGTCAGAGACTGTGACATTGGTCATCCAAGTCACGCTCACTCCGTCAGAGCCTTTTCCGGCCAACGCAATGTGAATTTGTTGAGGAGCTATCGCCTGTATGTCATTCGCATATGCGTATGCGACCAACAGGACGAAAACCGTAGAAATAAGGAATAATGATTGCATTTCTCACTGTTTTCAAAGTTCTATATTGACTTTTTTAAAGCTTGGCAGATAGATATTTATGCGATATTTTTTGCTCTGCTCCAATGACTGCGAAAGTTGTTATTTACTAAGTATTCAATATTTTTAAATGTGATTTAATATTACATTAAGATGCATGGTTGAACTTACAATGTATTTTGGGTAAATTTTAACGTGCTTTTGTTGAATTCATTGGTTGATTTCTTGATTTGTCATTTGCATCGCACTTCAAGTTGAGTCGGCGTCGAATGGTAAGGAAGAGCAAGAAAGACGAAGACATAAACAAAAGTGCAGATGATGGAAATGTGGATTGTATTTCTCGCCGAACCAGGTCGAGCATGAGAAAGTGTGTTCCAGATGAATCTACTTCAGCCTGTTTCTGTAGATGAAGTAACGCAGCATAGCTCCAAAAGGGCAAAATCTCAGAAGGTAGCTACTAATCATCAAAACGCTTCTTCTGTTGGGAAGAGAAAGTATGCAGTAAGTGCGAGAGAGAATATAGTCCCAATCTCAAGAATTATGCAAGTACGTAGGAAGTCTGATTCCTCCGCTGGGGACTCAGTTTAAGATGTCCGTAGTGAACTTTTTGATAACTTCTTCCTTGGACAGTGCATACACATTCTCCTTCAACAAGATGAGTGGAATACTGGAGATGGCGAATGCAGTTGTGTTGTTCATCAATGTGGATGGATCGGACTACAGCAATGTATTCATTCACGACAATATTCGAGACTGTTTCTTCGTGCAGTGGTTCGCCCAGGCTAGGCAGACGATGAGCTCTCCTGCAGTGCAGAAGATTATCAACGGAGGGAAGTACCCCTTCACCGACACCATTGACTTCAAACACCTTCCTATAACATGGGTTCCTGAGTATATTGCGACTCCTTTGAGTCACGTGAACTTGCAAGGAGGTGGGTTGAAGAAGGAGGAGGTAGGTGGATTGTCCGGGGATACTTGTTCCTTTTCCTCTGCGAGTAATTCTTTTCCTAAACAGCATGCCTCCTCTCCAAGAGTGTTTCGTAGGAGAGAAGGCGCTGCTCAAGGAGGAGGTGAAGACGGAGGGGGCAGTCGGAACGAAGGTGGTGGCAAAGGAGGAGGCAAAGGGGGAGGTAAAGGGTGAGGCGAGGACAGAAAGGGTGATGAGAAAGAAATGTGCAAAGTGGAGGAAGCAGGAGTAGATGCGCATGAGGAGAAAGGGACGAATAGCGTACAAGAGGAGGGAAGAGGGGATAATATGTGTGTGAAAGCAGAAATAGAGGGGGAAGGGGAAAAGGGAAAGGAGCGAACCGAAGAGGTCAAAGAAGAGGGTAGAGTCAGTAGAACAAGAAGAGGACGAAGTGTCGGAGTGGAAGTAATAGAGAGTGTGAATAATCACCCGGTCAAAGAGGAAAGGCTGAATGAGGAAGAGACGGGGGATGGAGGAGCACGCACCAATGGAAGTACGAAGGTGTGGGAAGTGAAAGTAGAAGTTGTGAAAGAGGAGGCGGAAGGAGGATAGTGTGAAATTAGAGCGTCTACAAGAGGAGGGAAGAGGGACCCAGGCTCAAGGAGTGAAGGCAGAGGAAGGGGGGTGGGAGCGGGTGAAGGTGGAGGGGGGGGTGGGAGATGGTGTCGATCACTCTACTTCAGAAGACCTTCTAGGCGGTTACTCCTGTTTCACCAGCGATGATTGGAGGTCAGGAAAGGAGAGGCAGCAGTCGCTCCCCCACCAAACCCCTACAAATATTCTCCTATTCTGCAAGTTGTTGGGAGAACCATATCTTTACTGTGGGCAGCTCGATGTGATTGCCTTTTCCTCTCGCCAGACCCCATTCCCTTCCTTTTTGCCCTTAGGGACTATCGCTCTCTCAAACTCAGCCAGCACTTCAACGACATCATTCTCTCTTCCAAGATATAGCCTTAATGGGCTGGTAAGGCTCCTGTGTTGGTAAATGTCTCTCTTTCGCTCGTAAGGTCTCTTTCTTTCGCATGCTTTTGTGTAATGTGCGGAACGAAGCGAAAAGAATGTTCTATAATAATAAAAAATGCACACTATTGACAAAACTTGATTGGTAAGCATGTGTGTTTGTTTGTTCGTGTTCTGTGTGAGAAATTGAAGTGGATAATAAGTCCAAGAAATATACATTTATTACAGCGGATATGGGTTGAGCATATGAAATAAAGAGCAAAGATAACTGTTAAAGGAACAAGCAGGGGTGGCAATACATTTCACAATCATCAGTCAAGTGAGAAGCGGAAGGAGGGCATATGAAGCCGAGCATAGGGCTAGGTTATACGCACTCAGCTCCGCGTTTTCTTCGAAACCCGATTGGTACTGTGTATATTCAGTGCATGAGCATCCTTCAAGGTGGAAATATGTACAATAAATAAAAAAAAAAAAGGAGACGTCACATATAGAGAGAAATAAACGACGATGCACACACTAAACAACACGCACCGTCAGCATATCAGGAGATAGAGAAGCATGAAAAGTGTGTTGTGCACATTCCATCTCACAACGTGCGCGCTAGTGAATGTTGTATTCCATCGTATCTGTGCATTCGTGGGAGGAAGGAAAAGATGAAAAAGGAAACGCAGAAGAGGAAAAGCGCAGGGGAAATCACACGAGGGCGCAACGAGTGGGCTGATGTGTGGGCTTGCTTAGAGGGAAGCCTTGGTGTTGATGTACTTGGAGAGGAGGGCGGTGGTGGACCAGTTGTATCCCTTAACGTCGTCTCCAGTCTTGGCGGAGGTGAGGGTGTTGCGCACGTTCTTGGCGAGGACCTTTCCGAGTTCGACTCCGAACTGATCGAAGGAGTTGATTCCCCAGATGAATCCCTGGACAGCAGTACGGTGCTCGTAGAGAGCGAGGAGCTGTCCGATCTCGTAGGCGGAGAGGCGGGTGAGAAGGAGGACGTTGGAAGGTCTGTTTCCGGGCATCACACGAGGAAGAAGGTCCTTCTTAGAGGCCTTAGTGTTCAGCTTCTCGAGCTCCTCGAGGGTCTGTCCCTGGGCAAGGGCATCGGGCTGGGCGAAGAAGTTGCACATGAGCTCATCGTGGTTGGTGATGGGATAGTCGGAGAGGTTGATGTCCTTCTGCGAAGCAACGGAACCAATGAAGTCGACGGGGACGACTCTTCCCTGGTGGAACAGCTGGAAGAAAGAGTGCTGTCCGTTGGTTCCAGGTTGTCCGAAGTCAACCTCTCCCGCAGAGAAGGGGAGGGTGTTTCCGCTCAGGTCGACGGTCTTTCCGTTGCTCTCCATGTCCACCTGCTGGATGTGGGAAGCGAACTCAAGCATTGCCTGAGCGTAGCAAGCAATCGCTCTGACGGGGTACTTCAGGAAGGAAGAGTTCCACACTCCAAGAAGTCCGAGGATGACAGGGAGGTTGTTTTTAAGGTCGGCGGAAAGGAAATGCTGGTCGATGGCTCTAGCTCCGTTCAAGAAGGACTCCACAACAGGGTAACCGAACTGAAGGGCGAGAGGAACCACTCCCACAGCAGAGCAGACGGAGTATCTTCCTCCGACCCAGTCCCAGAAGGGGAAGATGTTTGCCTCGTTGATTCCGAAATCCTTGACGAGGGGAACGGCAGTGGAGCAGGCGACCATGTGCTTGGGGACAGCGTCCTCTCCGAGAGAGTCCACGATCCACTTGCGGAGGGTGCGGGCGTTCAGCATCGTCTCGGCGGTGGTGAAGGTCTTGCTGATGATCACAACCAACGTCGTCTCGGGGGCCAGGCCCTCGGTAGCGCGGGCAACGTCGACGGGGTCCACGTTGGCCAAGAATCTCAGGGAACGGCCAGCGCTGGCCTGGGCAGCTCCACTGTGGGAGTCAGTGGTCAAGGCCTCGGCAACGAACTTTCCTCCCAAGAAAGAACCTCCGATTCCGATGGCCACAACGTCAGTCAAAGCCTTTCCGGTGGCTCCAACCCATTCTCCGCTGTGTGGGGAAGTAGAAGGAAGATTATTACAGGGGGAAGATCACGGAGGCAGGATGTGAATTGCACGATGCAAAACAATAAAAAAAAACACATCAAATGGTTAGAAATTTCAACAAGTAGGTATATAGATAGGGGAATGTAAAGATTGTTTGTATATTATAACAAATATGAAAGAAAACCAAAAAAAATGAAAAGCCTAGGTTGATATATCTGTCGGTGCGTTTAAAATGAAAAGCCTACCTTCTAACTTTCTCAGAAAACTCCTTGATCTTGTTGCGAACAGCGAGAACCTCGGGCACAACGTTGACTCCATCAACCTCGTACTTGTCGGTCTCGTTAGCACGGAGAGCAAGGTGCATGACAGCACGGTCCTCACTAGTGTTGATGTGCTTTCCGGAAGCCATGTCCTGAATCTTCTGCTTCAGGTCCACGGACTCTCCCAACTTTACCAGCTTCTCAATAGTCTCGGGGAGAACACGCTGGCGGGAGTAGTCCAAGTACACTCCATCAGCCTCAGAAACAAGAGCCTTGTCTCTCTCCTCGTCAGCGAGGAGGTCGCGGAGGTGGGTCTTGTTGATCACCTCGACATGGGATTCAAGATCCTTCCAGGCAGAGTTTCCAAAAGCACTCATTTTATCTGAAAGTAAGATTGTAGAAATGCATATAAATCAGTTCATAACTTGAAGTGAAATAACGTATGCGTGTGTAAAAAAGATGTTTGATGGGACGATAAGAAATGAATGAGAAATGTATCTTGTTCTTTTTTCTCTTTTTCTGCCCATCAGATTTGCCCATCTGCGTTTTGGAAATATCTTCCGTTTCTAGAACTAAAAGTCCACTCCGCCTGGATATCGAGCGTTAGAATAGGCGTCTGTGCTAGAGATTCACGTAACTGGAAGGTTGGTGTTTTTCTTTGTGTATGGTTGTTTGCATTGTAATAAACTGATATCTATACATTCGTTTACAGACGTTCCTCCATCCGGCAAAATGCTGCATACGGAAATATGAAATATGAATGGTTAATTGATTACAAAAGTTTCATTAAAAAAGCGAAGTTTATGAAGCATTATATTGAGAAATTGAAGGAAATAAATGTCATTCGAATACAATATTTATTTTATTCACATCGTATATATGTCATGTACGTGGTTTATAACACTAATTGTGTTAAAACATCAATGTACCATTAAATAATGAGCCAGTTGTTTACATAAGCACGATACATAAAATATTGAGAGCTGTATCTAGTGCAAGATGGTGCTAAGCAACTGTGTGGATATATTAGTAATTGGCATGGTATTGGCTTAACACGGTATTAGCATAAGCCTGCCCTTGATTCTTTGTTCTGTTAGACACGTCTTCTTATTCATAATTAAGAGAAACGTGTGAGGAGGAAATGTAGTTATCGCGCTCGAAGAAACATACTTGTAAATGTTCCATCACAAATACTGTAATATACGTGAGTTTTTATCTATATTTAATGTTTCTAATATGTAATGCATATTTCAATACTCCTGGATTTGTCGAATCAATAGACGAAAATGAGCCGTATCGGAATCATTCAGGGAGCGTACTTCAAGGATGTTGAGCTTAATGAAGTCCACCCTTTCGCCGTCAAGGTAAGCCTACACGGTATTCACAATACAATATGTATACCGTAGTAGTTCTTCAATTAAAATAAATGCATGCTTACCTTTGTAGGTAATGCTAGATAGTGATGAAATTTTTGTTTTCGTCGTTTGCTAGCGTGTGGCATAGAGGGTATTTCGTATCTAACGGTGTGTACAACATATTTCTTCATGTATGTGCATACGGATGGACTCTGGATGGCGGTATAGTACTGTGAGAAGAAGTGCCACCACACTGAGGAGGCCTTGAAGAAGTGTGCTGAGAGAATCGAAGGAGAGCAGGGAAAGGGAAAGCACTGCTCTGGATGGTTCGTTGACCACGTCCAGTGTGTCGACGCCTGCGCCCTCCCCCTCGTCTTCGAGCAGCTCAAGTAAATGTAACCTTAGGCTTATGGACACTCTCATGTTGAAAATGAATTTACCGGTTTTAATTCCTGTGTACGAATGCAGAAACTGAAAGATCGGCAACGTAAGAGAATCGAACAACTAAATTAAAGCAAGCTTTGGGTCATACTGTCCATCTTGTCAATCATTTTCTAAGGTTGATATGCTTAGGCACTGTCACAGTCTGTTCTAGTAGCATTTCTGTTGTTTATCATTTTCCTCGTAGTTTATCTTTTTCCCCGTTGTTTACATATAAATTGAAAATAGTGAATCTCACAAGTGGTCTAAATTCACCATCTTGAAATTTGAAATATTATGAAGTAAATAAAAACAATTTAAACATCTACGAATAGGCATGCAGTGAATTCAGCATTAGGAGAAGTTTGGCATGAGCAAAACACAAGTAAAACCATGAGAAGTTTATTGTTATGCATATGCAACGAAATAAATAACAGAGCAGACAGAAATCATGTTGATTAATTATCATAATATATACGAGGGAAGGCAAGGGTCAAGAGTGAACGTATCTACATGCGGAAGCGGATACGTGCATGTGAAAAGCATATACCTACTACAGGGAAGCTGAGTACGTAAATAAAGGTAAGGTGTGTTCACCATAAGCACTACTTGTTGTGCGGGAAAAAAAGGAAAAGGAATGAGGAAGTAGCAATGAAATAAATAAGTGCAAAGCACAAACAAGAAGAAATGGAAAACGACGGAAACGAAAGGGTTAAAAGAAGCAAGTAAAAGACGAATAAAAAGATATCGTAAATAAAGTAAAACAAAACAACAAAATCTATAAAGCCGAAGAGAAGGATTTGTAGAGAATAAGGCAATCGTCAACACATTGAAGATTGTGAAGTAAAGCGATGGAAGCAGAAAGAGAAGGAATACAATCGAGGTAAAAAATATAATTTTACAATACAGATGGAAAGACAGAGCGAAGACTCAAATTCACCAAGGGAGTATAGCACGAGGCGGAGAGAGAGAGAGAAGAGAAGAGAGAGAGAGAGAGAGAGAGAAAGAGAGAAGAGACGGGGAAAGAAGAGAAGAGAAGGGGAAAGAAGAGAAGGGGAAAGAAGAGAAGGGGGAAGAGACGAGAAGAGAAGGGGAGAGAAGAGAAGGGAAGGGAAGGTAAGAGAAGAGGAAAGAAGAGAACTGGGAAGCGTAGACCTAGAGCTTGGAAGTGCTGATCTTGGCGAGGATGGGAATGTCAGCGATGAGTTGTTTCCTCTGCTTCACCTTCTTCACGTGGGGCTGCTTTCTAAGCTCAGAGACGTGGTCAATGAGGTCCTGCAAGGTCTCTTCCTTGTCGAAGGGGGCATTCATCCTGATGACAGAATCTCCAACATTGATCGCAGCTCCAGAGGAAGAATTGTTGTTCGCAGTTTGCTTGTCCTTCTCAGTCCAGTACACTCTCTCCACCACATTCAATTCACTCAGCATCTTCAGGGCGCTGGCGATAGTTTCCTTAGAGCATGACTCAAAGAAGCAGAGCATTGAGTCGTGATAGAGGGTTGTGGCGAGCCACTGCGTTTGAACGATCAAAGCCTCCTCGGAGGAGACTCTGTTGGGCTGGAGAGAGATGAGCATGAGGACGACGGCGTAGACAGTGTCGATGAAGGGCCAGATGTACGAGCAGAGGAAGGAGAAGAGGGTCTCTCCGGTAGCCAACACTTCCACGTGCTTTCCGTCTTCAGTAACTCTCAGAATGTCGCTCTTGACCATCCTTTCCAGAGTCACCTTGTGGTCGACGATGTCATCGGGGTCGCTCGAGATCACGAACTCGTGCTTGAGGAGGGAGTGAAGGAACTCACACTCGTGGAGAGCCTCATCGACAGAAACGATCGCAGTAGAGATCCAGTCCTTGCCCTTGGATTCCTTGCCCTCGTTATTTCTAGAAGCTATAGCGTAGATGGATGCAGCCCAGAGGGACTCCAGGTAGAAGAAGTGCGCGATCTTGTTCTTGTACTGCCCCAGCACCAACATGTTACTGTATTCGGCCCTCGAGGTGATCGCGGGCTCGTAGACAAGTTCGGTGCGGCGACGAACGAGGTCTCCGAGGAGGTTGGTGGCCTTGAGGACGAGGGTGTCAACGTCTTCCATCTCGATTCCGAATACGCTTGTGTTTCCTCCTCTCCTCTTCACCTCCTTCACCAACCATATCAACTTCGAAGTGAGTTGGGAGGTGGTGATTCCTTGGCGATACTGGAGGAGGAGGGCAGCGACGAGGTGGGAAGCCATGCATTCACTGTTGAGGTTGAGCTCAAAGATGATTTCGTATGCAAGTGATCTCACACAGAACCTCCTGTGCATGGCGTTGGAGATAGGGTTGAAATTCTCAGCGTCAGCGTCGGAGGAGATGACTGTGGAGGGGGACGCAGAAATGAGGTGCTTGTTGAACTTATGGGTGAAGTCGACGAGGTTCTCCCTCAGCACAGGGCTCTCGTGAACATTGGTAGAGAAGGAAGCGACGTAGTCCTTGACCGAGATGGGCTTTCCTACTACGACGGTGGTGCACCCGAGACGGGCGGTGGCAATGCGAGAAGCGGAGGAAAGAAGGGCGGAGAGAGACTCCTTGATCTTTTTGTTGCCGGAGAGCTCGGAAGCGTAGAGCTGTCCCTCCATGATCTTTTCGTAGTTCAGGGTGAGAGGAACGATGAGCGCGTCCTTGACGAACGCACCCTGCTTCCCTTCCTCTCTGAGCTTCTGTCCCTCCAGAACGGCGTTGACTACATTGGAAAGCATGCCCATCTTGGGGTGAAGCATCTTTCCGGTCCTAGATCTGGTGCCCTCGATATAGAACTCGATGCTCTGGTTGTCGATGAGGAGGAGTTGGATGTATTTCTTGAGTATGATGGAGTAGAGTTTGTCCTTTGCGAACGATCTCCTTATGAAGAAAGCTCCGGAAGATCTGAACAGCCAACGCACCAAGAGCATTCCAAGGAAGTCTTCTCCTGCAGCGATGTAGGGGAGGGGCAACTGGAGAATCAATGTGACGTATGAGCACAAGAGGAAGTCGATGTAGCTTCTGTGGGTGGGAACGTACACCACAGGGCAGTCCCCGCACCTCCTCTTCACCTCTTCGATGTGCTTGTAGTTGATGTGGATTCCCTCGTAGAGGACCTTCCAGATCTTTCTGAACACAACTGCCAAGGGCTCCAGCACCTTCTCATTCCTCGTGCTCAGCATCTGCTCGAGGATCTCGTCGGCTCTTCCCCTAACCTGTTCCGGAACAGGGGCGGCGTTCTTCTTCTGCTTCTTGGAGGAGAGAAGGGAGATCTCCTTCTCCATCTCCCTCAGGACGTCAGGGTCCTGGAGGAGGAGTCTTTTGTACTCAACAGAGGTCTTGGAGCGAGGGAAGAGCTTGGACTGGTTGTTGAAGAGAGTACGGATCGAAGTGAGGTCGGGGAGGGCTCTGCGAAGGAGAGACTTGTTGATGTCGGAGAAGATCTCACCAGATATGTTCATGTGCGAAGGGAAGGCGGAGTCAACGGGAAGAAGCTTCGACTTGAACGCGTAGTTAGAGAGTCCGTAGAAGAAGAGCTCGGAGTACCTCTTCCAGTCGAGGATGGTGAGGTCTAGATTGAAGATCTCCTTCTCTTCTCCGTTCAGCAGCTGGAAGAGGGTCCTGGTGTTTTTGTTGTCAAAGAACCAGACATTCTCCACGAAGTGCTTGAAGGCTTCGATCAGCACCCTCACCTGCCAGAGTAAGCGGTTGAACTGCATAGCCTTCTGTTTGTAGCCTGGCGCACCAACGAGAGCCAAGGTGTTGAGGAGAGTGGAGGGGAGGGAGTAGGTGAGGAGGAAGCGGAGCTGGTAGAGCTGGGGAGAGTCTATAAAAGAGAAAGAGGGTGAAGATACCCTTCTCTTAGGAGGGTGCCTCTGGAAGAAGTCCGCGACGTTCTCGCAGGGATACTTCCAGTACATAGGATTCTCAGCAGAGGAGGACGAATGGCATACAAAGTACCTGTCCTGGTCCATGATAACTGGCACGGCGCACAGACAAGTGTTCACCACGTAATCCACGGGAATCAGATCCCCGATGTTCTCGTAACTTCCAGGAAGGAATTTGATCACTCCCATTCCTGAAAGGAAGGAAGAGGGAGACGAGAAGAGGGGAAGAAGAGGGGAAGAAGAGGGGAAGAAGAGTGGAAGAAGAGAAGGAAAAGAATAAGAAATCAGAAGACATTGAGGTGGGAGGGGAGAGAGAGAAAGGGTAAAGGAAGAAGAAGAAGAAGGGAAAGAAGAAGGGAAAGAAGGGGAAGGGGAAGGGGAAGGAGAAGAGGAAGGGGAAGGGGAAGGGGAAGGGGAAGAAGAAGGGGAAGGGGAAGGAGAAGGGGAAGGGGAAGGGAAAGAAGAGGGGGGCGTGGAGTAAATGAAAAGGCAAATTCAGGACATAAGGAATAAACAAAGGGGCATAGGGAAAGGGAGGGTAAGGGGCGATATTTTACGGAGAGAGAGAAAGGGTAGATAGGAGAGGGAGAGAAAATAAATAAAGAGAAAGAAAAGGAGGTAAGCGAGCGATGAGAGGAAGGATGCGAGATGAATGAGCAAGAAACGAACGCGAAAGAGGGAAAGATAGCGTGCAAATGGGCACACAAGAGTGTGCTGGAGAGAGAAAGTGAGCAAGTGCGAGTGAGAGTGGACGCAGCGAAACAAAAAGGATAGACAACAGAGGAAACGAATGGAAAGAAAGCACGGTGGGTGAATGTGAATCGAGTGTTGTGTCGTGGCGTGTAATAGGGTGTTGTACGTACCTACAGCGGAGTAGATGGCTCCGGCGGCGGAGATGCAGTCTACCCAACCGGGGACAGGATCGATAAAAGAGCAACCTACAATCGAGGGACGAACGATCGCCAAAGGAACAGTCCCTCTCTTCTTCACCAACAAGTCCTCAGTCATCGCCTTCGTCATAGTGTACGTGTTGGGCCAGTCCCTAAGGATTCCGGTAGAGGTGATGGTCTCGAGCTCAGTAGAAGGCATCTTCATCACTCTCTGGATTAAGTTTTCCGCATCGAACCCAAGGGGATATACCTTCTCCTCAATCCATCCATTGGGCTTGTTGCTGTTCACGTAACAAGTAGACATGTGGATCATCGCCCTCAAATGCTCACAGTTCTGAGCGAGCTCGAGCATTCTGAGGGAACCCATAACGTTGAGTTCAATTGCGCGATCCAAGCGTTCGTTGAAATCGACAACGGCAGCGCAGTGAATGATAATGTCTACGTTCTCAATTAACGCAGAGCGGTCAGCATCGGACAATCCGATGTTGTTCTGAGTCAACTCTCCTGCAACAGCCACGAACTTCTGGTTTGCCAGCTCGGAGAAGTTGGGGTATTTGTTTCTGAGGGTGTTGAAGATGGGACTGTCCAAAATCTCCTCGTTCAATCTCTGGGTGGGGGACTGATTCTTGCGAGGGCGAATCAGCACATACACACGCCCAATGTCAGGAATGCTGCGCAAGAGCTTCTCGAGCAAAACCTTTCCCACGAATCCAGTCGCTCCAGTCAAGAAAACATTCTTCCCAGAGAAAGTCTGGATGACTGAGGTGGGGCCAGAAATGTGAGGAATGCTGTTAGAAGGGGTGCGATCCTCCTCCCTCACTTTGACCGAGTTGGACCCAGAATCTTCAGAAATTCTCTTATTAGACATGTGGAGAACTCTGAACTATAGTGTAATTAAATCCAGCACACGAAAAGTACAGCAAAATGGAAATAAAAAAAATGTGAGGAAACGAGCAAGACACATGAGAAAGATATTGAAACATAGAGTGCGTAGAGTATGGTGAAAAAAAATCAGAACCCAAAATGAGAAAGGTGGGTGTTCGTCCACCACATAGAAAGAAGGTTACAAATGTCAAGAAGTGGCAAGTGAGCATAACGAACTCTAATAGAAACACACTATTTAACTATAATGGTTATGCAGATTTTTAAATTGGCACAATTATTCACAATGTTTATGCACAAACAAAATATAAATAGTGAATGTATGTTGTTTACTTTATTACATGAAATAAAGTATTATATTATATACGCTCTAGTGTATTTTACGTTAATATGTGTTTTTGTCATACTTATATCACTTTTTCTCAATTTATCGTAATTTGTATGTAACATTAAAGTCTCTTTCTACTCCTTCCTTTATCTTTCTCACTTTTTTTCTCTCTTTAGCTAACGTCTGAAACAACAGAATCATAGGAAGACGCATGAACGCTAAAATTACGTCTAATGCATATATTAGATGTATCTTATATTTTCTATCTAGGGCTCATTTGCTTCGTGCTTTTATGGAGCCATCTTTTGGAAATATGTGATAACAAACGCATGCACGTGCTCGTTTCTTTCTCATAGTCGCGCATTTATTCACAATGAATTTTAATACTCTATGGCTGATAAACTCTTGTAAGGCTTATGGTTTTTGTTACATGCTTATATGCACATCATAATAACTTGATTTTTCTGGTAAACACTCCGTTAAAATTCGGTTAAACGATGTTTTTATTCATGGAAAGCCATAGAGGAAAATGTGTACGAAGCCCTAGTGAAAAGAATAGGAAATTTGGGAAATTCACGAGCTGGATATCAGTGGTATGTGTATATATATAAGCATGAGTGTTTTGGAGCGAGAGGATGAATCTCATACGGTCCAGTAACTTAAAAATGCGTAAGTTAGCTTTTGGAAGAAGTATCAGTATTTGGAGAGTATGTGTTGTCCAACGAACCAAACTTTATTGATGTGCCCATATCCTAGAAGAGTATTCTTGAGAATAATTGTAGTCACCAGGCATGTAACTGTAGATTAAGCATCTGATAAATTAGCATTTGTACTCAGTTTCTGAATTTCTGGCTAGGCACATATGTGTCTTTAGGTTGATCATTCATTTTACCTCTGAACCATTTTGGACAGAATGCGTGACAGTGAAGTAATACATAAACCTAACGCAATTCAGATTCAAAATATCGGGTTCGACGAAGCTTGATGAAAAATACAGTTAAAATGTGTGTCGAATTGGTGTTTGTTTAGACTTATTCACTGTACAGCTTGTTTTTGTCTAGTATCTCTTTGGCTCGATACAATGAATTTGACAGTAGAGGGCAGTTATTACGTAATAGATGTGTAAATAAGTGACAGTTGTGTGTACGTGATATCGAATGCAAGTTAATTTTATGCAAATAACATTAGTTTTACATTGTGTATGAAATACATGTTCCTTTGCGAGTACAGATGGGTGACGCTGCCATTGTCTCTCGCCCCATCGCGTCCATAGTGAAATCAGACTCGGTATCCCCTGACGAAGTGAAGCTTCTTCGTAGGACCAACTTTGCAGTCCATGATATTTGCGAGGCTGGAAATGCCGATCTTCTGAAGCAGGTGCTTGAAATCTCTGACGAGAAGGGGTTTGACCCCAAGAGTGCAGATATTAACTTGGACGAGAAGGACAACGATGGATGCACACCTCTCCACCTTTCTATCATGTTCGGAAGCTACGACTGCATGAAGGTGTTGTTGGACGCAGGTGCGGAGCCTTTGTTTCGGTGCGAGGGGACCACGAATTTGCACATGGCGATATCAATGAATGCTTACAGCAAATATAAATCCTTTGCTCATGAAGCGGTGCAACTGCTCTTATCTTATGAAGCAGACACAAACGCAATTGACGATCTGGGAAGAACCCCCTCCACATTGCAGCACTCGTGGGGGATGAGGTATCCGCAGAGAAAGTGGTGAAGGCATTCGGGTTCATGTCTCTAGAAGCAAAGGACAAGGAAGGAAGGACTGCGCTTATGGTTGCAGCGGAGAGGGGGAAGGGAGCGAGGGGGTTGTGAGTCTCTTGTTGCTAAAGGGAGCAGATGTCCACCAGAAGGACAAAAAGGGATGGACCCCGTACCACTATGCTGTTTACTATTCGTATCTTCGCCAAAGGAAGGGACGGGGAGAGGGGGCAGAGGTAGGTGGAAAAGTGGCTACGTTGCTGATTGAAAAGGGAGCAGATGCAGACGCAAGGGATTTGATCGGGAGAACGGCGGAAGACTGGGTTAGCCTCAACGAGAGAGAAAGGGTGAGGGAGGCAGAAGAGAAGGTGGGGAAGGAGGAGGGGAGGAGGGAAGAGGATTCGCATGGGTTTGTAGGTCGCAGTTTATCTCTGTCTTGGTCAGACGAATGCTTCAATCATCACACCTGCAAGAGGATTACGAGGAGAACCCCCTCCTTTCCCGCTGAGAACGTGAACCGTCTGTTCGTTCTGCTGGACCGTCGGAATGGGGTGTTACTGAACGATGCGATGCAGAGGGAGTGGGTGAATGCACGCAGAGTCCGGTGGAGGAAGAACGCTGGCTTGGTCAACGACGCTGACTTGCTTAGGTGTCATGAGTATGGATACGTACATAGACTCAAGGAGGCTGTGATACCACTTATTCGTAAGGAGAAGGAGAGGGAGATTGAGCAGAAGCGGCAGAAAGGGCAGAGAGGATCTGAGGAGGAAGAAGGGAAGGGCGAGGAGGGAGAGAGGCAAGAGGAAGGAAGAGAGAGTCAGAGCTATGCGCCTGAGGTGAAGGAGGATGAGGATGAGATAGAGACGACGCTGTTGGACGGAGACACTGTGCTTTCTTCTCGTTCCCTTCAGGCTGCTCTCTCTGCTGCTGGAGTAGTAGTTGATGCCGTGGACCAAGTCCTGGACAGATCTCCCTCCCCATCCCCTCTGCATCGTCCTCATCTTCTCCCTCATCTTCTATACCGTCTCCCTCCTCTCCCCCTGTGTCTCCTTCTGCTGTTTTCTGCGTCGTCCGTCCACCCGGCCACCACGCAGGGCCAACCGGAGTGGTTTACTCGAACGAAGAGAAGACAGGAGCTAGTCAGGGATTTTGTCTTTTCAATAACGCTGCTATCGCAGCATCCTACGCGAAGAGCGAGTACAAGAACATAGTGAAGAGGGTGGCCATCATTGACTTCGACGTGCACCACGGCAACGGAACGGAGGCAATTGTGAGAAATCTGGTACCAAACATCGTGGAGAACTCTATAGGAGACGACCTTCTCCATGAAGTGCTGCTCAAGAGGCCCTCCCACAAACCCTGGCTAGACGCGGATGACTCCTCCGATGTGATGTTCGCAAGTGTGCATGGATACACGGAGAACGGCGTATGGTTTTATCCTGGATCAGGGAGAACTACTGACGGAGTGCAGCAGTACGTGTCGGAAGCGGTGGTCGAAGCGAAGGAGGAGGACGGCCAAGCTCTGCCCTCTCGTTCCACACCCCAACACAAAGCAGGGGCTGCCTCTTCCTTCTCCCTCTCCTCCCTCGCGAACCCCCTTCTCTCGAATCCTCAGTCCTCCTCATTCCTCGGCCCAGCGTGTGCTCCTGCCTACTCCCCTATTTTCCCGCCCCCTGCATCTGCCTCCTCTCCTGCTTCTCTCGCGTCGATCGTTCCTTCCGGAATCACCCCTGGGTCCATACCCCGCGCACCTGTTTCCGCCCCTCCTTCCGCTCCCCCTGCTACCTCCTTCTCATTCGCGTCCTCCTCCTCCCCCTCGTCCCGCGTCGTTAACATAGGTTTGGGAATCAAGCTACCTTCAAAGGCATGGAGGCAAGCGTGGAGGCACGGTGTGATCCCGAAACTACTCGAGCATAAGCCAGACCTCATCGTGGTATCTGCTGGGTTCGATGCCCATCACAGAGATGAGCTAAACTCGGGGTACATCGGAATCGAAGAAGATGACTTCTATTGGCTCACGAAGAACCTCGTCCGCGTAGCCAATTCCACCTGCAACGGACGTATCGTATCAGTCTTGGAGGGTGGGTACAGGGTACATGGAAAGGTCGTATCTCCCCTCGGCAGGTGTGTCCTGGCACACGTCAGAGCTCTCTCGGAAGAGTGCTATGAGAAGTGGGACCACGACTACGCTACGTTTGAGAGGAAACAAGAGGATGAGGAGGACGCAGCTGCTTTAGCCAAGGCAGAGAGCGGGGGCAGCGAAGAGGGCGGCGGAGGATGATGAGCCCATGGTGATGAGGAGGTCGAAGAGAGCGAGGGTCGATCACTCTGTTCCAGATGAAGTGGATGAAGACTTAGAGGCTCTCAAGAGAGCGCTGGCTGCTCAGCCTGACCTCCCGAAGAAGAAGAAGAAAGCACCACTCAAAGGCAAGGTCGTCAAGAAAAAGCTAGGCAAACCTTCTTCCTCCCCCTCCGCTGGCACTAAGCCCTCTTCTGCCTCTCCCTCTTCCGCCTCTCCCTCTCCCTCTCCCTCTCCCTCTCCCTCTCCCTCTGGGTTAGTGGCCTCAACCTCACTTAAGAGCTCTGGTCCACAAAGAGAAGAAGAGGAAGTCGGTGAGCAGGATGAGGGGGAGGAGGAGGAGTGAATAGAAGAAGACAGGAGAAAGAAAGGAAGAAAGAGATGTATGTAAGGAGTGGGTGAACGGGCTGTGTTTGGTGGAGGTCTGTTCCTTTGAGTATCTTCGTCTTCATCCGTGTACTGTTTGCGTGTGCGCTCTTCTGTTGCGTATGTGTTTGTTTGTTGTTTGTAGCGCTCAGCGCTTACCTCCAACGTCAGTGTTTTCTCTACGACTGTGGGTCCTTGCATGTTGATACGGTCATAAGGCATGTCATTGTTCTCTTGCACGTGCCAGTCGAGACTGCAGCATGTGGTCTCGTGCAATAAACCATGTTTTCCTCTATTTATGTGAAACTACGCATCTCACCGTATCGTATTCCACACGCCTCTCTTCTCTCGTGTGGTCGCAGTTTTAGCATAGGTGTTTTTTTAATTCGTAGCTGTTTTATTGTAAAAAAAATAAATGGGGAAATAGAAGATGGGACGCATTGGAGTACATTGCGTCGATTTAAATTAAGCATCATGTTTTCTCAGGTTGTAAGAGGTAAGTCCAGAGCTCTTGCATTTGATCTATTCGCAGAGAAACGAGGTCAGAGTGCCAAGAGCAACAAGTATGGGGGAAAAGATGGAGTTCTGCCATGAAAATAAAGAAAAGAAAACAAGTAGAAAAAAAACATACATTGTCGTGAATGAACGAAATAGAAAACAAAAAAGAAACAACAAAAAAGAAACGAATAAAAAAAAGATTTGAACGTATGTAGAAAAATAATGCAGGCACAAGCTAGAGGCCCGACACACTGTGCACAGTGTACAGGTAGAAAGAGCGCGAGCACGTGTTGCACGTTAAGAAGAGAACAAATAGAAACTAATCCAAGTGCCGAATGACAAATGAGGTAGAATGGAACAATAAAAAGTAACCAACTATAACAAAGAAAACATGCGGTGCAATATGCACTAGTAAACGATGAATTATACGCGGTTAAAGTAGCACGAGCAAGATAAAAACAGTGCACACATACATTGTTTTGAATCACTACGTAATTTAAATTAAAAAGTTAACACATGTAAATAAATAAACCAATCGTATATCGTTCATTAAATGCCAAAACAAATAAATACGAAAAAGGAAAACTTGAGCAAGCAAACCTCAGCTAGAAAGACAAAAGTAATAAATGTGTAGAACAAATCGATAAGCAACATAAGAAATGCAAGTTAACCGACCGGGGTTAAATAAAAGCGGAAAAAGGTTGAGAGATTGTCTGGCAGGTGATGCACAAAATAGCGAGGAATAAGAACCAATAAGTAAAGAAACAAACAAACAAACAAACAAACAAACAAAAATTAAAAATTAAAAATTAAAAAAAAATAAGCAATAAACAATAAAAAATAAAAAAATACCGTTTAACATTAATTCACAAAAAATAGGAATAAAAAATAGGCAAGCACAAAGGAGTTTTTTTTTCTAGCGAGAGTATCCCAAGAGAATTCAATTCAAGACACGTTTTAGATTAAGAAATTAATCGTAGGAAAAATTGTTGCAAGAGTATGGTAAATGATAGCATAACAAGAAAGATTACGAATGGATAGGAAAATGGGTGCATACACTGAAACAACAGAACCGATAGATGAAATGAGAAGAAGTCAAAGAATAGCATATATACGGCACAAGGATATGTATGTACACGTGCGTGCTCATATACAGATAGAAGGCGTTGAAATGAACAAAGAGGCTGTAAGCATGAAAAGAGGGAAGAGGCGACGAAATGAGTACAATAATACGCATGTGTATATGTATAAGATTGTGTGCATGGTATGTAAAACATGCAAACAAAAATTGAAATATTGAAATATTGAAATAGAAAAATAGAAATAGAACAATAGAATTAAAAATAAAAATAAAAATAGAGATGAATATGCAGGCAGAACGAACGAAACTAGAAGAGATGCAGAACAGAAATGCTTGGTAGAAACAGAAGCAGGGTATTATGCGTAGATCTAGACAGAATACGAACGTTATAGAGCAGATATGTACGTGGGTTGGGAAAAACAAAAAA